>WHVD01000095.1:0-338201 GCA_015178975.1 Hysterangium stoloniferum | reverse complement strand
AGGAGGACGAAGAGAGAAGGAAAGGGTACATGCACTTCCTGGAGGGAAGAGAGGAGGCCCATGAGTGGAGGACGAAGAGAGAAAGAAAGGGTACACACACATCCTGGAGGAAAGAGTGAGGAGGCAATCAGAGGAGGACGAAGAGAGAAGAAAAGGGGACACGCACCAACTGGAGGAAAGACAGACAGACAAAGAGAGAAGGAAAGGGACACACATCCTGGAGGAAGAGGTGAGGACGATCAGAGGAGGATGAAGAGAGAAGGAAAGGGGACACGCACCAACTGGAGGGGCCGATCAGAGCAGGGTGCACGCCCAATTGGGCACAAATGGGCACAGCGCGTTGCGAACAGGCGTGGCGCGTGCGCGCGTTGGCAAACGGAACGCGCTTTGCCGGTTTGTGCCCGAGTGGGCGGGCAGGCATGTGCCCATGGATGGGAGTGTGTGCGCCGTGGATGGGAGTGGGTGCGTCATGGATGGGTACGCGGTGGATGGGTGCGCGGCGGATGGGTGCGCGGTGAATGGGTGCGCGGCGGATGGGTGCGCGGCGGATGGGTGCGCCGTGGATGGGTACGGGTGGATGGGTACGGGTGGATGGGTGCGGGTGGTTGGGTTCGCGTGGATGGGTGCGCCATGGATGGGTGCGCGGTGGATGGGTGCGCGGTGGATGGGAGCCGGTGCGCGGTGGATGGAGGCTTGACAGCGGGCTTGCAGCAATTGCGTGTGCGTCACGTCACCAATGTTCGCGTGAGCAACCAAAAATACGCCGATTGTCCCCTTGCTTACGTACAATAGTGACTAATCCGCCCACACGGAACCACCAAGCAACTTTACTATATATGGACAAGCCTGGGAACCCTTGCTACGCTGCGGGGCGGTCGCTTCGCGACCTGCCCCCCAACTTCGCTGCGGGCTCCGGCTTGTTGGGGGGCTTCGCCCCCCAAACCCCCCCGCGTCCATGACTCTTAAGTATTTCTCAGCACTTCTAAGTATTTACATATCACAATCACTGTTAGAAGTTAGAAAAGTTAGAAACAATCAATCAAAATACATTAAAACTTCAATCTAATAATACATCTTTGTACACTATATTTGCTGTTCTCTTTGTCTCCTTTAATAATATTTTTATCCTATTCCAACTTCTTCCCCTTGAAAGTCCCACATACAATTGCCCATGTCCAAACACTGCCATTCTCAAATCTATTCCCACCACTTTCAAAGACTGTCCCTGTGACTTGTTAATCGTCATTGCAAATGCCAACCGCACTGGAAACTGAATACGATGCAGTTTAAATGGCAGTTGATCATCATTTGTAATTATTTTGATCCGTGAAAGAAATGCCATTTTTCCAGTACATGGTCCAGTTAGAATCCGCACTTGAAGCAAATGATTTTCCATTTTCACCAGTCGCAATCGTGTCCCATTGAAAAGCCCCCTCTGTGGATCTATGTTCCGTAACAGCATCAATGGCACTCCTGGCTTCACCTCAAGTCGACTTGGTGGGATTCCACCAAAATTCAGGCCATTCAAATACTCTACAGGATACATCTCTGTCTCACTGTCTCCCTCTGCAGTATCAGCACTGTGATACATACGACTCTCTCCAGGGAATTTATTCAGAAGTTCTGAATTAATCTCATCTACTTCTGAATTCCTTGGACACAGAATTGCCCGGTCTAAGAAGACTTCATCTTGCCAATCCCTTTGGTCTCTATCCACATGGATGTCTGGATATATCTCAGCAATTAGATCTGACATTTCTGGACCACAGATCATATGAGGAGGGATATCCATTGTATGATCCAAAGGTAAATCCTTTCCATGGCCTATATCCAATAGCCACTGAGCAAACTGTTCACTGTCTGGATCATCCTGGTCCACCCGCATATTCTTTTTCAAGAAGAGTACCTTGATATGCTTCCAGAGTTCTGATTTCTGGATACATTGTCCAATGATCTGTTCTTTTGAACCCTTTGGTACAACAGGCAAAGTCTGCTGGAAGTCACCTCCCCAGGCCACAGGGATCCCTCCAAAGGGAAGATCCTCCTTGTCTAATAAATCCCTCAGGGTTCTGTCAACTGCCTCACATGTGAAACGTGACTGCATGGGAACTTCATCCCAGATAATCAGTCGGACCTTCTTCATGAGCTCTGCTTTTTCTGAACCCTTTTTGATATGACATAGAGCATCCTTCTCACAGGGAACAGGGATTGAAAATGTGCTGTGAGAGGTGCGACCACCCTTGAGAATCATTGATGCAATTCCAGAAGATGCCACACAAAGTACAATGTAGCCCTTGGCCCTACATGCATGTGCCAGAGTATTCCATACAAAGGACTTGCCAGTACCACCTGGACCATTCACAAAAAACAATTTGCCCTGCTGCTCATCCACTGCTTTCATTATAGTCTCAAAGGCAGCTCGTTGTTCAGGATTACACTTTTCAAGATTGGCTTGGGCACTGGCATGCTCAATATCAACATCATAATCTGACTGCTCCCTAATGAGACGGTTGCCAACAATGCCATCCCAAACATCAGTGCAGTTTGGCATGGTTGGATAGTGTGAAAGGGACTTTCCAGAATAGCGGAGGATCTTATCAATCTCATAGAGACCAAAGTCATAAATCCTGTCTGGTGATGGATTGACAATGCCATGTTTTTGCTGAAGTATGAACTTCAAATCATCACAAAGAAATACTTTAAAGTCATTCCAGAGTTCATGGGGTTGTGCAGGGGAGGACATGGTCAAAATGATGGCAAACAACCTGCGAAGTTGAAACCCAGACTCTATGCGACTGGCTTCTGTGAGGCACATGTGCCACTGGCGGTCATCTTCAAGCAAACCATGTGCAACACAGGCTTGCTGAAATGTGGGATAAGTCTCACCCTGAAAAGTCCTGAGCTGTTCAAATGAGGTGGCACCTTTGACAACAGTGAGCAAAGTACGGAGGTGGAATCTTTCCCCACTGGCAATATTGACAAAATGAATGCGCCCTATGGAAAAACCACTTTGACGTGGCTTCCATGATTTCTTCTTGGGGACATATGTGAAATACTCAGGAAAGTCCATATAAAATGTGTCCTGGGCACGCTGTCCATTATAACCAATGAGACCCTTGGCATTAGCTTCAAAATAAGCCATGAGAGTTGTCCCTGAACGCTCTGCCCTTTGTAAAGCCTCAGCAGGACCTTGATCAGCATCAAAAAGTACAGTGTTTTCCCCAGGAAGATGGACACCAAGTGCCATTACTGCAGGAACCTGGGTGTGGAGTTCATTACGCATTAACCGCCAGACAGATTCATGTGCACTGACATAACGTGCATCAATGTACTGTTGAATTTCATCTGGTGTCTTTCCAAATTCCATAGTTGTACGATCATGGCCCTTGTAACAGTATTTATGCATGTACTTCATTGACCTATTGGTAAAGGTCAACTCTACATTGATGTGACATTCAAAGGTGAGAATCAAAATGGGGGAGTAAGGGACAACATGTCTGTTGTCATATGTAAACTTGGGAGTTTGATAAACCCTTCCATTGTTGGGGCGACGGCATGTTGGATAGCCTTCCTCATTGACAATAGTGGCTTCACACCAATCCTTTGGATAGTGTTTACTGCATTCCTTATCTACCATACAGGCAGCATTTGGATGATCAGTTCCACAGGGACCATGGGTCATGAGCTGACCTACTAAATTAAACAGTCTGGGATGTGTTTCAGGATCTGGAAAACAGGCAGAAACCATGGAGTCAACATCTTCTGGTGTCCTTGGCTTATTCTGGTCATCAAACCATATAAGGCAGTGCATGTGTGGAAGACCCCGCTTTTGGAATTCAATGACATGGATGTGGGCTACTGTTCTACCAAAGATGTGGTCCTCTGTGATCATCTTGAGCAACTTAGCCTTCTTGGCAGCAAAGACCCTGGAGACTAAATCAGGACGATCAGCTGGAGTCTGGCCAGGAAGCAATTCATCAGTAACCTCCTTCCACTTGGGATTGGCTGTCATGGTGATGAAGCAGCTGGCATTGCCATACTTTCGTGCAATTGCAAATGAATTTTGCAAACTTTGTCTCATATCCCTTGAACTGCCAGTAAATGTAGAAAGAAGTATGACCCTCTGACCAATACTATTGGCATCTGTGTTGACATCCTCACGTGTAAAGGCATCGACCACCTGGTTGTAGAGTTCTGCACGTAACCTTGGTTGATTATCTCTGAGAAACCTCAATCTGCGCTGCTCCGTTACTGCCCAGGCATTGACAATATACTGTTGGAATAGCTTTTGTGCATAAAAAAGGGTCATGGCTTCGTATGCTCTGGGAAATAGGCGATAGGCATAATATTCACATTGGGTCACCTTCCGACTTTTATCTTCATCTTCACCTTCTTCATCCTGCTGTCCAGGCTGGGGCTGCCAATTTTGATTGGCATAGGGAATGTCCCATGACCAACCACGCTCACCCCTGGGAAAGAGCATGACATAATGAAGGGGTGTATAAATGGCTTGTGCATCATGGACATGATGGAACTGGCCCCCTCTCCTCTGAACAATAATATCCCTTGGGTCACCACGACCTGTATCACCATCTCCAGGGAGAATGACTGCAAGTTCATCACCGGTTGGAAGATTGTACCGTCTGGGATCATTAAAAGCTTTGTAGCTCAGCCTGACATGTAACCTTGGAGTCTCTGCCTGTGTCCTCAATCGCTCATGTGCCTGGCGATAGAGTTGTATAAAGGGATTATATTGCTCCATCATATCCTGCAAGTCAGAAAAGGTTTGGTTATTTAGGTTTCTATTTGCCCTGTGATTCTGCCTCTGCTGCAATGCCTGCCTCAGTCCATCCTCCTGTGCCAATGCAGGATCATGGATGTAAAGCTGAGCATAACTACGTGATACACCTTCTGTGTAAGGAATCAAGGCACCATGCTGGTGATACAATTCACCATGGATTTTGAAGACATATGGGCCACCACCGCCTTGCAAGACAGACTCATCCAAATTGACACCGAGTGATGTAAATGCAAATGCATTATTATAGGCACGAATATTCTTGAGAAATTCTCTGCTATTGTCTGTGTTATTCTCCAGGAGAGACCTTAAAGTGTGAGGGACTGGCTCAAGTATTGGGAGGGCCACCTTTCCTCGCTTGCAACACTTGCCAAATTTTGGATGTGTCTTAGAGCTATTTGAGATACGCTCATCCATCCAGTGCAAAGCTCCACAGTCTGAACACTGTATGTCCATACGTCCCAAGTCATGTCTTTGAAACCGGTCCTCCACAACTGGTTGCCGTCCAATAGGTAATTGTGGAATGGGAGGTGGAGGCATAGCTGCAGGCTGTAAAATGGCTGGAGGTGGGGGAATAACTGGAGGTGGGGGAATAACTGGAAGTGGGGCTAACTGTAGTTGCTGTTGCTGTTGTGGAGCTGGATTTTCAGGTAGATGGTGAAGCTGTGGTGGTGCCCACTGCAAAATAGGTGCTTGTTGTTGTTGTGGAGCTGGATTTCCAGGTGGATGATGCTGCTGTGGTGGTGGTAACTGCAAAATAGGTACCTGTGCCTGGAGTTGTGGAATGGCAGGAGGTAGTACTAACTGTAGCTGTTGTTGCTGTTGTGGAGCTGGATTTCCAGGTGGATGGTGAAGCTGTGGTGGTGCCCACTGCAATATAGGTTGTTGTTGTTGTTGTGGAGCTGGATGTCCAGGTGGATGGAAATGCTGTGGTGGTTGCCACTGCAAAATAGGTGGTTGTTGTTGCTGTGGATGGTAATGCTGTGGTGGTTCCCACTGTAAAATAGGTGGTTGTTGCTGCTGTGGATGGTGATACTGTAGTGGTGCAGCTACATTTCCTGGTTGATGACCATGCTGTGGATGTGGTGCTGACTGTAAAATTTGTGGCTGCAGTTGAGCAGGTTGGTCTAACCGTGGTAAAGCAGCATACTGAGCATACAGAGCAGCTACTCCAGCAGAGCCAACTGCAGGCTGGACAGCTTCACCTGCAGGTGCACCCTGTTGTATATAAAGTGGTTGCTGAAGTTGAGCAGCTACATTGCCTCGTACATGACCTGGTGCCTGTGGCTGAACAGGTGCATTTGCTGGTTGATGACCTTGCTGGATATGTGGTGCTAACTGCAAAATTGGTTGCTGCAATTGAGCAGCTACATTGCCTCGTACATGACCTGGTGCATTTGCTGGTTGATGACCCTGCTGGATATGTGGTGCTAACTGCAAAATTGGTTGCTGCAATTGAGCAGCTGGATTTCTCCGTCCACGACCCTGCCTAAGAGGTTGTAATGGTGGCAAATTTTCATACTGCCTACGCAAAAGAGCCACTGCATCAGAGCCAACTATAGCAGAGCCACCTGCAGCAGAGCCACTTGCAGCAGAGCCACTTGCAGCAGAGCCACTTGCAGCAGAGCCACTTGCAGCAGAGCCACTTGCAGCAGAGCCACTTGCAGCAGAGCCACCTGTAGCAGAGCCACCTGCAGTAGAGCCACCTGCAGTAGAGCCACCTGGCTGAGCAACCAAAAATGGATTATCAGGTTGACCTCTACCAACAGGGAGATCTCCAAATGGTCGAGGAGGGAGTAATATATTAGAATTCACAGCTAAACGTCGATGACGATCAGATGGAGATGTCATTTGCAATTGTGCCCTACGCTGCCTTCGCTCCTCCTCCCGATTACGCTCAGGTGTTCGATCCATACTAATATAGCAATCACAGCAGTAGTAGCAGAGAGAGAAACCCTGCAAGAGAGGGGGAAGAGAGGAGGGGCAGAAAGTTGTGGTGAATTAGACTAAAATAAGCCAAAGAAAATTACAGGGAAAGGACTCACTTTCAATACTCCACTTATACTTATATGGAGTGGTCACAAACACAGTAGAGAGTGGCAGAAAAGAAATGCAGACAAATGGCTCTAAAATAGCCTAAAAACATGAACAATAATGTATAAATATCTTTTAATAGCATGAGGGAAGGTACCAATATAAACTGGGAGATATGTTATATCTTCCAGTAACAATAGAAACAGCAATCAAGGCAAAACGGCCCAGAATAGACGGTCAATTTCACTGTAAGAACAATATTTGAGCAAAAAAAGGTAAGATTAATTACAGGGACAGGAATCACCTTCAATACTCGGCTTATAATCACAGAGAAGACTCAAAAAGCAGTGGAGAGTCCTATGGAAAGGAAATTCAGACAAATAGATCTAAAATAACCCAAAAATGGGTAAAATAATGCATAAATATATTACAACAGCATGAGAAAGCCCAAAACATACCTGATATTATAGGATAGTCTTCAGACTGTGTATTTCAAAATTATGAATGAGAAGAACACCCGGGAAAGGGTAATCTGACTGCCAATAAATTATTTAATCATTAAAAAAAGCGAAAATTAAATAATAATTGGTAGAAGCTCACCACACCTTTTATATTGCCTGAGGAGTTGAAGAAGGGTTCAGAGATGATAAATGCTCAATATGGGGGGTCCAGGGCCAGTGGATGGCCAGACTCTAACTGCAGAATAATATATTTAATTATTAAAAAAGCGAAATTTAATAGGATTAAATAGAGCCCTCAACACACCTTGATATGGGCCCAGATACCTTGAGAAATATTCCAGAGAGGATCCCCTCACAATTTAAAGAGGACAAAGCCGGGGGAGGGAGAGGGGAAGGGAGAAAGTATGGCAGCCTCAAGGCTTTACAGCGGGCTTCCGGGCTTCCCGCGGCTATGGCCTAAAATGTTCCCACGCGTCGCAAAATAGTTCCGGGTATGTCACAAATGTCACGGAAAAGCTCCCGCGCCGTGAGAAAAGCTCCCGCGGCGTCATTAAATACTCCCGCGTGTGCAAAAATGCCCCCGCGCTGACTAATAAGAGACTTCGGGCGCTAGCGCGCCCTCAGCTTAGTCACACACTCACACGCACCCTCATCGGGATTTTTCGACCCTGATGGGGAAGAAGCTCGGGCGCTCCGCGCCCTCACGGATTGGGGCGCCTTCGGCGCCTAAAAAGCGCCCACCACCCACCGTACAACTTTACTTTATATGATTGACAAGCTTAGGAACCCTTGCTACGCTGCGGGGCGGTCGCTTCGCGACCGGCCCCACAACTTCGCTGCGGGCTCCAGCTTGTTGGGGGGCTTCGCCCCCCAAACCCCCCCGCATCGACAACTTTTAAGTATTTCTGAGACTCATCGTTTGAACGGAAAGTGCTCAGAGAACGGAAAGTGTTCAGAGAACGGAAAGTGTTCAGAGAACGGAAAGTGTTCAGAGAACGGAAAGTGTTCAGAGAACGGAAAGTGTTCAGAGAACGGAAAGTGTTCAGAGAACGGAAAGTGTTCAGAGAACGGAAAGTGTTCAGAGAACGGAAAGTGTTCAGAGAACGGAAAGTGTTCAGAGAACGGAAAGTGTTCAGAGAACGGAAAGTGTTCAGAGAACGGAAAGTGTTCAGAGAACGGAAAGTGTTCAGAGAACGGAAAGTGTTCAGAGAACGGAAAGTGTTCAGAGAACGGAAAGTGTTCAGAGAACGGAAAGTGTTCTTAGAACGGAAAGTGTTCTTAGAACGGAAAGTGTTCTTAGAACGGAAAGTGTTCTTAGAACGGAAAGTGTTCGTAGAACGGAAAGTGTTCGTAGAACGGAAAGTGTTCGTAGAACGGAAAGTGTTCGTAGAACGGAAAGTGTTCGTAGAACGGAAAGTGTTCGTAGAACGGAAAGTGTTCGTAGAACGGAAAGTGTTCGTAGAACGGAAAGTGTTCGTAGAACGGAAAGTGTTCGTAGAACGGAAAGTGTTCCTAGAATGGAAAGTGTTCGTAGAACGTAAAGTGTTCGTAGAACGTAAAGTGTTCGTAGAACGTAAAGTGTTCGTAGAACGTAAAGTCTCGTAGAACGTAAGAATGGAAAGTGTTCAGAAAGTCTTTAAAGGATGGGAAGTCACTTTAGAATGGAAAGTCACTTTAGAATGGAAAGTCACTTTAGAATGGAAAGTCACTTTAGAATGGAAAGTCACTTTAGAATGGAAAGTCACTTTAGAATGGAAAGTCACTTTAGAATGGAAAGGCACTTTAGAATGGAAAGTCACTTTAGAATGGAAAGGCACTTTAGAATGGAAAGTCACTTTAGAATGGAAAGTCACATTAAAATGGAAAGTCACCTTAGAAAGGAAAGTTAGCTTAGAATGGCACCCATTATTACAACAGAAACACCTGTTATTACAACGCAAACACCCGTTACAATGCAAACACCCGTTACAATGCAAACACCCGTTACAATGCAAACACCCGTTACAATGCAAACACCCGTTACAATGCAAACACCCGTTACAATGCAAACACCCGTTACAATGCAAACACCCGTTATTACAACGGAACACCCGTTATTACAATGGAACACCCATTATTACAACGTAAAGTCTCATAGAATGTAAAGTCTAACGGAAACATCTGTTACAATGGAAACACCCGTTACAATGGAAACACCCATTACAAAGGAAACACCCATTACAATGGAAACACCCATTACAATGGAAACACCCGTTACAATGGAAACACCCGTTACAACGGAAACACCCGTTACAACGGAAACACCCGTTACAACGGAAACACCCGTTACAACGGAAACACCCGTTACAACGGAAACACCCGTTACAACGGAAACACCCATTACAACGGAAACACCCGTTACAATGGAAACACCCGTTACAAAGTACATCCCAGTTACAAAGGAACGGAACAAAGGTTACAAAGAACATACTGGTTACAAAGGAACGAAACAAAGGTTACAAAAGAAAACAACAGTTACAAAGGAATACAACCATGACAAAAGAAAACAATGATCACAAAAGAAAACAAAGGTCACAAAAGAAAACAAACAGTCACAAAAGAAAACAACGGTTACAAAAGAAAACAACAGTCACAAAAGTGTAAGAATGGAAACTGTTTAAAGAACAGAAACCATTACAAAAGATATTACAAAAGACAGAAAGAAATATCACAAATGGAACAATGGGTACAAAAGGAGCAACAGTTTCAAAAGGAGTAATGGTTTCAAAAGGAGTAATGGTTTCAGATGGAGTAACTGTACAGTTCTGAATAGAAATTGATTTGATTCAACTGGAATTGATGTGCAATTGACACAGCATTGATATGATATAGCATTGATTGAGAAGAGGAGAACATTCATTAAGCATTCATGGAACATTGATTGAGAATTGATAAGCATTGAAGAAACATTAATAGACCATGCATTGAGCATTGATATATTGTATTGTATTTTGACATATTTATTGTATTTTAATTTATTGCATTTTATTTTGATTTATTTTATTCTATTTTTAAATATTTTATTTTGATTTATTGTATTTTATTTTGATTTTTCCGATTTTATTTAATTTTGAAGCATTTTATTTTCATTTACTGTATTTTATTTCGATTTATTCTATGTTATTTTATTTTTAAACATTTTATTTTCATTTATTGTATTTTATCGAATGCTTCCGTGAGGGGCGCGGGAAATACTCCCCCAAAACGGCGCGGGAACTTCATCCGGAAACGTCGTGGGAAATGTGTCCCTGAGGGGCGCGGGAAATAGTCCGGTGAAGGGCGTGGGAAATTCGTACGTGAACCGCGCGGGAAATGCTGACATGAAGGGCGCGGGGAATTCTCTTGGAGGTGTGTGGGAAATGTTTCCATTAGGGCGCGGGAAATGGTCGGGTGAAGGGCGTGGGAAATGGCTATGTGAAGTGCGCGGGAAATGCTTACGTGAACGGCATGCTGACATGAAGGGCGTGGGAAATTCTATTGGAGGTGCATGGGAAATGTTTCCATTAGGGCGTATGAAATGGTTCCGCGCATGTGACAAATACTCCCTGCGCGTTTCAAAAATGCTCCCACGGCATGGGAAAATACCTCCGCGCATGTGACATAATACTTCCGCGCACGTGACAAAATACTCCCGCGCGTGGGACAAATACTTCCGCGCGTCACAAAATACCTCCGCGCGTTAAAGATACTTCCGTTCGCGTCACAAAATACTCCCGCGGCACCACAAATGCTCCCGCGCTGTCAGAAAAGCTCCCGCGGTGCCATTAAATACTCCCGCGAGTGCAGAAATGCACCCGCGCTGACTAATTAAAGAATTCGGGCGCTAACGCGCCCTCATTTCTGGGCGGCCTAATCGGGGTAGCGTTCGGGCGCTCTGCGCCCTCACAAATTGAGGAAAAATTCGGGCGCTCCGCGCCCTCACGCATTGGGGCGCCTTCAGCGCCTAAAAACGCCCACCGCCCACCGTACAACTTTACTATATATTGATGCGAATTCACTTATATGACAAGCTTAGGAACCCTTGCTATGCTGCGGGGTGGTCGCTTTGCGACTGGCCCCACAACTTCGCTGTGGGCTCTAGCTTGTTGGGGGGCGAAGCCCCCCAAACCCCCCCGCATCATCAACTTTTAAGTATTTCTGAGACTCATTGTTTGAATGGAAAGTGTTTAGAGAATGGAAAGAGTTCAGAGAGCAGAAAGTGTTTAGAGAACGGAAAGTGTTCAGAGAATGGAAAGTGTTTAGAGAATGGAAAGTGTTTAGAGAACGGAAAGTGTTCAGAGAACGGAAAGTGTTCAGAGAATGGAAAGTGTTCTAAGAGTGGAAAGTGTTCAGAGAAGGGGAAGTGTTCTAAGAACAGAAAGTGTTCTGAGAACAGAAAGTGTTCAGAGAATGGAAAGTGTTCTGAGAACAGAAAGTGTTCAGAGAACGGAAAGTGTTCTGAGAACAGAAAGTGTTCAGAGAACGGAAAGTGTTCCGAGAACGGAAAGTGTTCTAAGAACGGAAAGTGTTCTAAGAACGGAAAGTGTTCTAAGAACGGAAAGTGTTCTAAGAACGGAAAGTGTTCTAAGAACGGAAAGTGTTCTAAGAACGGAAAGTGTTCTAAGAACGGAAAGTGTTCAGAGAACAGAAAGTGTTCTAAGAGCAGAAAGTGTTCTAAGAGCAGAAAGTGTTCTGAGAACAGAAAGTGTTCTGAGAACGGAAAGTGTTCTGAGAACAGAAAGTGTTCAGAGAACGGAAAGTGTTCAGAGAATGGAAAGTGTTCTAAGAGTGGAAAGTGTTCAGAGAACGGAAAGTGTTCTAAGAGTGGAAAGTGTTCAGAGAACGGGAAGTGTTCTAAGAGCGGAAAGTGTTCTAAGAACAGAAAGTGTTCTGAGAACAGAAAGTGTTCAGAGAACGGAAAGTGTTCTAAGAACGGAAAGTGTTCTAAGCACGGAAAGTGATCTAAGCACGGAAAGTGTTCTAAGAGTGGAAAGTGTTCTAAGAATGGAAACATCAGTCCCAAATGGAAGCCACAGCCCCAAAAGGAAATAATGGTTACAAAAGGAAACAATGGTTACAAAAGGAAACAACGGTTACAAAGGAGACAACAGTTACAAAGGAGACAACAGTTACACAGGAAACAACGGTTACAAAAGGAGACAATGGTTACAAAGGAAACAATGGTTACAAAGGAGACAATGGTTACAAAAGGAAACAATGGTTACAAAAGGAAAGAGTGGTTAAATTGACTCTCAACTGCAAGTAATTACTGTGGTCACTCAATTTATTTATTTTGATTTAACATATTTTATTTTGATTTATTGAATTTTATTTTATTTTATAGTTTTTCATTTCAATTTATTTTATTTTTAAACATTTTATATTCATTTATTATATTTTATTTTAATTACTCTGATTTTATTGAGGCCGATCAGAGGGGGACGGAGGAAGAAGGAAACAGTACACACACTCACTGAAGAAAGGGTACACACACCACCTGGAGGAAAGAGAGGGCTGGTCAGAGGAGGATGGTGGAAGAAGGAAATGGTAGACATACTGTAGGAAAGAGAGAGTAGGCCAATCAGAGGAACACGCACTGGCTGGAGGAAAGAGAATGGAGGCCAATCAGGGCAGGATGAAGAGAGAAGGAAAGGGTACACAAACCACCTGGAGGGAAGAGAGAGGGCCGATCAGAGCAGGATGGAGAGAGAAGGAAATAGTACACGCACTTACTGGAGGAAAGAGAGAGGGGGCCAATCAGAGCAGGACGGAGGGAGGAGGAAAGGGGACATGCACCTCCTAGAGAAAAGAGAGAGGAGGACGAAGGGAGGAGGAAACGGTACACACAGTGGCGGGAGGAAAGAGAGAGGAGGCCGATCAGAGGACGAAGAGAGAAGGAAACGGTATACACCTCCTGGAGGAAAGAGAGAGGAGGCTGATCAGAGGAGGACAAAGGGAGAAAGAAACGGTACACCCACTGGCTGGAGGAAAGAGAGGAGGCCAATCAGAGGAGGACACAGAGAGAAGGAAACAGTACACACACTCACTGGAGGAAAGAGAGAGGAGGCAGATTAGCACAGGACAGAGGGAGAAGGAAAGAGTACACACATCACCTGGAGGAAAGAGAGGGTGTGCCATGAATGGGAGAGGGTGTGCCGTGAATGGGAGCGGGTGCGCAGTGGATGGGAGGTACGCAGTGCAGGTGCGCGGTGGATGGGTGCGCGGTGGATGGGTGCAGGTGCGTGGTGCACGGTGGATGGGAGCAGGTGCGCGGTGGATGGGGTGCGTGGTAGATGGGAGCGGGTGGATGGGTGTGCGATTGAAAATGCTGTGCATGTATAAAATAATTCTGTCACGAAAAAGTTCCCGCACCTAACAAAATGTCACACAATGCTCCCATGGCACCACAAATACTCCCGTGAACGCCAAAAAGCCTCTGCATTTGCTCCCGTGCTGAGGTAATAAGGACCTTTGTGCGTCAAGCTTAGTCACACAGTCAGGTTCGGGTGCTCCGCGCCCTCATGAACACGGCCTGCGGCGCCTAAGGACGCCCACAGACCCACCATGCTCCTTTCACTTATTGGATGACAAGCTTAGGAACCCTTGCTACGCTGCGGGGCGGTCGCTTTGCGACTGGCCCCACAACTTCGCTGTGGGCTCCAGCTTGTTGGGGGGCGAAGCCCCCCAAACCCCCCCACGTCGACAACTCTTAAGTATTTATCAAAATCAAAATGACCTACCCCCCACTTTCCTATGCAAACCCCTCACATCCACAACTCTTTACTATCTAATACAATCATTGTCAGGAAAAAAACAATCAAAATATATCAAATTCTCAATCTAAGAATACATCTTTGTACACTATATTTGCAGTTCTCTTTGACTCCTTCTCTAATAATATTTTAACCCTATTCCAACTTCTTCCCCTTGAAAGTCCTACATACAATTGCCCATGTCCAAACACAGCCGTTCTCAAATCTAATCCTACTAATTTCAAAGATTGTCCCTGTGACTTGTTAATTGTCATTGCAAATGCCAGTCATACTGGAAACTGAACCCGATGAAGTTTAAAAGGGAGTTCATCATCATTTGTAATGATTTTAATCCTTGAAATAAATGCCTCTTCCCCAGCACATGGTCCAGTTAAGATCCGCACCAAAAGCAAATGATTTTCCATTTTCAGTAGTCGCAACTTTGTACCATTGAAAAGTCCCATCTGTGGATCTATGTTCCGTAGTAGCATTAAAGGTACTCCTGGCTTCATCTCAAGTCAACTTGGTGGAATTCCACCAAAGTTAAGACTATTGAAATATTCCACAGGATAGACTTCTGCCTCCATGTCACCCTCTGCAGTGTCAGCACTGTGGTAGACACGACTCACTCCAGGGAATCTATTCAGAAGTTCTGAATTAATTTCTTCCACATCTGAATTCCTGGGACACAGAATAGCACGGTCTAAGAAGTCTCCATCTTGCCAATCTCTTTGGTCTCCATCCACATGGATGTCTGGATATATCTCAGCAATTAGATCAGACATTTCTGGACCACAGATCATATGAGGAGGGATATCCATTGTATGATCCAAAGGCAAATCCTTTCCATGGCCTACATCTAAGAGCCACTGAGAAAACTGATCACTGTGTGGATCATGTTGATCAACCCGCATATTCTTTTTCAAGAAAAGTACCTTGACATGGTTCCAGAGTTGAGATTTTTGAATACATTCACCAATAATCTGTTGTTTAGAGGCACATTGTACAACAGGCAAAGTCTGCTGGAAGTCACCTCCCCAGGCAACAGGAATGCCTCCAAAGAGGAGAGCATCTTTGTCTAATACACTTAGAGTTCTGTCGACTGCCTCACATATGAAACGTGACTGCATTGGAACTTCATCCCAGATGATGAGGCGTACTTGCTTCATGAGCTCTGCCTTTTCTGAGCCCTTTTTGATGTGATATGAGGAGTTCTTCTCACAGGGAACAGGAATTGCAAACATGCTATGAGAGGTGCGACCACCTATGAGAATCATTGATGCAATTCCAGATGAGGCGACACAAAGGACAATGTAGCCTTTGGCACGACATGCATGTGCAAGAGTATTCCATACAAAGGACTTGCCAGTGCCACCTGGGCCATTGACAAAGAACATTTTACCCTCCTGCTGTTCATCAACTGCCTTGATGATAGTGTCAAAAGCCACTTGTTGTTCAGGATTGAAATTTTCAAGATTGGCTTGGGCACTGGCATGCTCATGATCAAGATTATAATTCTTCTGCTCCCTAATGAGATGATTGCCAATGAACTGATCCCAATCCTCAGTGATTTGTGGCATGGTTGGATAGAGTGAAAGAGACTTTCCAGAATAGCGGAGGATTTTATCAATCTGATAGAGACCAAAGTCATAAATTGTGTGAGGTGCTGCATTGTCAATGTTATATGTAACCCTCAGGATCCAGTCCAAATCATCACAGATAAATTCTTTGAACTCATCCCAGAGTTCTTGAGGTTGTGCAGGGGAGGACATGGTCAAAATGATGACGAACAACCTGCGAAGTTGAAGGCCAGGCTGTATGCGACTGGCTTCTCTGAGGCACATGTTCCACTGGCGATCATCTTCAAGCAAACCACGTGCAACACAGGCTTGTTGAAATGTGGGATGGGTCTCACCCTGAAAAGTCCTTAGATTTTCAAATGAGGTGGCACCTTGGACGACAGTGAGCAATGTATGGAGGTGGAATCTTTCACCACAGGCAGCATTGACAAAATGGATGCGTCCTATGGAAAAACCACTTTGACATGGCTTCCATGATTTAGTCCTAGCTACAAATGTAAAATACTCAGGAAAATCCATATACAATGTGTCCCTGGCACGGCGACCATTGTAGCCAATAAGATCCTTGGCATTAGCTTCAAAATAAGCCATTAAAGTTGTGCCAGCACGCTCTGCCCTTTGTAAAGCCTCAGCAGGACCCTGATCAGCATCAAAAATGACAGTGTTTTCCCCAGGGAGATGGACACAAAGTGCCATTACTGCAGGAACCTGGGTGTGGAGTTCATTGCGCATTAATCGCCCGACAGACTTATGTGCACTAACATATCGTGCATCAAGATACTGTTTAATCTCATCTGGTGTCTTTCCAACCTCCATAGTTGTGCGATCGGGGCCTTTGTAACAGTATTTATGCATATACTTCATTGATCTATTGGTAAAGACCAACTCGACATTGATATGACACTCAAAGGTGAGAAGCAGAATAGGAGAGTAAGGAACAACATATCTGTTGTCATATGTAAACTTGGGAGTTACATAAACCCTCCCATTGTTGGGACGAAGGTAGAATGGATAGCCTTCCTGATTGACAATGGTGGCTTCACACCAATCCTTTGGGAAGAATTTACCACATGTACCATTGGCCATACAGGCAGCATTTGGATGATGAAGACTGCAGGGGCCATGGGTCATGAGTTGACCTACTAAATTAAATAGTCTGGGATGTGTTTCAGGATCTGGAAAACAGGCAGAAATAATTGAATCGACATCTGCAGGTGTCCTTGGCTTATCCTGCTCCTCAAACCATATAAGACAGTGCATGTGTGGAAGACCCCGCTTTTGGAATTCAATGACATGGATATGTGCTACTGTTTTACCAAAGATATGGCCCTCTGTAATCATTTTCAGCATTTTAGCCTTTTTGATAGCAAAGACATGTGAGACCAAATCAGGGCGATCAGCAGGGGTCTGGCCAGGAAGCAATTCACGGGTGACCTCCTCCCAATTGGGATTAGCAGTCATGGTGATGAAGCAGCTGGCATTGCCATACTTGCGTGCAATTGCAAAAGAATTTTGCAGACTTTGCCTCATATCCCTTGAACTGCCAGTAAATGAAGAAGGGAGTATGACCCTCTGACCGATACTATTGGGATTGATATCATCATTTGAAAAAGCATCAACGACCTGGTTGTAGAGTTCTGCACGTATCCTTGGTTGATTTTCACTCAGAAACTTCAATATACTCTGTTCTGTGACTGCCCAGGCATCAACAATGTACTGCTGGAACAGCTTTTGTGCATAAAAAATGGTTTTGGCTTCATTTGCTCTAAGAAATAGGCGATAGGCATAATATTCACGCTGGGTCACCTTACGACTTTTGTCTTCTTCTTCAGCTTGTTCATGCTGCTGTGCAGCCTGAGGCTGCCAATTGTTATTTGCATAGGGAATGTCCCATGACCAACCACACTCACCCCTGGGAAAGAGCATGACATAATGAAGGGGTGTACAAATGGCCTGTCCTTCATGCATTCAATGGAAAGGCCCCCCCTTCTCTGAACAATAATATCCCTTGGATCACCCTGACCTGTATCACCATCTCCAGGCACAATGACTGCAAGTTCATCACCAGTTGGAAGGTTGTACTGTCGGGGATCAGTAAAAGCCTTGTAGCTCAGTCTAACATGTAACCTTGGAGTCTCTGCCTGTGTCCTCAATCGCTCATGTGCCTGGCGATAGAGTACTTTAAAGGGATTATATTGCTCCATCATGTCCTGCAAGTCAGAAAAGGTTTGATTGTTTAGATTCCGATTTGCCCTGTGATTCTGCCTTATCTGCAATGCATTCCCCAGTGCATCCTCACGTGCCAGTGCAGGATCAGGGATGTAAAGCTGAGCATAAGTGGGTGATACATCTTCCCCGTATGGGATTAAGGAACCATGCTCATGATACAATCCACCATGTATTTTAAAGACATATGGGCCCCGACCGCCTTGCAAGACAGACTCATCCAATTTGACACCAAGTGATATAAATGCAAATGCATTATTATATGCACGGATATTTTTGCGAAATTCCTTGGCATTGTCTGTATTATCCTCAAAAAGAGACTTTAAGGTAGGAGGGACTGGTTCAAGTATTGGAAGGATGATCTTTCCTTGCTTGCAACACTTGCCAAACTTTGGTGTTGTCCGAGAGCTAGCTGACAGACGCTCTTCCATCCAGTGTAAAGCTCCACAGTGTGAACACTGTATGTTCATATGTCCCACATCATGTCTTGGAAACCTGGCCTCCACAACTGGCTGCCTTCCAATGGGTAATTGTGCAACAGGAAGTGGAAGTGGAGGGATGACTGCAGGATCTGGAATGGCTGGGGGTGGCGCCAACTGTGGCTGTTGCTGTGCATTTGCTGCTGGATGAACAGGTGGATGGTGATGCTGTGGTAGTGCCAACTGAAAAACAGGTACTTGTCCCTGAAGTGGTGGAACTGCATTAATAGGTGGATGACCATGGTGCAGTGGTACAGATGGACGACCAAGCTGTGAATGTGGTGCTGACTGTAAAATTGGTGGCTGCAGTTGAGCAGGTTGCTGTAATGGTGGATGATTCTGAATCTGAGCAGCTGCATTTGCCTGTGCACAATGCCGTTCAGCAGGTTGTCGTAATGGTGGCAAAGTAGCCAACCGAGCACGCAAAGCAGCTACTGCAGCAGAACCAACTGTAGGCTGGATAGATTGATCTGCAGGTGCTAATTGGGCATTTGGGGCCTGTGGTTGAACAGGTACATTTGCTGCTTGACGACCCAGCCCAAGAGCTTGTAATCGTGGCAAATTTGCATACTGATCCCATAATGCTGCCATGGCACTACTCCCCACTTGGGGTGCAGGAGGAATCACACCTTGCTGAGGCAACTGTGGTGGTTGTGGAGCAGCCACAAATGGATCATCAGATGGACCTGAAACAACAGAGGCATGTGGGAATGGTTGAGGAGGGGGTGGTACATCATAATGAGCCACAGCTGAACATCGATGGCGGTCAGATGGTGATGTCATCTGCAATTGTGCCCTATGTCTGTTCCGCTCCTCCTCCTGATCACACTCAGGGGTTCGATCCATAATAGTAGAAGAATACACTCAAGGAAAAAATGCAAGTGTGATATATCACAAAGAGCACTATGTGGCTTATCTGGAACCCAGCTGAAAGGGAATGTGCACCGCGGTGGATAGGTGTGTGGATGGGCGTGCGGTGGATGGGTGCGCGGTGGATGGGTGCGTCGTGGATGGGTGTGCGGTGGGTGCGTGGATGGGTGCGTCGTGGGATGGGTGCACCGTGGGATGGGTGCGCTGACTAAGGAGGTGACTAAGCTGATGGTACCTTTTACCTACCTTTTACGGCTGTCACAGCGCCTAAAAATGCCCACGGACCCACCATGCTCCTTTCACTTATTGGATTGGATGATGATGACAAGCTTAGGAACCCTTGCTATGCTGCGGGGCCGTCGCTTCGCGACTGGCCCCACAACTTCACTGCGGGCTCCAACTTGTTGGGGGGCGAAGCCCCCCAAACCCCCCCATGTCAACAACTTTTAAGTATTTCTGAGACTCATTGTTTGAACAGAAAGTGTTCAGAGAACGGAAAGTGTTCAGAGAACGGAAAGTGTTCAGAGAACGGAAAGTGTTCAGAGAACGGAAAGTGTTCAGAGAACGGAAAGTGTTCAGAGAACGGAAAGTGTTCAGAGAATGGAAAGTGTTCTCAGAGCGGAAAGTGTTCAGATAATGGAAAGTGTTCAGAGAACGGAAAGTGTTCTAAGAGCGGAAAGTGTTCTAAGAGCAGAAAGTGTTCTAAGAATGGAAAGTGTTCTAAGAACGGAAAGTGTTCTAAGAACGGAAAGTGTTCTAAGAACGGAAAGTGTTCTAAGAACGGAAAGTGTTCTAAGAACGGAAAGTGTTCTAAGAACGGAAAGTGTTCTAAGAACGGAAAGTGTTCTAAGAACGGAAAGTGTTCTAAGAACGGAAAGTGTTCTAAGAACGGAAAGTGTTCTAAGAACGGAAAGTGTTCTAAGAACGGAAAGTGTTCTAAGAACGGAAAGTGTTCTAAGAACAGAAAGTGTTCTAAGAACGGAAAGTGTTCTAAGAACAGAAAGTGTTCTAAGAACAGAAACATCAGTCACAAATGGAAGCCACAGCCCCAAAAGGAAACAATGGTTACAAAAGGAGACAAAGGTTACAAAAGGAAACAATGGTTACAAAAGGAAACAACGGTTACAAAAGGAAACAATGGTTACAAAGGAAACAATGGTTACAAAAGGAGACAATGGTTACAAAAGAAACAACAGTTACACAGGAAACAATGGTTACAAAAACAGACAAAGGTTACAAAGGAAACCATGGTTACAAAGGAGACAATGGTTACAAAAGGAAACAATGGTTACAAATGGAAAGAGTGGTTAAATTGACTCTCAACTGCAAGTAATTACTGTGGTCACTCAATTTATTTATTTTGATTTAACATATTTCATTTTGATTTATTGAATTTTATTTTATTTTATTGTTTTTCATTTCGATTTATTTTATTTTTAAACATTTTATATTCATTATTATATTTTATTTGAATTATTCTGATTTTATTGAGGCCAATCAGAGGGGGACGGAGGAAGAAGGAAACAGTATACACAGCAGCTGGACAAAGAGAGAAGGAAACAGTACACACACTCACTGAAGAAAGGGTACACACACCACCTGGAGGAAAGAGAGGGCTGGTCAGAGGAGGATGGTGGAAGAAGGAAATGGTAGACATACTGTAGGAAAGAGGGAGTAGGCCAATCAGAGGAACACGCACTGGCTGGAGGAAAGAGAATGGAGGCCAAACAGGGCAGGATGAAGAGAGAAGGAAAGGGTACACAAACCACCTGGAGGGAAGAGAGAGGGCCAATCAGAGCAGGATGGAGAGAGAAGGAAATAGTACACGCACTTGCTGGAGGAAAGAGAGAGGGGGCCAATCAGAGCAGGACAAAGGGAGGAGGAAAGGAGACATGCACCTCCTGGAGAAAAGAGAGAGGAGGACGAAGGGAGAAGGAAATGGTACACGCAGTGGCTGGAGGAAAGAGAGAGGAGGCCGATCAGAGGACAAAGAGAGAAAGAAATGGTACATGCACCTCCTGGAGGAAAGAGAGGAGGCCGATCAGAGGAGGACAAAGGGAGAAAGAAACAGTACACACACTGGCTGGAGGAAAGAGGAGGCCAATTAGAGGGGGACGAAGAGAGAAGGAAACAGTACACACCTCCTGGAGGAAAGAGAGAGGAGGCCAATCAGAGGAGGACGAAGGGAGGAGGAAATGGTACATGCACCGGCTGGAGGAAAGAGAGAGGAGGACAGAGGGAGAAGGAGCAGTACACACACCGGCTGGAGGGAAGAGAGGGGGCCGATCAGAAGAGGACAGAGAGAGAGGGAACTGGAACGCGCACCGGCTGCAGGAAAGAGAGAGGAGGCAAATCAGCGAAGGACAGAGGAAAAAGGAAATGGTAGACGCACCGGCTGGAGGAAAGAGAGAGGGTCCCGATGAGAGGAGGACGGAGAGAGAAGGAAACAGTACACACACCTGGAGGAAAGAGAGGAGGATGATCAGAGGACAAAGAAAGAGGAAATGGTACACGCACCGGCTGGATGAAAGAGAGAACAGGTCAATCAGAGGAGGATGGAGAGAGAAGGAAACGGTACACACACTCGCTGGAGGAAAGAGAGAGGAGGCGGATTAATGCAGGACAGAGGGAGAAGGAAAGAGTACACGCATCACCTGGAGGAAAGAGAGAGGGTGCGCCGTGAATGTGAGTGGTGCGCAGTGGATGGGAGAGGGTGGATGGGTATGCGGTGGATGGGAGCAGGTGGGTGCACGGTGGATGGGAGCGGGTGGATGGGTGCGCTGTGGATGGGTGCATCGTGGATGTGTCGTGGATGGGTGCATCGTGGATGGGTGCATCGTGGATGGGTGCATCGTGGATGGGTGCATCGTGGATGGGTGCGTCGTGGATGGGTGCGTCGTGGATGGGTGCATTGTGGATGGGAGTGGGTGCACCATGCCTGTTCGCACGCAAACAATGTGGCATGCCCGTGCAGGTGCGTCACACCTGGCAGTGCCCGTGACAGGAACGCACAGGCACAGGTGATTTGCCACGGCGCTGACTAAGCTAGGGGCACTAAGCTGAGTCATACTCTCCCACACCTCAGGGTTCGGGCACTCCGCGCCCTCACACAGCGCCTAAAAGCGCCCATGGACCCACCATGCTCCTTTCACTTATTTGATGATTTGATATTAATCAGTGGCAGCCTGAATAGACTTAGAATCCCTGAAGTCAAGAGTTTACTTGAATATATGCACCCTACTTTGTAAAGAAGGTTTTGAGAGCTGCTGGTGCAAGCTTGTTCTTTTTCTGTAAACACACTACTAAAATATGAATAACAATTCACTGATTCCAAAAATAGATTCAACTTTGATTCTAGCTAGTTTATATATATTTTATACTATTTATCAAACAGTAAAAATATTTATAAACAGGTCAAAAGATTAGATATAGAATAAAAGACTATTTGGCTAATATATGCTTTATTTACACTAACCTACAGGGTCTACTGTAATACTAACTTATCAGGATTTTAATGTAGTCTTAAGGATTCTGCAAGAATATTCTCAGTATTTATTTATGCCAAAAACCGGGTAGAAATTAGAATATATGTATTTCTAATCTCAATATAACCTAAAATATTTATTACTTTAACTGATAACCAACAACTCAACTAGAGGTGGATTAGTAATAAAGGATAGCCAGCTACTCAACTAAGAGGTGGCAAAAGGGGAACAAGTTGTTTATCAGAACCTCAACTAGATGTGACAAGGGGGTAGGTGTCACAACTGTCACATGTCACATATTGTCACAAACATTCAAAGGTAACTTTCGACAACTCTTCAACCTATCGAACTTAACTCGACAAAACTGAACATTATTCGACACCATCGAATCTCTTTCAACATGTCTCATTTCAATGTCATATATGATTTCATAATTAGTTCATAACATAGTCATAACGATACGACAAAAAGCATAAAAGAGCTACGAAAGGAGCAAGGGAAGTCAGTCGAAATATCTGTATATTAGTGATATTAGTAATCTACTTTGTTGTAACTTCTTCGACAAATACTTCCGTGAGTTCTTGCGATTGGTAATAGCCTCTTACTTCATCGACAGGGCGAATATATACTTCATCGAATGAGGCTGTGAAGGGTATGCATATACATGATTGGACAGTGGAATAATATGCATATTATAGTACTTTATTATCTAGTTTCTATTCCTTTTCTTTAATTCTCTATATCCTTCGAGCATACCCGTATTTCTTAGTTCGAAGTCTTGTGTATACCTATGGGCGCTCTCGGTGCCAAAAGATAGACACCTTTTTACCCAGCAGACACCACCTCGTAACAACCCAGATGTCGAATAGCGAGAGGTGTCAAGGGTAATGTCTCAGCTACTTATAAAGGTAGCAACTTCTTGCATACTAGTAATCTTTGGACTCGAACCGTGAAGGTCGAGTCCCACTCTCAAGTCTTTGCGCTGGTCGACACTCTAGTCGATTCACGCTGCTATATCTCTACCTTTGATATTCAGTCTTTTGCTGATTATCTTTCTTACTTCTAGCTACAAGTTATACCGTAAAGGTCAACTCTTCTTTTCTCCGGTCCTTATCGTCACGAGCAACTGTACAGTTGCTCTTGTGACATGTAGTGCGTCTTTTACTAGTACTATCCGTCTAGTAATCTACAGTATTGTACAGAAAGGTCAATACTTAATAATAGTAGTTGAATAAATACTATTCCTGGTACATCGAGCGGTCAGAATCTATCGACTCTTCACAGAGGCTTTCGAGTTCGATTAGTAGAATATTATTCGACTCTATTGAAGAATAATCGATGTAAGCATTCCCTGCAATGAACACTATACCAACTGGGCTAAAAGAGCCACTATGCCAGGCTATCTGACATAGGTTGCAGGCACTATATAAACAGTTGACATGTCACACATATTCACCAACCCTGCCTTGGATGACCAATCTGTGACAAGGTATGTGACAGTAGGATTATTACCAGAAGCTCAACTAGAGGTGGCAAAGGGATCCTGAGTTAGCTTAGGTCAGCAGCTCAACTAGAGGTGACTAAGTGTTTGTATATATTTATCCAACAGCCCAACTAGGGGTGGAATATAACTGCTGATGCAGTGGCACACTGATGTGGTGTAGTAAATGGGTTAAAATAAGTTATATTTCAGTGGTGGAGCAGAGCTCCTTATATACAGTAAAATCTGAGACATGGGAGAATGTTCTAGTTACTTGTTTTACCTTTTTAGCTATTTTACCAGGAATCTGCTGGAATATTCCAGGAGTTTCTACTACTTTCCATTGTAGCATATATGCTGATGTAATGTTCTCACGCATCGCGAAGTTGCTGATTTCGTGTGTGCACTGATTACATAATTTTCCCGTGCATCATGATGTTTTCATATGTGTGACGTTACTATTATTCAGCCATTTGTGACAGCTGGGTCGCGTTTGTGACAAGTCATCGCATTTTGTGATGACAGTCACTTGTTGTGATGACAGTCACTTGTTGTGACGACAGTCACTTTTTGTGATGACAGTCACTTGTTGTGATGCCAGTCACTTGTTGTGACGCTGGTCACCTGTTGTGACGACAGTCACTTTTTGTGATGACAGTCACTTGTTGTGATGCCAGTCACTTGTTGTGACGCCGGTCACCTGTTGTGACAAATGTCACCTGTTGTGACAAATGTCACCTGTTGTGACAAATGTCACCTGTTGTGACAAATGTCACCTGTTGTGACAAATGTCACCTTAGACTTTTCTCTTCGGATTCCCTCTGCTAGGTAAGTAGTATTATACTCTGTATGTATGTAAATAGATAGGTATAGACTTACTTCAGATTCCCTCTGCTAGTGCCCCAACTCAGTCACAGTGCAAGTCAGTGTGGTCTAGAGAGTTGCCCTTACAGCATAGTGAATATTGGTAGGGGAAAGCTTGGAGGGATGACCACCAATGGACTTAGAGAGATGACAATGATGATTGGAGTGAAGTCTAGAGACTGTGCCAATGCCATGGCCAGTAGAAGCTGCAATGTGGCTAGCTGTATGGCCAGCATCAAGCAGTGAGAGGATATGATTCTGGCTGGCAAGAGACAAAGTGTGCATCTTAGGAATTAGGGCATTACTAGTTGCTAAAGGTGATATATTTATACTCCAGTACAACATGATCATGTGACATTACATGATTTTGTTCATATGACCTAATTGGAGGTAAACAATCAACAAGGTCACATGAATATAAGCATTTATATGTAGTCATCAAAGTTGCCAGCAAAAAAACCCTTCACATGAGTCTCTTGTATATAAATATTTGTAATATTTCCATATTTGGAGCTTATGTAATGGCACCATACTTCCATAATCTAGATATGATAGAGCATATTCACAAATATTCTTGATATTTTTGCATTTTTATTCTTTGAGTTATCAGGGATATAGGTCTGAAGTACAAAACATGTGAAGGGTTTTTTGAGTCACTGTATCTTAGTATATAATCCATTGAGCTGCCATGCCTCTCTTTTTGACACTGTGATCTTGTCATCAATACATGTGATGTCATGTGCACCCTATTATTGTGCCACTTGCATAGATCATACTATTTGTATAAATCATACCACTCATAGTTTTTAATGTATATAAAGTCTCTCAAGTTCTCAAAAATATTATCAGATTTTACATATCTTCACAATTTAGATATTTTGTGCTCACAGCATAACTTATCTTACATCTTGGAGCCTCACTCTTTGTCAAACCTTCCTCCTTAAGATTAAGGAGTCTTCTTTTGATCTATAAACAATTCCACCCAAAGAAAAAGAAAAAAAAATTCAAGCTGGCCCTGCTGCCTCACACTCTCCTCTATGTGACAACCGTCTTCCCTTCCATTAATTGACACCAGTGACTCTCCACCTCTTTTACCTTCAGAATTGTCAGCTTCCCCCTTAAACATCTCCTCTCTTACCTATCCCTCCAGTATAGAGCCCCAGGACAACTTTTTACTTCCTGTCTCCATTCCATACCCTGTTCTTCAGAATGTGAGCCACCCAGTATCCTTTGGAAAGTTCACCCCATGGCCATGACTATGCCTCATGATGCAGTGTCAAAGTGGTGTGACTGTGCTAGGGCACCCAGGTATGAGGAAGCAGAAATCATGGGAAACATATGCACAAAATCAATGAGTGCCTAGCAATCCTATTGACTCTTTACCTCTCCTCTCCCCTTCCCACTGACATTGTCCAGTTTGGTTCCCAACTTACAGAAAAGTGTTGGATAGACCTCAGGATTGATCAGGATTTTTTGAGTAATGAAGAATTAAAATTGGCCTTTCAAGTTCTCCTCTGCAGTGAATCAGCTCTAGCATGGGATGATTCTGAGCAGGACACATTCCACACTGACTATTTTTCACCCATAGTTATTCTGACCATTGAGCATAAACCCTGGGCCCTCAAGAACATACCAATTCCACTTGGGCTCAAGGATGAAGTCATACAGTTTATCAAACAGAAAATCTCCAGTGGTGTTTATGAACCTTCAGGCTCTTCTTACAGATTGTGATAGTTTTGTGTGCCAAAGAAAAACAGGAAATTTTGTATTGTTCATGACTTACAACCTCTAAATGCAGTTACTGTCAAAGATGCCAGTGTCACCCCCAACATTGAGCCTTACACTGAGCATTGTGCAGGATGATCAATTTACATATTGTATGTAGGCTATGTGTTAAGGTGCATGCAGAGCTTAGCAGAGGGTTTCCAGAGAACCCCATGGGTATTCCAGTAAGACTTGACTTCAGCTTATAGGCTGCGCCCTCATGAGATTGTAGCACACGGCTGGTAGTGGTCAAGGCATTAGAATCTTTACAATTATCTCGCGCTGCTTTTCGGAGATTGACTAAAATCCGTGCAGTGAATATTGCATGGAAGATGCGCTGCGTACTGTTGTAGCAATGAGACTGAAGTTCGAATGACGCGGAAAACGAAAGAGATGCACGGACAGTATGAGGCTGGGCGTGGGCTGGGACTAGGTAAAGTGAAACTTAGAGTGTGTAGGCTGTAGGAGTATTGGTGGCATACGTCAATGACCAAAATGACGATGTTCATAATTGATATGCCTTTCCGGTGGTAAGGTTACAACATGATCGTCGAGTTTATGACATATCTGCGCACCGATGGGGTACACATAGTACAGTACACCTTTACCCGCACGAAAAATCAGCTGGAATCTTACGAGTTAGGTGAGAAACATGCCGTCTTGATATAATGTAACAATTAGACGAGATCTGCTTATTCTGACTACGAGGAAGTCCGGAGCGGTTTTAAATGTGTTGTTGACGTATGCCAAAACTAGGCAGTACTCACGGTGTTGAAAGCACTTGAAGACCGTCAGTCCTAGGATGACTAAAAAGAGAAAATAAGGAGGCGAATACTGTTGTCAACAGAATGGGAAATACTTGTTTCAAATATTACAATCAAGATGTAGTCGAGAAATATTATGGGGCCCGAAGTGGTCACGATCCAGCAAACGTAGTCTACGCCGCTTGGACTTGGTCCGACTGTATGGGTCGTAATGGTAAGATGTCTGAATCACGCCGATCGAAAAATGAGTGATTTACATGTGGTCACAGAGAGACTGTGGTAGGCGAAATATCCACTCGGAGACGACATTAAAAGTTCTGCACAAAGGAGCGATATTGCTACTTTGCTATCTTTTCCCCAAACGGCCCAGGTTCTGAAGACTAGAACAACTGCAACAAATGTCGATTTATTTGGCTGAAACTCGGGTTCTGAAAGGGCACATACATTCTGCAACGATTGTTGCAGCTATGAGCATCACTGGTAGACATGATAAGCAGGTCTTCAGAACGCTACCCGTTTTAATCATGAAGGGTACTTCATACCTCCACCTAGTTTGTACAGAACATCACATGTGCCTGGCGCGTTGTACCTAGTGGCGCGAACCGGTCTAGTCAGGGAGAATTTTTCAGGTTGTGTGTTGAAGTGCCAGATCAATTTCTACTTCACGTACAATAGAGAATAAATGCACCATCCAGAAATGCGGGGTATTTCGCAGCATAATATAGAATCTTTCCAGCGTTCCAAGGAGTGGTCCAAATGAGATTAATTTCTTCCCCTAAGTTCAAGAAGTGGTCGTACAACTGCGTCCCACAAGCGTCAGCCTCAATCTGCATTTATGATTAAGTATTCTTAACCCACCAAGGATGTATGTAACGGGAGCGGACCTGGTGGCGGACTTGGCACGGAGCGGTCTACCGCCGTTGTCTCAGGGGGTAAAGAGAGGGTAGATAATTTTCCGATCAGAACACTGTTTCATTTCATTATCTGTCGCTAGGGGGTTTAGTCTACGAATGCGAGCATAAATAGGGAAACCACCCATTAGCTACAGTAGTTATTTCGAATTGGAGCCTATTCCTACTCTGCTCGTTCCTCTTCGTAAGAAGCTCAAACCAAAGGATTACGCTATCTTTAAAGCCGAACCTTACAATGTATAACCGGCTACTATGAAACGGTTAGTATGGACAGATCAATGATTAACAGTGGTAGAGTATGCATACTATCAGAATACTAGAAGATAATGCAGATAATCCGCACATGATTGAACCTGTAGAACACTGAAGGCTTACCGCTGCAGCACGGTGGTTCTCTGATAGGGCCTGAATATTGATGGTGTGCGATGACGAGATCATGCCATATACTGGTTTGGCTAAAATTTAGATGTAATGGTATGTGAAGGAATACATTAGCAATGGTGAAGAAAGCCGTCTTTAGTAGACTGAGTCTGTAAGTTTTAGGACCACAGCCTACAGAGTTGACTCAATGTATCATAAAAACGTGCCTCCAGTAAGACAAAGGAAGCTATCAAAGGGATTGTATATATGCCGAAATTGAGCACCAGAAGACGTCCTAATTATGATATCTGATCAATCTACACTGTTGATATCCTTGTGATGTGCGTAATGAATGCGCTGAAATCATAAGGACACTGATAGTGACTATGCACTCGTGCCAGAGTTACGGATGTGCGTAGGTTTGTGATCCAGAGCAAGGTGTAAATAGTACCGATGTATAGCCTCAGTGTTGCATCGAAGCATTCACCGCCATGGTTCTCCACGGAAATGATGCCAGTAGGGGAGTTGTTACTATGTGCCATGCCACCTGCCCCCGCTACTAATTAGTACATCACGTTTTACATAATCCTGTGCGCTCAAGCTTACTAACGACCTTCTGATCTCTTAGTCTTCTCGCAACCTCATCCAAGTCTTCTATTTAGTGCTTTTATGAATAGACGAAATTCCTTTGGGATATTACTGCAACAAAAGGTCAAATCATATGAATATTATATTTGTACTCATTGATTACCATAATACGTCCCAAAACAAGTTATGCATAGTTTGTTCTATTCATGCCGCAGTATTGGGTTTCACTCCAAATGCATGTACCCTCTCACATGCTTGGGCTTATACTCATACTTTGATATCCCATTCGATAACAGGAGCTCTTCACGCAGTACATACATATTTCATGACAACCACTCACACGAGAAGAGGCTTTTGCTGGTGAAACAACCAAATTAGTTCATGGTCCGTGCTAGAAAAGATGGAAACCTGTTCCGGTCGCCAAAATGAACGCTTACAAAGGTCAGCTCAACCTGTCAATTATCCGTGACCACTTCCTCTATACCTTACAGGTCTACGGCTTTTCACTATCATCAAACATGGGTTAGCGTCGGGTCGTTCTGAACAGCTCGGCTCACATCCATAAATCTTCAACAAACTCAAGTTGTTGGTTAGAATACTTGGAGTTCACCGATTCCTCATCCCAAGGCCATGATTGTGCGTGTAGTAGTCTCGACTTACACTTATTTTGCCTGTTTTGGTATTCACAATGCACCAATAAAGTAAAGCTGGCAACTACGTGAGGGTTAGTTATTCTGGACGAATCGGTGGTTGATAAAGGGTAAAGCACGCATGCGGTCAGAATACTAGAAGATAATGCGCCATTTTTCACACATAATTGGACTCATACAACACCAACAGCTTACCGCTGTAGTACGATAAGTCAATAAATCCTATGACAGAGTCTGAATATCGATGGTCTACAATGAAGATATGCTAGTTTGGCTAAAATTTCGAAGAACCGGTACACGATGAAATACGGGCATAGAGTCGTAAAGGAAATACTAGCAGGACAGTTATCTCTAGTATACTAGTACGGACGCAGGATCTTAGGGTCAATTCAATGTAGCATAGAAACAGGTGTCTTTTCGGCCAATGACGAAACACCATCCACTCTCTATTGCATGTTTGCCGAATATTTCAATGTTGCGAGGTTTCGAGTAGCTGGCGAGTTGACAGTTCTAACTGCCAAAATGCTATTTGCTCTTTCAAGTTGTAACATATATATCCAGCATTTCTGCAAGGGCACATGTTGTTGATGTATGTATGTCTCACTTATCCTAGTTACTTGAGGTATCATGGGGTGGTACCATAGCACACACCCTAATCAATAGTTCCACTTGTCACATGTTATTATTAGTTCAATAGTGAGATGACTTCCAATCATGATAAGGTTCATCGATCCTTATCATGATACAGGCTCCAGATTAGATGATAGTTGATAGCTATCTATAGTTTCCTCTATACCTGAGTGGTATATAGGAGTAGCTAGATCACGTAGTATTCTCTAGCTTTGTTATCAACTTGGTTTACTGGCTACATCCTTCATCTGAGTTCTACTTGTCCCCCAATAATTTCCATACTGAACTCATCACACAAATAATTTAGTAAGAGTATTGTACCACTGTGAATTTATTGGTTGTCTCAAGCATTTGTAGCTTTGATTCTCTGAGCATTGATATGTTAAGAAAGTGAATAGCCAGACTGGGAGTTGAAACCCAGGGCTTCTGCACATATAGCAGGGGTGTTACCCATTACACTACTTGACCATAGGAAACAGGTGAGCTTATAAACCCACTCCGACATAGGAATGTTACATTAGGTGACAACAGGCGACAGCACCCACATGCTTTGTAAGACATATTCATGTCGTTCACATCATGTTTGTTTGGTCACAGCATCAAATAAAGTTCATTTTCACTAGATGACTTGGATATCCTCACAGATCTTCTGGGATGAGGAAAAGTATGACCCTATAACCAGCTGGATTTCTTTGTACACATTGGCATCCTTTCCAGAGATTGGGATTATCTGGTAAGGAGTGTGCAGGCTTGACGGAAGGTTTCCAGAGAAACCCATGGATATTACGGGAAGGACATGGCTTCAGCTTATAGGCTGCACCCTCATGAGACCATGGTGTCCAATTTCAAACAGGCAGACCAGGAAAACCTGAGGAGTCCAGGGTCATTGATAGGCCAAGTAGTCACATTGTCAATACGGGAAACCCATGGAGGTTGACAATGAGTCGGAAGGTCAAACAGTCAAGTCGGGAAACCCACAGAGATCAATCGGTCAGGAGGTCAGGTGGTGAACAGTCGATAAGTCAGGAAACCCATCGAGGACGATGGGTCAGACAGTGAGTTGGGAAGGCCACAGACTCCGAGATGACAATGACAATGTTCTTCAAGGATGAGAGGTGGGATAAAGAGTGGAGTATAAGCTAGGACTGAAGGGAACACTAAGTCGGAATCTTAGTTGATTTTCTAACTGGATTGTATGTACAACATTCAGCTAGACTATATAGACTATGGAATGTATGCAATGCCAAATCCGGTAGTAATAAGAGACAAAACAGGGAATCATAAATTGGGATGAGTAAACACCAAACTAGGTGTTAGGGACGGAACGGAACAGAAGTGGGGTGCAAAACATGACAGGGCATTTAACCATAACTGGAGCAGGGCTCAGTTAGAGGGCTCCGGGAGTCCGGTCAGAGTCCGGGGGCTTGGTGCATGAGACAATGTCGGGTATAGACAGGTTTGACATGCAGGAGGTCCAGTGGAGTCCGAGGACTAGTGCATGAGACACAGAGGGTCAGGTACAGACAGGTACAGACAGGTATGTCGGATACAGACAGGTGTGACGGGCAGGTCCGGGTGGAAACTCTGGTTGTGACTGTATGTTGAGTTCCATATAGTGGCTCAGGTGCATACAGGGCAGAGTCCGGGTTCCGGTGGGTTGTCTGGTAGTGGATATAGAGAGTCGGGTGCAGGTAGGGTGAGGTGCATACAGAGAGTCAGACACAAACAAGTTGATGTGCGGGCTCTGGTGGGCACTCCAGTTGTAACTATACAATATAGAGGGTCGGGAGCATGTAGGACGGAGTCCAGGGGTCCAGGGGTCCAGCAGGGTTTCCAGTTCCTGACATTATCCCACCAAGTTACACACACTGCTCAACCCAGAATATGTTGCTATCATTAGGTCTTTGAGTGGACTGTTAAATTCCAATCTATCAAGCATCAGACTGTGGTGGAGATTGAAATACATCCTTATCATCACAATCATGAATTGTAGCTGTGGATTGAGGCTCTTCAATGGCAGTAGTACATCCATGCCCAACTGGTTTTCATTCATTTGCTGATTCTTCATCTCACAGCCTATATTGAGTGACTCGAGTGAAATATCATTTTCTTGAAAGACAACTTGTGACATCTTGCCACCTACCATCCTTGTAACTTCCTTGCAACTCCTGGCCTATTTCCATTCATATTCAAAATGGCATCTTCCCACTGCCTCCTTGTGGATTGACAAATCCATAGATTGGTTGAGGCTCTTCAATGGCAGTCATATGTATGTATGTCCATGCCTGACTGGTTTTCATTCACTGGACTCTGCAGGTCAAACCCAGGGCTTGTGTGGGGGGCTGTTGAGTTTTGCCACAGGTGGACTAGGTGTTGGACCTCTGAACTTGAAGGAGCAGGATGACCAGCAGGCCACTTCATTGCCCATGTGATACAATATGGCACATCCTACATATTACATATATTAATAAAAATTGTATATTCCACATCATTTAGCTAAGCCTGTCTAATAGAATATCCTTTCTGAGATAAGCCAAACTTTTTGTTGTGCTGTAAAGCTGCATTAAGGATGATTGTGAGACCAAGCTGAGACCCGCATCCATTCCCACAAATCTCCAAGTGAGCATTCATTTTGGCGCCCAGAACAGGCTTTCATCTCCCTAAGAGGGACCATAAACTAATTTGGTTGGTTCATCAGCAGAAGCCTCGTTTGTCGTGGCATAGTATGTGCCACGTGAAGAGCTCCTGTTATCGAGTGGGATAAGTATGAGTATGAGCCCAAGCACATGCATTTGGAGTGGAACCTAATATTGCAGCTTGAATAGAACAAATTATGCATAACTTGTTCTGGCATGTATTATGGTAACAAATGAATACAAGTATCATATTCAGATGAATTTGCCCTTTTTTTGCAGTGATATCCCAAAAGAATTGGGTCCTTGTATTGATAAAAGCACCAAAAAGAAAACGTTGCTGAGGTTGCAATAGGACTAGAGGAATATATGAAGATTTGATTAGGAGGTCGTTATTTAATGAGCTCGAGTACACAGGATTATATAGAAAGTGCGGGCTATTTCACCTAATTTACACCTGAAGTAACTCCCATTATGTAACTGATGTGCGTGCAAGTCGATCGAGCTGAACTATTTGGTACCAAGGCAGATGACATCATACATAGTGACAACTCCCCCACTGTCATCGTTTCCATGGAAGAAACATCGCCGTGAATGCTTATAATCTTAGCAAGGGTTTCAAGCTATTGTTACTAGAGCGATTCTTCCGGACACCATTTTCGATGTCAACGCTGAGGTTATACATAGGTTCTATTCACACCTAGATCACAAGCCTAGCCTGTTAGAAAGTAAGACCTAAAGACAATTAACTCAGTCTCGTATATGATATAACGGACTATATTTTATGTACCTAAAGACAGTTAACTAATGGGTGACTATTAATTACATTATGTGCAAATACATAACTGTTTTTTGAACTCAGTCTCGTATATGATATAACGGACTGAGGTGATACTATCATAATCCTTCAGTTTGTATATATGTTTAACCACATATGTTGCTAGGCAGCACGTTATTGGTGTTGGATGGCCGTGCCCGAAAGTTGTTGATACCGGGCGGCCATGCCAGAAATTAGCGTTTCGATGGTGTTGTTCAACATAGCCTACGCATATCCATACAAAATTTCAAACTCCGGCACGGTGCATGATCACTATCAGTGTGATTATGAATTCAAGTGCATTTATTACGCACATCACTAGGATATCAACAGTACACATTAATCGGAGATCATGATGTCTTCCAGCTTAATTTCGGTTTTATGATACATTGAGCCAACCCTGTCACAAAGATCCAAAAAGCCTGAATGTACCTGATAAGCGACACAAGCTGCTGAATAGGTCTGGTCGGCCCTAATCAACCACCTGATCGACACTTGAATGGCCGGACCAGGCCTGACCAGGCCTATTCAGTGGTTCGTGTCACTTATCAGGTTTTTGGATTTTTGTGACACCTGTAGGGAAACTTACAGACTCAGTCTACTAAAGACGGCTTTCTTCACCATTACTAAAGTATTCCTTCACATACCATTACATCTAAATTTTAGCCAAACCAGTATATGACATGATCTCGTCGTCGCACACCATCAATATTCAGGCCCTATCAGAGAACCACCGTGCTGTAACGGTAAGTCTTCAGTAGTGATTGGCAAGGCCCGGCCCGGCCTAAAGCCCCGGCTTGGGCTCAGCTTTCAAAGACTCTTCAGCGTTCTACAGGTTCAATTATGTGCGGATTATCTGCATTATCTTCTAGTATTCTGATAATATGCATACTCTACCACTTGTCAATCATTGATCTGTCCACACTAACCGTTTCATAGTAGCCGGCTATACCTTATTGGTGCGTTAAGAATACTTAAGCATAAATGTAGATCGAGGCTGAAGCTTGTGGGACGCAGTGGTACGACCACTTCTTGAACATAGGGGAAGAAATTGATCTCATTTGGACCACTCCTTGGAACGCTGGAAAGATTCTATATTATGCTGCGAAATACCCCGCATTTCTGGATGGTGCATTTTCTCTCTATAGTACGTGAAGTAAAAAGGGATCTGGCACTTCAAAACGATTTGAAAAATTCCCCCTGACTAGTCCAGTTCGCACCATTTAATACAACGCCAAGCACCTGTGAGTTTCTATACAAACTAGCTGGAGGTATGAAGCACCCGTCATGATTAAAACGGTAGCATTCTGAAGACCTGCTTATCATGTCTGCCAGTAATGATGATAGCTGGGATAATTGTTGCGGAATGTATGTACCCTTTCAGAAGCCGAGTTTCAACCAAATAAATCAACGTTTGTTACAGTTGTTCTGGTCTTCAGAACCTGGGCCGTTTGGAGGAAGAACAGCAAAGTAGGAATATCGCTCCTTTGTGTAGGACTATTAATCGCGGCTCTGAGTGGATATTGGGTCTACCACAGTTTCTCGCTCACCATATGTAAACCACTCATTTTTCGATCGGGATGATTCAAATATCGTACCATTACGAACCATGCAGTCGGACCAAGTCCAATCGGCGTAGACTACGTTTGCTGGATCGTAACACCTGCTAACAACATAATATTTATCGACTACATCTTGGGTGTGATATTCGAAACAAGTATTTGCCATGCTATCACTGGTGATCTTCATCTGTTTATTTGCTCTGTCAAGTCATTTTAATATTGACCATCCTCAAGTGCCTTCAACACCGTGAGTACTGCCTAGTCTTGGTACACATTATCAGCACATTTTAAATTGCTCTGGGACTTCCTCGCAGCCAGAACAAGTAAATCACATCTAAAAAAAAAAGTTTGCTTGTATACAAGAGAATACATCATAACCCAAAGATTAAGTTATAACCCAAATAATCTAGGTTAACCCAAATAATTTTGTGTAACTATGTCATTTGTGTGTACTTTAAAAGGGCATGCATATTTTAAAGATGAAATTTCAGGTAATTAAATATAAACTCATAGAATAAGTTGTCATGGCCAGAAGGAACAGTCTCACTTAAAAAATTTATGAGGATTATTCAGTAAAAGTTTGTATATTCAATAAAGTGTGATCATCCTCCTAGGTATCATGGGATTTTATTGGCACAAACCCTATTCACATGATCAAGAACTCTGGAAGAGGTCACTCAATCGATCCCTGAATGGTCCAAGGAGCTAACAATTCTTATGGAAAGGGGAAGAACAGTGATAAAAAAGGAATTGTTTACTCAACTGGTAGATCTGCTTAATGTACATGGTGATATGTTGCAAATTTTGCATAGAATGATTAGATGTCTTCATCCTGTCTCCAAGGTACTATCAATACCTATACATTCAGATCTCAGAATTTTCTCTCTATGAAAGGTCACCCAACATGTCTTTCACATATTTCAGCCTTTGGTCTATACTTCTGCACATCCAGAAAAAATGTGACAAAATGATGATGGAATTACTGCATGAATATGATGAGATGATGCAAATACCCCCATCTCTCCAGTTTCTATGACAGACTTGTTTTTTATACAAGAGCTCAAGGGTTCCCCTGACACTCATTTCCTCTGCTCACTCAATCACCCACTGATCTTGGAAGGCTTTCCAATGGACATGAGGATTGAAGTGATGGAACACCTACAGGACAAAAATTTCCTGGTCAAAATTTCCCTTCACCAACTACAACTGTGTCACCGTCTTAGCATGGCTGAACTGGAAAGGGAAGCTTCAAGGGAACGACAAGCAGCTCCCAAAGTAGAAACTCCCTGTGCCTGAGTGTCATTTGACACTACCCCTAGCACTCCAAACCCTTTTGATGATTCCCACTGGATTCTAGAACAGACCAATCATCAACAAAGGTCAACCATCCTTTTTGACAGTGTTTGTTGAAGGAATATCAGGTCAAGTATTCAGTTGAGGATCGCTGGACCCAGACAAAACCCACCATCCCTTGCCTATGAAGATCAACCTATTCATTCCCCCAGGGAGAGAACCAAGCAATTTATCTGGAAGTTCAGATGGTTTTAATGGCAATGGAAACTGAGGACATGGGGGTGGAATCCCAGAACTCCTGGATTCCCAAGCTCATCTCGAGCTAGTGCTAAGGATAATGACTTATCTAAAATCAAGGTGCTTACCCTGAATACCAACAATATCAAGATCAAATGGTCTGATCTCCCTGAATTTGATGGAAGTCATTCCAAGGTGTTGGAGTATATTCTGGATATTATGAGTCTTTCAGAAATCTTGGAATCAATGAGCTCACTACTGGGAGTCCTCTGCCCAGACAACTCACTGGCAATGCTAAAATCTGGTGGAGCATCTTGGACCATGAATATCATACTGACTTCAGTCAATCTCACAGATCCTTACTTTGGGACATTGTTGAAGGTTTACTTGGGACTAGATGGCATGAATATTTGGTCTTGGAATGGGAAGAAATGAGATTTTGTCAACCTCATCATGATTGTGAAACTCCAGTACAGTACATCCAGTAACAAATCAAGCTGAATCATTTCTTGTACGGGTTTCATCAAGACTGGAAGGAAGAAATGCATCAATTGATCCTGATGCTACCCACTGAATGGCTTCATCTGCTGCAAGGTCAACCCATCAACCACATTATAGGATTGCAATCTCAACCCATCAAGAAAAGGTGGCCACTATATTGGAAGTAGCCCAGCCCACTAAGATAGGAGAGCTACAGTGTTTCCTTGGAATGGTCTTATATTTTTCAGCTTATGTATATACCGTTCTACTCTTGGACAGTCTCCCCATTGGACTTGAGATTCCAAACACATCACAGCCTTTGAGGATATTAAGGTTGCATTGAGTTCTGCCCTGGTTTTAGGACATCCTATTAGTGGAATGCCCTATTGTCTGTACATGGACACTTCCAATTTTACCCTAGGATGTTATCTCCAGCAGGTCCAGAGAATGGTACTATGGCATCTAAGAGACACCAAAATTTACCCTCAGGCAAGATCTGCCTTCAAACAATCAAGAGAAATACCTGTCTTTGTTACTCACTACAAAACCAAAGAACTGGAAGTCACTTGGACAGACTCTTGGGCCCCAGAATTTGATGACACTAGCATCACCATTGAATGTGCTATCACATATTGAAGTTGCACACTCAAGAAAGTGGAATGTAATTACATATTCAGCCAAGGAAGGATTAGTCCATTTCCAACCATTTATAGATGGGTAACGAGTATAGTCAAACCACTATTTCATGTTGACTGAGACTATTTCTTACAAATATACTATTATATATGCATAGTATAGTTAGTAAATCTCATGCTCAAGTCATTGGACCAATGGAAAGTCATAACTGGGGACCTGGTGGATCCTGATATCAAGATCCCATGGGATGACCAGTAGAGCAAAATATCAGGATTACATAGGACCAACCACAATGTGAAATCTTAAGATTGTAAGATAGGCATATACAGCATAATATGGAGACATTTAAGCATATAGTATAGCTGCATGTTGAAGACAAGCCCAGGGTGGCTATAATAGTAGATAGTAATCCAATTAATGCATGGGAAACTTTGAAGATGACCTATGGGACACGATTGGCCAATAGTCAAGTAATGCTACAGTAGGCAACAAAACTGTTTGGATGTTTCTTTGTTTTGGAAAGACCCTTTAGCATTAGCCTAAAATAAATTCTACAAGTTCTGAATAAATTATGATAAATGCTCTAATATCACAAAATTTTGATTACATAACCATGATGTCTTATGTCCATTTATGGCAATGTAATAATAGGATTAATGAAGCTTGTACATCTGAATGGTTTTGTTGCCTGTATTTTATAAACCCTATATACTAAACTAGTACTTGGTATACCCTCCCTTGGCCTTAATTACAGCTTCAACTCTTCTAGGCATACTTTTTATCAAGTTCTGACATACCTCTTTTGGTATCTTCTCCCATTCCACTTGACAGTGTTCACAAAGCTCCTCCACTCCACTAGGTAGTGTGTTGTACTCAGTTAGCCTCCTTTTCAAGGGTTTAGATCTGGAGACTGTGCTGGTCATTGCATAACAGTATAGCCATGGTCATCAAACCACTTTTGAGCAGTTTTCTGGTATGCTTTGGCCCATTATCCTGCTGGAAGATGGTATCATATGGAGTTTCTTTGTAAAACTCAAGGGATTGCTGAAGTTCATCCTCCAAGATGGAGCAGTAAAGCTGTGGATCCATCTTCCCTTCAATCCTAATGGTATATCCAAGGCCTTCTGTGAGGAGTATGCTTTTACCACAGTATCATTGTGGTAAAACACTCCTTTTATTTCATTTATATTTTACATATTTTATTCATATTTTTCTATCTTTCATATTCTTCGAATCTTGCATATTTCATTAGTTCGAAGCATTGTGTATACTTGTGGGTGCACTCAGCACCAATTAGAACTCAGACACACTTTAATCCAAGAACCACCACTCGTAAGACACAAACTAGGTCTACTACGAGCGGTGATCAGGGTAACGTGTCAGCTACCACATAGGTAGCATTATCTGAACTACTGAATACTTCTGGCCTCGAACTGTAATAGTCGAGGCCTCCACTCGAACCATCGCACTCGTTGACTCCTTCATCATCTTGTGCTCTTTCTCTCACTTTCTCTTATATTGCACCGAATGGGTCAATATCCTCCTCTTCTACTCATTTCTTTGTATATAGAACGGTCTGAACTTCTACCACTCTTCACACCTTCCCAATGCATGCAACCCCACTGTCACGAATCAAATTTTACTCAATAAAGTCAAATAAACAATCAAAGAATATTCGACAATATCGAATAAAGATGCCTCATTTGACGAAGTATTAATTCGTCCTGTTGATAAAGCATGAGGCAAAGATAGGACACAGAGGCTCACAAATAAATAAGTCAAAGAAGGACTCGGAAAAGTTTGACGATTATGTAATACAGTAATAATACAATATAATACAGGTTTTCTGACTGACTTCCTTCGTTCCTATCATTGCCCTTATATCATTTACCTATGATGATAATATGATATCAAATGAAATCATCAATGACATCAACCTGAGACAAGTCGAAGATATTCGAGATTGTCGAAGATATGGTCGAAGAATAGTCGAATCGGAAGTCGAGTCGGAAATTGAGTCGGAAAGTGGAAGAAATGTCAAAGAAATGTCGAAGAAATATTAAATTGAATATTATCGAAATTTGAGTTTGTACATTCGTGACACCCACATCATTACACTACCACCATCAAACTTCAATGTTCCCTCCACCTCACAGGAGGGAGAGGCTACAGTGGGCAGAGAGACATCAGGAGTACACTCTGGAGGTCTGGAAGAGTGTTGTATTCTCTGATGAGACCAAAATCAATTGTCTTGGGTCAGATGGAAGGAAGTGGTTGTAGAAAAAGGTGGGGGAGAGGTTGACCGATAGGCAAGTGGAGGGATCATTGAGGTTTGGTGGTGGTAGTGTGATGATGTGTGGTTGCATGCATTGGGAAGGCATTGGATATACCATTAGGATTGAAGGGAAGATGGATCCACAGCTTTACTGCTCCATCTTGGAGGATGAACTTCAGCAATCCCTTGAGTTTTACAAAGAAACTCCATATGATACCATCTTCCAGCAGGATAATGGGCCAAAGCATACCAGAAAACTGCTCAAAAGTGGTTTGATGACCATGGCTATACTGTTATGCAATGACCAGCACAGTCTCCAGATCTAAACCCTTGAAAAGGAGGCTAACTGAGTACAACACACTACCTAGTGGAGTGGAGGAGCTTTGTGAACACTGTCAAGTGGAATGGGAGAAGATACCAAAAGAGGTATGTCAGAACTTGATAAAAAGTATGCCTAGAAGAGTTGAAGCTGTAATTAAGGCCAAGGGAGGGTATACCAAGTACTAGTTTAGTATATAGGGTTTATAAAATACAGGCAACAAAACCGTTCGGATGTACAAGCTTCATTAATCCTATTATTACATTGCCATAAATGGACATATGTCATAATGGTTATGTAATCAACATTTTGTGATATTAGAACATTTATCATAATTTATTCAGAATTTTTAAAATTTATTTTGGGCTAATGCTAAAGGGTCTTTCCAAAACAAAGAAACATTCGAACAGTTTTGTTGCCTACCATCACCCCACGGCCCATTATTAGGTGGCTAGGGCTGTGGTTCGACAGTCGGCTGACATTTAAGCAGCATGTTACTGAGGTGTCAAATAAGGCCCTATCTGCTGTGGCAGGTTTGCGAATCCTTGCCAATTGTGTTAGAGGCCTGTCAGTCTCCAGTGCTTGCCTCCTTTATATTACTGTGGTACTTCCTATCCTTACTTTTGGCTCTGCCATCTGGTACACAGGCGTCCACCAAAAAGGCCTCATGAAGCCTCTAGAGCATGCCCAAACTGTTGGGTTACGGTGGCTCTTAGGAGCTTTCCGCACCACGCCCATTCCCGAAATGCATCACTTGGCTGCTATAGTTCCTATACCCCTACTCCTGAAGTGCCTGTCACAAAATGCCACCATGAGGTTCTGGGCCCTTCCAGCCACATCGCAGGTCCTCACCCGACTTCCTGCCAGTTGGGATGAACATGATCCCCTCTTGTCACCACAACCCCAACCCGTGTGCCAGTCAAAAAAGAATGCAGGAAAATGCCCACCTTCAACAGTCATCCACCGTCTGGTGACCTTCACAAGTCCCAAGTCAGAAAGGCTATTGCCGTATGTCCCACCTCCCTGGGAGAGGAAACACCCATGGGGCACCCGATTAAGCTCAGTCCTCCCACCCAGGCAATCCACTGAAGAAGACCATCGGAAGCTCATCAACCAGATTAAGGCTCGCATTCGAGCCATTTCGTCAGATCCAACCCAGTTGGTCATATTTACAGATGGGTCGAGAAAATGATCTGAGGGCCATAAATGGACGGGATGTGGTTTCTCGGCAGTACACCTTGGCATGGAGGTTGCCTCAGGTCAGTGGGGCCTTGGCCGCAGAGCCAGTGTCTTCGATGCTGAGATGCTTGCTCTTGTGGGTGCTGCTGCCTGCCTCACCAACATCCTTGACCACCTCCCTACTGTTACGCACATCTCATTTATGGTTGACAATCAGGCTGCTATATCATCAATATCTGATGTGTCCCCACATCCAGCCCAGCTCTGCTCCGTGCTTTTTCACAAGCATGTTGATTCGCTGCTGTCCTCCTGCCATTACACCAATGTTGAAGTTTCCTGGGTCCCAGGACATATGGGCATACAGGGAAATGAACGTGCTGACGCACTAGCCAAACAGGCCACAACAGCCAGGTCAGTACTGCACTCAACCATGACCTGGGCCCAGGAAAGGGCCAAAGTCTGCGCAGTCAAAGAATGGGGCAAAGAGTGGGCAGCCACTGTACTATATGTACCTCACCAGTGCGTAGATATGTCATAGACTTGATGATCATATTGTAAATTTACCTCTGGGAAAGTATATCAATTATGAACATCATCATTTTTGTCATTGACGTATGCCACCAATACTCCTTCAGCCTACATACTCTAAGTTGTACTTACCTAGCCCCACCCCAAGCCCAGCCTCATAGTGTCCATGCATCTCTGTCATTTTCCACATCATTCGAACTTCAGTCTCATTGCTACAACAGTATACACCACATCTTCCATGCAATATTCACTGCACGAATTTTAGTCAATCTCCGAAAAGCAGCATGAGATAATTGTAAAGATTCTAATGTCTTGACCACTGGCCGTACAAACTTTAGCAGTGTCGTATTAGGCATCAACATGTGGTTTCACAACCCGAACACCATCACACAGATGGTACCTTCATATTATCTTCACCTGTTCTATATTTGGCTGAAACAGACCTCAACTTTAGACTTCATCTGATGTATATGACAGTGCAGACTCGGCCCCCTCTCAATCACACATATGAAACAACATTGTTGGGCACAGGGTGCCATTCACCGCTTTTAAAGACTTTCTGATGGCTATGACCTAGGATAACAACAAAGCTACAGATGCATAAAGGAAATTTTGGGGAAGTCGTCTCATCAGTGTTGATTAATTAACAACCTTTTGGTTGTAATATAGACCAATTTATTTTGGGTAGCACTTATAGCATTTTAGAAGAGTAACTAGCTACCAGCGGTAACACTATTTAAAATTTCTCCAGAAGGGAATATTAATCACAATACGCTAAGCCTGGTAGATTGTCCCCTGAAGAGGTGATACTGCATGAGAAGATCTGTGGTGTTTACCTATATAAAATAATTAACTGTAATATAAGCTTGTTCTTGACATGGTAGATCAGTGGAATACCTGGGGACAAAATTTCAACACCTAAGGCAATTACCTATGGATAAGCTTGATGGGTGGAGTGATAGAGATCATAGAACAAGTGAATATCTGATGAATCTTTTTTTGTTCCGAGTATGGTAGTGTATTTCATTTTGATTGTTATGTTTCGACTGACTATCTTTGTGACAGTATCCACATATATACAATTTTTGTCAGGTGCGAGATTGTTTAGCACTTGCTTTGGATTAGAAATCCATGAGTGCCAATGGAGTGCATCAATCGTCCAATTTCAAGCAGGTGGATGGGAAACCCAGGGAGTCTGGGTGTAGCTAATAGGTCAAACAATCAGTCAGGAAGCACACAGGCTCTGACAAGGTTGATAGCGAGCATTGTGATATGAGAGATGGGGATGGAGCAGGGACTAGTCAGAAAGCCTGTGGGCTCTGATGAGGTCAATAGCATTGTGAGATGGGGATGGAGTGGGTATGTGCTAAGTAACTGGGGGAGGACTTAGTCTGAAAACTTACTTGATTTTCTGACCAGATTGTATGTACAACATTAGCTAGTTTATATACTGTAGACTGTAGAATGTATGCAATACCAAATCCAGTAATAATGAGTTCCAAATAAATAATCATGAAATGAGATAAGTAAACACCAAATTAGATGTTAGGAATGGAATGGAACAGAGGCAGAGTCTGAAACATGACAGGTCATTAGACCATAATGGGAATGGAGCTCAGTTAGAGAGCTGTTGGGTTATCTGGGTGGAGCCCAGTGACTGGTGCATGGAATGGGGTCAGACATAGACAGGCTTTGATGTGCACAGGTCCCAGTGGGGTCTGGTGACTGATGCACGAGACACCAAGGGTTGGGCATAGACAGGCTTGACATCTGGGTCCCAGCAGGTTTTCCAGTTTAGCTGTAACTTGGTATAGCGAGTCGGGTGCATGTAGGATGGGTGTCACAACGTACAAACTCAAATTTTGATAATATTCAATTTAATATTTCTTCGACATTTCTTCAACATTTCTTCGACTTTCCGACTCAATTTCCAACTCGACTTCCAACTCGACTATTCTTCGACCATATCTTCGACAATCTTGAATATCTTCAACTTGTCTCAGGTTGATGTCATTGATGATTTCACTTTGATATCATATTATCATCATAGGTAAATGATATATAGTATATAAGGGCAATGATAGGAACGAAGGAAGTCAGTCAGAAAACCTGTATTATATTGTATTATTACTGTATTACATAATCGTCAAACTTTTCCGAGTCCTTCTTTGACTTATTTATTTGTGAGCCTCTGTGTCCTATCTTTGCCTCATGCTTTATCAACAGGACGAATTAATACTTCGTCAAATGAGGCATCTTTATTCGATATTGTTGAATATTCTTCGATTGTTTATTTGACTTTATTGAGTAAAATTTGATTTGTGACAATGGGGTACAGAGCCTGGCAGGCTTTCTGGTCCTAACACTATGATTACACCACTGGCAGAGCAATCCCATGACCTCACTACATCCTCCTGACCCCACTGTCTCACATGCTTGCCAATGGGATGGTCCAATTCAGTTTCTATTTTTCATGGCCATGTTACTTTTATTTTATGGGATTAAATTGACATCACCAAAACAAAATGAGAGCCAGGGGCCTGGCATGCCAGTATTGCATAATGTTGGAATGGCATGTGTGAAGAGCTGTTGGCTCATTAAGTGGTATGCCCAGGGCCAAACATCACATGATATGGATCATCCATACCCCCATGCCAATGACACCTGCCCCCACACCAATGACACCTACCCCTACACCAATGATGCCTACCCCGACACCCATACCTATACTGCCAAACATGTCAGGAGGAAGTGTTGCTGGTGGGGGTGCTGTGCCTGTTGTTGCTGTTGCTGTGGTTGATGGTGGTGGTGTTGATGCTGTTGTGGGTGATGCAGGTGGTATAGGGTATTGCAGCTGGGTGGTTAGTCAAATGGCTACAACCTGAACTTAAAAGCTTCCCTCTCAGCTTTGTTCTTTTACAGTTGAAGCATCTCCTGAACTCACTCATCAATATCAACATCTCTTCACATCATTCCATTCCTTCTTGAAAACCATCTTTTATCTTCACTTACACTCCGCCCTCCTCATCTACAACCTTCCACCCCCTCTCAAACTCTTCATCCCAAGGGCCCTCTTCATCGCCCTCCTCCCCTTCACTATTCCACTCATCATCACCATCGCCATCTTCTTTTCACGCGCCCTCTCCCTTTCACGCATCCCCACCATAGATGTAGCATACAGCGAGGGTCCATAGGAGGCCAGGAGAATCTCCATTATGGCGTCTTTCTCACGGTACTGTATGGGGAGTCAGCCAGTAAGTTTTATTGTTGATTGTGTGAGAGAGGATGACAAGACGGAGAGTCGAGACTTATCGCAGCCAACAATGCCTCCCTCACACTTGGCGTCCACGGTTTTCGGCCTTCAACAACACAGAAGAATTTTGTGGTTTGACAGCGTTGACAGCTGGTTGTTGTTGATTTTGTGCGTAGAAGGAGGATTGGGGGGGGAATACACATTTCATCTGAAGAAGTGGGGTTAGTAGGATTCTGAGAAGAAAATGGGGAGAACGGATAAATGGATTAAAAGAAAAGAAAATAAAATAAATAATAAGTAAATAAATAAAATAAAGAGTGTCAAAGAGAATAACGCCACTGCTCCCATCCCAACATATCCAGTGGACGTTTCAACAGACACATCCACTTTTCGAGTGTCAAGCAAGGACAAACTTAAACAGAGGAAGTGGTGTTATATCCGCGTCACGAGAAGATCATACGCTGGGAGTGATGGGTTGGGTTAGGATGGGGCGGTCGAGGAGTCCAACACTCGCACATACACCTCCGATACACAAAGTTAGGGCAAAGAAGGAAAGAAAGTACATAGCATACTTACCCCCGTCCCATTCCATCCCGATTATTCATCAATCGCTCTCCACCTCCCGAATGTCCGATCAGAATAGACATAGACAGACTAAGAGGACGAGGAAGTGAAATGGAGAAGAATAGCTCGGGATGGAATGGCCGAGGAGCCCGCATTCGCACAAATACCTCACGTGCGGCTGCGAACCACCGATACACAGATGCGAAAGGACATAGCGCCACCACTCCCATTCTATTCTCCTCAAACATAAATAAAGACAGACATAGAAGACGTCCAGAAAATCCCCTTTCCCATGTCGAAGAACTTCAAAACAGGTGGTCCGACTTTTTATCGCAGAGTTGTGTTTACATATTAGAAACATTGTACACTAAATGTTCTTGTCGACTATCACGTTACTCAAGCAAGTTTCGATATTCTGCACTTGCGGTCAATCGCTCCAATCTGTCACCAAGCTTCTCTTCATGGTAAAATAGAACAGATTCTGCTAGTGGTCTAGGTGTTTTCGTTTTTTTCTATTCTGATGTGTATATTTCTGCAGAGAAACCATTCTCCTCAGAGGAATCATTCTCTTCAGAGGAATCATTCTCCTCGGAGGAATCAGCGAATGGTCCTGCCATTACACGCTCATCAAGCTCATCAGTCTGCAACTCACTCTCCATTCCCAAGTCTGGTTTCGACGACTTCCCCCTTCTAAAGGACTCTGTCGTCCAGCCCGACTTCATCTGCAGAACAGCGTCGAGGTGATGCTCATTCTGTCTAGGATGTTCCTCCAGCAGAGGGTCAGAGCCAAGAAGACCTTTGTAAATATGGCCTTGGTTGCGTGGGATGACTCTGTAAACGCTCTCCGAACAGCCCGTTACCCAAAAAGAATAGCGAGGGTGTGTTACACTCTTAGCCTTCTTTGCCTGGCGAGGAAGTGGTTTTCGCTCATTATTCTCTTTTACAGCAATCTTAGGCGTTCCCTGTACAGGGGCTGAATAGCCTATCGATTTTTGCTTAGCGAATGGGTACGGTTTCAGGCCAAACTCCATGATGATTGTAATATACGGTCGAGAATTTTGCTCTCGGTTTCCGGGTGTGAAGTAGTGTAGTGTCTCGGCACTTATATTCGCAGCTTGGACCTTGTCGCGATTCTTGAGCTGTATCAAGATAGCAGACATGGCAAAACGACTCAAGGTCTGTCTGCGATCGTATAAAACAGGGATAAAGAAGTCGATGTCGTCTTCATAATCATGGCACTGAAGAGCCATACCACGACACATGGCCAGCCACGCTCCTCTATCATTAATCATGCTTGAGTCGACCGCTTTTCCCCAGTGTGTAAAGTATACCACTGCATTTCGGAACGCTTCTTTCAGGGTTGCACCATGCGTATTATCCGGCGTGGTCTCACAAATCATCTTCTCATAACGTTCAGGGAATAGCGAGGCAAGGAAATCGATGACCGGAATAGCGGTGCTGAAGTGGATAGGCCTTATTCTATCTCTTACGGACTTTTGAATAACGGCGGCATCAAACGCCTGTATCAGTAGTAGTCGTCCAACGAGCTTACCCTGTGCGTCGCGGGTAATTAAGCGATCCGACAAGTACTTTGAGAGAAGTTCTGCCGTTTCGAAATTGTCCGACGCCATGATCCGAGCAGCAGCCTCAGACAGGATCGGTTCCGATGGAGCACCCGCCGCCAAATGCTCCCGGTGAGCCGGAACAGAGTACACCACATGCATATGCCCAGCTACCAATTCTTTCGCCATCCAGATTGCTGGTGCGCGTTTCGGTTCGAAGTCTACCAGTAAACGCCTGGCTAAGACAGCAATCTTTGCTTGGACGGAAAGATCAGATGGGTTGTCGCTGCAAATGAGCTTAGATTGCGCGAAGTCGATGATGTAGTTTCGGACCATACGGCCCCCTGCTTCCCAGCGTGTCCAGAATCTGTAATTCATTATTAGCCAGCAATACAAACGACGTATAGCCAATTGGAACGTACAACGGCCGTCCAAACCGAACCATAAATTCGGGTCGACAGACATCTTCGATCATATGCGTCCCCTTGACCGCGATGTACTTTGTCTTCCAAAGATCGAATGGGAGCTCGACGACAGGCGGCTGTAAATGAGTGCAATCTGCCCAGTAGGAAGGTGGAGGAGTGGCGATATCAAAGCTAGTAGATAGAAAGAGAGCTACGAGTTTCACATTATCGTTCTTTTCTCCACTGCGCAAATTATTGAGGGCCCAACAAAGAGTTTCATACGCAGTAACGGTGTCGTTGCTTGCTGTTCTATCTGTGGTGTTCTGTGTCGTCAGCCCATGACTCTCGTCAAAATAAAGCACCACGTCCACTTCCGCTGGATGGTTGGGAGGAGTTATGGTTGGAGTGTTCCCTGCCCTCCTAACTTCGGCGATCAACTTCTGGGCGGCATTCAGTGCCTTTTGGGCAGCCTCGCTCAGATATTGATATGCCATTCCAAACGTCTCTATGTTCGTCCATAGATGATATGTCAAAGTTGATGGGGGTGAGAAGTAACGTTGAATGGACTAACCCCAATTACCAAATGACGAGTCTTCTTTCATTGTCTAAACTGCGGCCTGAGAAAAGCTTTCGCGTCGTGGAAAAAAAAAGTCTCACAATGTTGCATGTGCGAACGACCTCGTTATATATCTCCGTACGTTTGCTTTGCTTATTCAAGTGTTCGCGCCATTCTGAAGCGAACGTTGTTCTATCTTTGTGAGTTGGCCACTCGCGGATTATCTCATAAATATGGGTGAATAAGACCTCCAAAAACAAAAGGTAGCGACCTCTGAGGGAATCGTTCGTGTCCCGGTGGTTGTTTATTGATAGATAACCGCGAATTGGGTCATCAGCAGGAGGATAACCTGGCAAAAAGAGAGATAGGTCTATGGCGAGATGCAACACGGAGAGGCGAACCTGAGGTATCAGAATAAGATCTCAAATTAAATGGCAATGTAAATACTATGGTCGCAAGTTGATCAACCATGCGAGATTTTCCTGTTCCCGAACTCTGTACTATGGGTACAAAATTAGAATACTCAAGGCTCAAGTCGGCGACGATATCGTCCAATGTGCGTTTCAATAGGACATGGTGTCGACCACGATAAGGCTGATTCCATGCATGTTTAGTTGCTGAGTTGATCGAATTAGGCCTTGCAAACGGTGGAAGCAAAGATACAAAAGTTACTGACCAGCCCCTTGGGTGAAAAATAGATTCAGAATACGCAGCTGTCATGGGGAAATAATAACTTACGTTGGTCATCCGAAGAACTCCACATTGGACTTCAAAGCTTTGTTGGAATGATGGGGGCGCTGGATGTAATACACTAAATGTGCTGAATATAGACAGGATCAAGGTTAGCTATGGACCCACAGTGGCACACAACATAGGCCTTATCTATCTATCTATCTACACCACGTGTCTAATGTGCCGAGTGACTATATCTAACACTCCCATCTGACAAGACACATATCTAAGTATTAACTTGCACAAGACAAAATAATTAAACCCTCATAATAACTCCAGGGACTGGAAGATGGAGAAGTTGAATTTTAATATCTGTAATCAATGAACTGATGATATGATAGAGTAGATTCGTTCAAGAACATCTCGAGCCCATAACTGGTGCACTGTAAATCACTCGTCAGTGTCAATATTAGGCTACGCCCTTTTGACATCTGATCAGAATTGCTAGACGAAGACCACTTCTTCTGAAATTCAGAGGTATATAATTCCATGTTTAAAATTCGCGGAAAATACAATGTTTGTGAAAAATACAAGGGACTAGGTGTCCTGTTCCATCCAAAGACGTTTCTCCTCCCTCAGATGATGTCGTCGTCGGTGCCTCTACCGGACTCTGCGCACGAGGCGGAAGAGGCGGGGGTGACATAGGCAGTGCAGGAGTAGAACTCAAGGAAAAAGGGCGTATCAAAGACGCGTGGTGGAACCGGAGCAGCGGAGAAGAGAAACGGCGGACATTGCTGGGTGAGGGGGGATTGTGGCAGGGCGTGAATGTAGAGACGGCTGGAACGTGTGGGAGTCTGGGGAGCGGGGGCATGTTCGAACAGCGGGACATTGGTGATTGGAAGGATATAGAAGTGGAGGCCTGAGGAGCGTGGGGTTGCTAGGGGATAAAGGCACAGCGACGCTGCGGTATTGGTGGAAGTGGCGAATCGTCTGGTAGCCTAGACCGTTGGATACACTGTATTTAGTCGCAGCTTAAATATCTGTATCCTAGGAGGGAAGAGCTTCGAAATACAACTCATTGCTTTCCTCTTCGTGAAGTCTCCACGCGAAGGATTACCCTACTACTCAGCAGAACCTTATACGTAGGGGAATGTCTCACATTTTGTAACTTGACATGCACATTTTGATTCTCATTTCAAATTACAGAGGTTTAATGTACCCGAATCCTTGCGAATAATGGAAACACTTTGGAATTTGGACTGAACATCGAAAAATCGAGGAAAGCTCCTCCAAAAAAAATACCGGCTACACAGTACAGAAATGCTCACGTAACTATAAGGAATCTGGTGGATACAAAATAATGAATCAAATATTGATTTCACACCCGGACTTCAACAACTCGAATTAGTGTTGAGCCGTGCCTGACTCGGTAGCAGGATTTAGCATAAAAAAACAGTGGCCATCTACAACTGCAAGGTGGAATACCCCTCAGTTTGTAATAATGATAGAGCGATATCCACAACACGCACCGTAAGAATGATCTCTAACCAGTACGCATCACCACGATGATCATACGTCTTGCAATTCTCGTTCCATCCATTGGGAAAGCGCCACGTCTTCGTAGGCTGCACGGGATCATTCTGTGCTCTTGGAGAGATGAGAAGGTAGCGGACCTCCACGAGCGGCTCCGAGACTATCTGCTTGTTATCGGCCTCGGGCTTTGTGATTTTTCTTTTTTTTTGGGAGGGGGCAGGGGTCTCCTGAAGTTGCTTCTTCAAGGTAGCAACAATTTTGCGGATCGCTTGATAACCCACCGCCGAGCCTCCATGCGACCGGGACATGGTCATCTGTAGAATCCAGAGAATGGCCGAGTGTCTCGAAGGATGCAAATCGACCGTGAAAGCATCGAAAAACGGGAAATTTAGTGCAACAGGCTGGTAATACTCGTGTTCCTTAAAACATGTAGGCAAGTCAGTGGTGGATTGGAATTTGACAACCTTGCGTTGGACTTGGGCAAACTTCACGTTATTAGGTATGGGGGTTGAAGGGTCCGAAATGACCTCCGGGGGGTCAGCCCCGTTGGAAGTCATTGTGACAAGAGGCCAGAAGCCGCCCGTAGAGCCCGCCGCGAGCCGACAATGAGCAAGCGGCTCAAAGTACCACCCTGCCAGTGCTGCTGTTTGCGGCCTCTTTCGAAACATATTGATTGTCTGGCAAATGTTGATATCCTCTGCAATATGCAGCTGCTTTGACATGTTCCTGCCAATCCAGTCTGACTTGAAATTCAATGTCCAATCATCCGCGTCTAGATACTTGTGAGGGATAGGGTGCATAACGAGGATCCGATGAGAAACACGGGAGTTGAGAACACTATAACCAGGGGCAAGGACGGCTATGATCTCTTGCAACACTAGGTGACTTATCTGCAAAGCTGGCTTAAGGTCCTCGGTCATCGTGTCGAAATGATAGATCCCATGGAAGACATCACGAGCAGCATATCCAAAATGTTCGATCGCCGCATCTAGAAGAGCATTGAGGGCATCCTCGGGGGATGGTGACATGGGACCTTCTATTGTCATTGGATAACGTTCTTGGAGAATTCTACCGGCGCCAGGGAACCCAGCTAGCGCAATAATGGGATCCATCCGAGGTTGAGAGGAGTCTTTGTCGGGATAAATCTGGCGCAATAGGTCCAGGAAATTAACATAAAAGTCTTGATATTGTAACCTGGGACAATGTACGCCAAGACATGAACAAAAGCGTCCTATTGGCAAGTGTAAACCTACCCTAGTGAGAGCTCCTCACGGGTCCACAACGGCAAGCCGACGATCAGAGCCATTATCCCTTTCATCCAGGTCCTATATTGAATGGGATCCGGGGAAGCGGTCAAAACAGGGAAGCAGTGGCGAGAGAGCAACGGCCATTGTGACTCCTGTCTGACGGATATGTCAACCAAGGACCAAATAAAAACGTCAGGAGACGATGACTTGGGGGTGGGGGGGCTTGGGTGCATTCTAGGGTTTGCCGAATAAACAGCATCGTGGAAGAAGAGGAACAGCTCGTGGTCACCCAAAGAGAAGAGCACGATTTGCTTCTGCTGCAGAAGGCGGACAAGAAGGTAGTATAGGAAAAGGGTCTTGCCTAAAAACACCATTACTATCTTGCGCAACATTAGAGGTATAGAGTACGTACCAGTGCCAGGCTGACCAGTGATAAGAACTCCTCCATCTTTAGGGCCGGGTGGTTTCAATGCGCGCACCCAGACGCGGTGAAACATCTCAATATAACACTTGCGGACCAAAACAGCCACGGGAAGGCCTCTAGGATACGACGATAACCTAGCGATAGGTGCAAGAGACAGCTTTGGAGAGCTGGGATCGGCGAGCGAATCGCACTCGGAAGTTCCACGCCATTTGGTGAAGAAGTTCTGCCACTCCGGTCCAGCCAACCTCCATAGCGCTTTGTCTTCTTCAGGCCACAGCCAATTGTCAACATCTACAATAGTGGGGATTAGGTAGTGACGACAATGGACGATGATTGGAATATCGGGCCTTACCAGTGTTTGCATTCGCCAGGTTGTTGTACTCGCCAATGTCTGGTATAGCGAAGACAGGACAGGTGGTGGGCAGGAACCTAAGAAGAAAGGGAGAGTTTGTCTGCATATCGAGATAATTTCAAGGGCGCAATTCTGATGGCCATCACACAGAACGAGGATGTACTGTTTTTGAGACTGGAATTGAAACTCCCCCCCTGAAGATCGTCATTGGTTACGTCACTTAATGTAGATTTGGAAGGGAAAGGTTCTAAGTCAATAATATAGCTGATAGGTTATAGCTAGGGCCTTCACAACTGCTTGGTGCCTCACCTTCACGAACACATCTCATGGTAAACTAAGCCTTTTCCATCCAGTATGTCATATCTTAGCACCCACTGATTACGCCGCATTATTTATAGTACACAAATTGATGGGATGATAACACGTGACCAATGAGAAGATAAGTAGAGGGATGGGGCAGATCAGAGAGGAAACACAAAAGTGTGTGGAAGAAAATATAAAACTGAATTTAATAAGTAATCAAATACGGGAGAATAACAAGACTCGATCGCGCATGGTGATACAAAGGCAAATATGAAAGGGTGAGGAGGTTTCGCGCGCAACGACGGCGTTTCGAAGTAATCACGAAGACCCGGGGGGTAAAGCCTCCTCGACCTGGTTTGTCACAGATGATGATTCCGCCAGTGTGTTCCCCGCACTTGACGCAACAACTTTGCTCACAACGGAAAGCTTTGTCGCTGCGTCGGCCTCACCACTAAACTTCGTCGCTGCCATTGTCGCCCTCGCCTCCATGGCCTCTTGCTCTTCATACACCTCTGCCCTATTTCCAATCGCACTATCCTTACCCTTACCCTTAGCCCCAGAATCCGCGTTTGTTCCTCTCATATACGCCGGCCAGGATGCCCCAGGCGCGCTTGCAACCCCCCTTGGAGTGAGCTGTAAGTATGGTACTGCGCTATGTTGCGTACCGCCCGTACTTGTACTCGCACTTGGAATGGGTTGAAGAGGTAACTTGGCATATGACGACGGATAGTATGGTGCAGCGCCAATTCCTATCCCTCTGGGCTGTGCGGAGAGCGGGACGGAAAACGAGGGAACGGCAGTTGTGGCTGGCTTGGGTGTCGATGAAGTGGTTGCAGAGGTGCTGGTGGATTGCGACCGGGATGCCGATGATGCTGACGACGGGGCGGCAGATGACCGGGCTTGTGCTTGGGTCTGTGGTTTGTACAGCGCGTACGGCTGGTAATAAGGCGGACAGTACATCTGATAGGCTTGCATTTGAGCAGGCGTGAGTGGCATGAGAGTCGGGGGTATGGGCATGGTCATAACGGTGGAAGTTGGGATGGCAGGAACTTTGGTGGTAGTGGAGGTGGAAATAGCAGCGGTGGTTGAGACTGGGGTTGAAGTTGATGGGGTAGAAGCCGAATTACCCCCGGTAGCAGGTTGTGGCACTACGCGGAACTGACTCATTCCGTGATACCATGCTCGTCCGCCTACGTTTGGTCCGGTCTGTTGGACAGCTGGGGGCGGGGAAATTTGACCTGGTCCCCGTCCTAGTTGCTGCTGCTGGAACAACTGCGTCTGAAGTGAGAACAGCTCAGCCGGATAAGTGTCGTAGTTCGGGGCAGAGAGTGTTGCAGGTGGAAGGCATCGTACTGTCGATGATGTCGATGCCACAGGTTTGGGTGTAGGTTTCGATGGTACCGGATTCGTAGCAATTTCTGTAGAAGGCGCAAGGTGATGCTATGAGACGATGAATAGATTCAAAAGCCCAGAGATAACGCACCCTCAGCCGTTGGCTTCCTCCCTGTTTCACCACTCCAACTCCACACGATACTCCCCCACTTGAACTCACGCTTTTGTCCTCCGTCCCAGAGGACCTCGACTGTTCGCCGATCTTTGTTGACCTATAAGGCAACAGCGAGATGAGAAGACAATGCGTTAGATGACAAGTGATGCAGAAAACTCACTTGCACAAGAGAGACCTCAAATACACCTGATGAATTGCGAATGCGGATTCTATCCATATCTTTCAACGCGTCGATGTCGCGTATCAAACGCTCGTCTCTGGAAGCCTTTTTGAGCGCGATAGAGGCCTGAATGGGTTTGTGTGAGTATGAAGGGAAGAGAGTCTACAATGCGACAAAGTCGAATGAAACAAGAGGGACGTACGGGGTTATGTTGCGAACACAAAACCTCAACAAGGAGCTTCTTGATGGTCTTGATGACATTCGGGATGCGTGGTGCCACAGGCACTGGTGGCATTGGTATGTCGGTAGATAACGACGAAGAGGGTTGCACGTCATCGCCAGCCACTCCCGTATTTGCGCACAAAGGCACCTCTTCGCCAGCAGCCGTTGCGTTGGGAGGATCAACGTCCATGGCATCATCAATCAACACCACTTCCTTCTCAACCTCTTCTAAAACCCGATACCCAACACCCGCACCGGCACTGGATGGGCTCCCTGCGGTTTCGGATGAAGTCGCAGCCTCGGCGGCACACGTAACGTGGAACGCCTTGCTACATTTTCCTTTAGTGCATTGGATGGGGGCTCCGTGGGATTTGGATGCGGGTCGAGTGCAGACGGAACATTTCTAGTGGAGAATGGAACAGTGTCATAGAGGATAAGTAGCATGAGAAGGAAGGGGTCTTACCAACATCCACCGATCTTTAACAATTCCATCCACACCCCACACGACCCTCTCTTTCTCTCCGTCGATTCCGCTAACCGTATCAGGGTCCTCATCAATCCAGGTCTCCGGAACAACTTTCGCGCATAGCTCATGTGCCCTCCACGGAGTGCCAGGGGGTGGCTTCGACGGCGTATTTGGACCACTCGGAGGATCGTGGACACGAAGGAGTCCATCAGTTGAAGAGGAGGGGCAGAGGCAGCAGGGGAAGTGGGTAGGTGCAGGCAGAGGTTGGCTTAAACTTGCTGGAGGAAAAGAGGTGTTGGATTTGGGACGTGATTTGGATGATGCAGCGGTCGATGTTGCTTTGGCTGAACCCGATACCGATGTTTTGGGGCGCTTCGCTTTGGGAGGTGATTCTGAACCCATGGGTCCGATGAAGACTTCTACCTTGCGTTTCTTATTCGGCATGCTACCCACGCTGGCGTGTTCGCTTCCTTTGTCCGTCATAACCCCGTTACCATTCCGCTCCATCTCCCTCTCTTTCAAAAGCCTTACAACGTCGATTTTGACCGAATCTTCAATACAGGCGCAGTACGCCGCCTTTTTCCCCAATTCGATCCAACTTTCCAATGCAAAATTGACGCTCTCAGCACAATTGAAACCGAGATTGAAGCCAGCGTGGTAGCCTCTAGGGAAGGTGACGACAAATTCGCCTGCGTGTTGGACGAGTGTATTTGGACGCGCCGGGTCGAGCTTTGGAGGAGAGGCGAGAAATGATTTGTGGCGGAGGAATTGGGGACAATTAGATATGTCACGGGGAAAGTAACCTTTCATGGTTGTTTCGAGATTTGATGCCCGAGATTGGGGCATGGCATACCAGCTAGAGAAGGAAAGAAAGGAAGTGATATCAGTGAAAATGATTGTATGAACACGAGAGTAACGTACAACTTGGGAGCGCCGAAATGAATGTAATTGATGGAAAATAAATCCATATCTTCTACATGCCATGCGAAGGTTGCCCGCCACATGCCGAAATACAGATAAGGAGTGTTGACGCCTGAAATTTGTGAGTCAGAGCCCAAAAGGCGGGATAGCGCGGAGGGTAAAGTGGCGACATTCCAGTGCTTGGTAGCGGGTGTGAAAAGGGATCCTGTGAGTTTACTAGTAAAAACAAAAAACGTTGGCGCAGAGACACGGCACGTTGTTCACCTTTCATATCAGCTCCGTACCATGGGGCCTTTCCAAAACCACAACTTCTCCAATACATCCTCTCGAGCGTTCTACAAAACTCCGGGGTGTAGTCCGCAGGCTTCATGTCCTTCGGCAGCCAATCCATGTGTGGATCAAATGTCGTTAGGAACGCGTCGTCAAGAATCTCTTTTGCGCGTTGACGTTCGTTTGCTGTGCGTCTTCTCCGCGCTGTAACAGGGGTGGATGCAGGCGAATTGTAATTTTCGGCAGTGACTGGCGGAGAACCAGCGGCATTGGGAGGAGAATGTGAGGCGGTAGTTGCTGGTGGAGTCGGAAGGGTAGAGGTGGGATCGACGTCAATATCAGCGCGTGTCTCACTACGGGCAGCAACGTCGGCGTCGTCATCGCATTCGTGGTCGTTTAGTTCTCCTTCAGCCTCAGCCTCAGCATTCCCTTCTTCTTCAGTCACCGCTTGCTCTGTGTCCTCCACATGTTCAGCCTTAATTGCTCGTTTAGCCCTACTCTTTGGGCCTCTCGGGGAGGGTGCGGCATATCTGCGGCCACCTTGAGCTTCTTCAATGGTGGGGGCCCTCATATCCTCCCTCTTGCATTGCTCCGCCCACTCCCTAACGCTCATTATCCTCCGTTTCTCGATATTCTGCTGACGGAAGAGACCGCCGCTGCCTGAAAAGTCCTGCTCGATGGGGTTGCGCAACTTGACATGTTTAAGCTGAGGTTTCGTGGATGGTAGCGAGCTTGTCCTTTGGGTGACGGAATTAGCGGCTAGTACGGTCACACCAGAGGACAACTTACCATTCTGGAGGCGGAATGATTTTGATAATGCCACTCTTCATTCCCCAACACTCAACCTTGTTCAGATACCCCTCGAAATCCTCGAACTCATCGATGGTGGGCCTGAAGACGGGTATGCCACGGGATGCAGAGGGGTCGTCATTCGGGTCGAAGTAGCCCTGGTCGGTTGGTAATATTTCATGTCCATAAAAGTGATCCGGTTGTACTGGGATTGATGAAGTAGATGTCGACGATGAAAAAGTTGTTGTCGTCATCCTATGAGACGTTCAACGGTAACCGTCGTTGTGCGTCTTACGGCGTTGTCCCTTTCGGGCGGCGACATAAACCGGCGCTTCTGATAATTAGGGTCACGTGTGTCTGGCAAGGTGACAATACCCAAATGATAGTCCATATTGTATATATACACGGATTTCAAGGCAAGTGGTGGAATTTGAACGAGTGTAGTAGTACTTAGGGATTTATCAACAGGGGACCATACGTCCTTTCAATCTTTTCCGACCGATTTACACAATGCATTAGAATTATTATTGCCAGCGCACATTTCACTTAAGAGTACTGTATACCCAACATATCAGAGCAAGAAACCTATCGCACTTGCAGCCACCAATTTTTTAAGATGGTCATTTCAATTACTATTTTTCAACTTGTCACATTCATAACACACACTCCACAGGATCGATACCCTCCCAAATGGTCCTATAATTCTCTGCGGTCACTCCATGGGCGGCCTCTTAGCTGCTGATGCCGCAATGACCGCTAAACCAGGTAAAATAATCGCAATATTAGCCTGCGACGTGCCCTATTTAGGCATGCATCCCCATGTCGTCGTCAGTGGCCTTGCAAGTCTTATCCCAAAGAAAGGGGACCCAGGTGCCACCCTCAAAACCGAGAAAGAAATGAATGATAAACACTCCGTTAGAGTTATGGAACAAGGAGAGAATGGCGAGTCTCATCTAGCCTTCACTCCAAGTCCATCCTTACGTGGTCGAAAACTTCTCTAGATACACCTTCAGATTCTACTATAAGACTTGTGCCGCCTCCTCTACCCCCCCGACCATCATCGTGTCCGCCGCTATCATCGCCACTTCCCACTCCCACCCCACCCTCCGCATCTCCTTCGTACCCCCTCCCTGCTTCCGCCACCGATCTCCTCACCTACACACTCACACTCCTCCACATCCCCTCTGCTCCCATCCTCGCCTTCCTCCACACAGACCATCGTTCCTATTTTACTAAGCAACGCGCGGTCGCTCTCAAGAGATCCATTCTCGAGAGTATGGAGTTTGGCGTCTGTATGTTTGACCCACAGGGGCTACTCGAGCGATACAGAATGTTAGAGAGGTGGAATGGGCGATGGCACGTTTTCTGGACATTAGTAGAAGGTAAAATACATGCCCACGGGTCAGTGTCGATGTCGTCCTTGGATCTAAGAAACCATCCGTCACCGTCACCTCCAGAACACGAATCAGATACCCGTGGTCGTACCGACAACCCACCTAAACCACGTCACTTCGTTATCACCCCCCACCAAAGATTACACTGGGAGAGTGTGCGTATTCACGGCGCCAAGGATGAGGTTGAGGCCCATTGCGGACTCTTCGTGCGCAATCTTAATTGGGAGTATGACGCATTTGTGAAGAGAACTGCAGATGTTGTTAAAGGGTGGGTGATTGAGGCGAGTGTGTGAGCTCGTACGCGCTCGATGTGTTTGATTGTTAGAGCTGTCAGCTTACTTCATTCTCATGCACAATGTGTTTTCTATGCAATTATTCATGCTCGATTCCCGTGCCGTGTATGCCAGAAGCGTAAGGCCTCTCATACCTTACTGAAGGCTCTCATTCCAATAAATGGGCCATCGCTATGTATCGGATTCATTCCATCGCCCGCGGTACGTATGAGAGGACGAAGGTGGTACGGTACTCATGTCGAGTAGGGTTTAAGAAGCCCGCGTACCCTCCAACAGACAATTTTCATACGGTTATTCGAGCCATATCTCCCAGTTTCTTTGGAAATCCCAGCACAAAGTAAATACACCCCATGTCCATCATCACCCAATTACACGAACTATTAGTATCAGCGACTTCACACACAAGCCCCCATTTTTTGTAGTGCTTTCCACCATCTAAAGTTGAAAAATTCGTATCATGGTGTTTAGTAAGTGGTGATCAAGTAAATAGTTTAAGTGATTTAGTAAGCCAAGAATTCCAAAGTACACATTCACAGGGATCCATAATGTCCACAGATGGTGCTTCTTGACTGATATGAGATTTTACCAGCAGGAAATTCACCAGAAGACAGTAAAAGAATTTAAAGCTTATACATACATATATGTATATCCCTCTGTTGCTGTGTGAGTGACCAAAGCAGATAAACACTAAATCTACACCTTAGAGTCTGGAGTTTAAGACACTCACACTGTATAAATGAAAGAGGTACAAGGCTACAGTAAACTAGGACCTTGCAAGTGTACTTCTCACTTAATAGTCTTGACCTATCAGCCAGATACTCCCAACTTAATCAAAGAGCCAGCTATACAGTGACTCAAAAAACCATTCCAATGTTTGGTAATTCAGATGTATATCCTTGATAATTCAGAGGATAAAATTATTGAAACAGTTGAATAACTCTTGACAAACACCCTGTGAGTGTGAGGAAAGTAAACACTAAATGTATTCAACTGTGAAATAACTACATACCTGTGAGTGTGAGGAAAGTAAACACTAAATGTATTCAACTGTGAAATAACTACATACCTGTGAGTGTGAGGAAAGTAAACACTAAGGAGACTTTCCCACACCCACAGAGGAGGGTGCTTACCTAAGCACCTACACATCAGTTACCTTACTAGGTAACTCACTCAATACTGCACCTACAGTGCTGGGAAAAATACTACAAATATCAGAAAAATACAGGGAATATCATAGACTATGTAAGAGCTGTAATATCATACTCTAACAAAAATTGCACAAATATCAAAAGTATTTGTGAATATGCTCTATCATATCTAGATTGTTGAAATACAATGGCATTATAGACCGTGGAATGAATGACATACCAAATCCAGTAATAATGAAATGAAACTAGCAAAACATAAAACGAGAATAGTAAACACCAAATTTGGTGTTAGGAACCAGACAGGACAGAGTGGAGTCTGAATCATGACAAATCATAAACCATAATGGGAAATGGAGCGGGAGCAGAGTCCAAATTGTGACAGGTCATTTGACTAAAGTGGGAACGGGGCTCAGTTAGAGCAAAGATGGGTTTTCTGAGCAGGGTCCAGTGACTGACGTGTGGGATGAGGTCAGACATAGACAGAGATGGAGTCTGGTGGGTATTCCAGTGACTGAAACACAACATAACAAAGTCGAACGTAGACAAGTCTGACATACGGAGTCCAGTGGGAAGTCCAGTAAACTGACAATTGGTGCGTATAGGGCATGGGTGCATGTAAGTTAGTGCCCAGAGTCTGGCAGGAATTCCAGTTGTAACAGTACCCTCCCTTTATGCCGAAGTCCCAAAGAGGCTCTAGACCTAGATAGGGTTCTTGTCAGCTATGCACATGTGTCAAAAGTCTTGTCAGTTACATGTATGTGTCAAAGAGTCAGGTGATCTGGAAGGTAAGGTTCAGATGTAACAAGCCTATATAAAAATTTGAAAAAATGAAAATTTCTTCTTCTTTATTACCCCCATCATCGACAAATGAGTCCAAAGTCAACACCAAGAAGGCCAATGCCGACTGCCAGGCCCTCCATGGGCAACATCTACCGGGTGCCGCTCACCGCTGCCCAAATTTTGGCACAGTGGGAAGAGCAACGATGACAGTATGAGGAGGCAGAGAAAGAGGCCAGGGAGGTAGAGGAGGCCCTGGATAGGGAGTACCAGGTGGCCTTGGCCGTGGAGAAAGTGGCAGAGGAGAAGAGGAAGAGGGATGTGGAAGAGGCTGTGTGGGTCACCGCGGAGAAAGCCCAGGTGGCTGCAGAGAGGGCCATGGTAGTCACAGGTAAGGTAAGTCCCAAAATTCAACTTGTGTGTTTGACTGACTTGGCATTTTCCAGTGCAAGGTGATAGAAGTCGAATCGGAGTCTGAGGGGGAGCTGGAGAGCCCCAACAAGGTAAGTCTTGGGTCTGTGGGAGGTCCGGGGAAAAACTAACCAGATCAACAGAAAGCAAGGAAAGCGGCACCAGTCCGCCTACCTACATGGAACAACCTGCGGTGTTCCGGTTGTAATGACTGGAACACGAAGTGCAATTGGAAGTCCAGCCAGGGACCAGGCTGCTACCAATGCATGCACCTCAAGGTGAGGTGCTCACTTGTTCATGAGCAGCCCACAGGGTCTGGGGCATGGGACATCAGCAGGTCGGACAGGTACTCCATTTTAGAAGAGATTTTAGGACAGATTGCTGAGGGTATTGAGACCCAAAATGAGTTGCTCCAGAAGAACAACAAGGTCTATGTGGTGATGGCAACTGATCTCCGCATGCTCCACTCAGAACACTACAAGTTCCTAGTGGAGTATGCGGGCTTCATCTATCAGGAGCCAGAGGCTGGGAGTTCCGAGGAAGCCAGCTCAGATGAGGATGGGGTGCCCACGGAGGTAGCGGAGCTACCTGAGGAGATGGCTGAGGTGGGGAAAGAGGAGGTGGGGAAGAAAGACAGCCCCATCAATGTAGATGAATAGAAAATATAAAACTTGATAATGATTTTTTTTGAACATAAAAGTAAAGCGTGAAAAAACATAAGAATCATCGTCCATGGAAAATCCTCTTAAGGACTTGAAAAACATGTCAGAACCTGTAAAAGCAAAGAGAGACATAGGGTGACAGGGAATAATGAAAATGAGTCCAAATGTAACATGGGGTCTGCGGAGTGCAGTCAGAGAGAAGATAGTGGTCCAGGTTTGAGTGGGTAAGCTGTATGAAAGTCAGTAACGACTTCTGTGGCATTACCGAGTCCCATGGCCAAAATCGATGAGGTTTCTTCATCGGTGCCCTCGTAACCTGCCCACTTGACCAAGGAAAGTAGTTTCCAAGTGTGCCGACACTTGTCAATTTTCGAATCTAAAATTTCTGAGATTTCAAACTCGGGTTCTCCCTCAATAATGACTGGAGGAGGCAGAGATTGCATGTGATCCGGGATAGTGTTAGCAGTACAAGGTTCTAACATAGAAACATGAAATACTGGGTGTACCACATGCATGCTATCCAGAAGCCATAGAGTCCAAGAAACTGAACCTACTTGTGCAATAATTTCAAAAGGACCTAAATATCTTTCAGCAAGCTTTTTTGATGGACGGGTAGTCCTAAAGAATTGAGCTTTGACAAAAACACAATCACCAATCTTGAAGTTGGGTGGCAGAATCTGGTGTTTGTCTGCTGAAAGTTGATATTGTTCTTGGGCGGACTTTATTGCAGTCCAGAGTTCCTTGTGGAGCTCGTGGAGGTCCATGGTGAACTCTTGAGTACAAGCAGAGGCGAGATTTCATTCTGGATGTACTGTAATATTTGGATTGTATCCTTTATTTGCAAAGAACAGGGAAACACCAGTAGTGGCCGAGGGTGCATTGTTGTAAGCAAATTCTGCAAGTGGTAACAAGGATTTCTAATTGTCCTGTTGATAATTGCAATATACATGGAGATATTGTTCCAATGTCTGATTGATGCATTCAGTTTGTCCGTTGCCTTCCGGGTGATGTCTGGATGTGAAATGTAGTTTCATGTCCAAGGATTTCCCCAGGGATCTAAAGAAGTGAGACATGAAATCTGATCCTCGGTCGGAAGTTATGTGGGATGGAACTCCATGCTTGGAAAATACGTGGATAATAAGGAGTTCTGCTAACTGCACAGACGTAATTGTATCATATGTGGGGATGAATATACCTTGTTTTGAGAATCTGTCAACAATGACTAGAATGGCGGAAAAGCCTTCAGAGTCCAGTAGGTGTTCAATGAAATCCATAGAGATAGAATTCCACAGGTGTTCTGGTACTGGGAATTGTTTCAAAAGGCTGTATGGCTTGTGTCGCTGAGATTTTGAGCAGGGACAAGTAGTGCAAGATTTACAATAGTGCTTAATGAATCCATGGAGTCTGGGCCAAGTATATTCTCTTCTTATTAATGATAGAGTTTTGTTGTACCCAAAATGACCTGAGAGTGGATGATCATGTTTGTATTGAAGGCTCCTGAGGCAGAGGCCGTCAGAGTCCAGTACATAGATATGATCGTCAAGTCTAATGAAAACATGCTGATCAAGAGACCACTGGGGTTGATCGGGGTCCACGGGATTGTCAAGGTGGGCTTTAGTTATCGGGTCTAGAGGAATTGCCAATAGAATATCTTGATGTAACTTCTCAATATCCATAATGATAATTCCACAGACAATGGGATGAACAAGGAAAGTTGTGCGGACTGATGTGGTAAGTTGTTGATTTGTGAAAGTAGGTTTCAGGTTATGTGGGTTTACTGTGGCATAGTCGTTGCTCCCCTCTTTAGGATAGATGTCCCATCATCTAGTTAAAGTGTCGGGTTTGCCGTCGAGATGGCTGGGTTGAAAATGGATAATCATATTGAAAGCAGATAGATATTCAGACCAGTGGGCCTGCCGATGGGTCAAAAGTTTTGTAGTAGAAAAATATTCCAGGTTTTTGTGATCAGTTACAATGTCAATTGGAGTTCCCAAGCCTTCCACATAGTGTCGCCATGCTTTGAAAGCTGAAACAATTGCCAGGAGTTCCTTATCATGAACATCGTAGTTGAGCTCTGCTCCAGTAAAAGTCCGGGACAGAAAAGCCACGGGGTGGACTTCTCCGTCAGAGTCCTGGATAGACAGAATGGCTCCAAGTGCATAGTCTGAGGTGTCTGTTTCAACAATGAGTGGGAAGTCCGGTTTCCAATGCGACAAAATAGGAGCTAAAGAAAAAAAATTTTTTAAAAGATTGAAAGCTTTCTGACACTTATCGTTAAAATTCTACAGAGTATCCTTATGTGTAAGATGGGTAAGGGGAACCGTGATATCAGAATATCCATGGATAAATCCTCTGTAAAAATTGGCAAAGCTGAGGAAGGATTGTATATCTTTAACCTTTTGGGGTTCAGGCCAATCTTTGATGACTTGCACTTTAGTTTCGTCCATGCGGAGTCCATCAGGTCCCATTATGAAGCCCAGGTATTCCACAGAGTCCATGTCAAAAGTACATTTTTTACCATTTGCGAATAAACCATGTTGTCTGAGTCTCCAGAGAACTTCACGGACTTGTTTGTCATGTTCCACGAGGTCCTTGGAGTAGATAAGAATGTCATCCAAGTAAACAATAATGCATACATCGAGCATGTTGGAGAAAATATTGTTGATAAAATGCTGAAAAACAGACAGAGCATTGGTGAGTCCAAAGGGCATCACCAACCACTCATAACAGGTTCTAAAAGTGGTTTTCCATTTGTCACCTGTGGAGATCCAGACCAAGTGATGGGCATGTTTGAGATCTATTTTGGTGTAAATCCGGGCATTCCGTGGGGCATCGAGCAGATCAGATATAGGTGGAAGTGGATACTTATCCTTTTTGGTGACAGCATTGAGTCCTCTGAAATCAACACATAGTCTAAGGGATCCATCCTTTTTTTTGACAAACAGAACAGATGCTCCAAAAGGAGACTTTGCAGGTCTGATAAAACCTATGGACAAATGTTCATCCAGGAAATCGCAGATTGCAGAAAGTTCCGTGGACGAGAGTGGGTAAATATGTCCTAGGGGTGGCTGGGCACTGTCTTTGAGATTGATTTTTAAGTTGTATTCTCTGTGGGGCAGAAGCTGGTCAGCTTTTCGCTTGGTCATGATATTTCTCTGGGATGCCTTCTAGGTCAGCAGCTTGCTCAGATTCAGATGCCAGGGTCGAAAAACACCCAGTTGCTTCATCAATTTTTAAGTTGATAGTGAACACCTGGGACCCGTCCATTTTTGTAGCCCTAATAAAAGCTGCAGCATTAATCAGAGAAATAGACAGAGGTGCTGTGGGTTCTGGGGAAGCCATGGGTGCCGTGGAGGCCATGTCACGTGCAGTTTCCTTGGCTGCTGCGGGAGTCCGGAATGTTATACTATTAGCTATCCAGTCAATGAATGGATTGTAGTGGGTAAGCCAGTTGTGTCCAAGGACCACCAAGCAACTTGAGTCTAACTGGGTCACATAGAAAGTGACCAATTGAGATGTTCCACATGGGAAACAGATGGATAAATCACAAGCTTGGGTAACAACTGAATTACTTGTGCCATCGAAAAGGCGGAGGCCAATGGGATTTATCGGATAAGTTGACAACAAATCTTTTTCATGAATTTTGTATCTAGAAAACAATGAGTTGAGCTGGAATCTATAAGAGGTGAAAAAACAAATTTCAGAATCATATTAGACATAAGTTTAACGAAAAATGAATCAGAATGTGAAAGAGCAGATGTGTTGAGGCGGGTAAACTCTTGAATGTGTGGAGAGGCAATGCAACCCCCAACCCGCACAGAGTCTGCAGGGTTGCTTACTCTTTTTTCGAGTCAGAAGCCGGTTTGTCCTTCAATGGGGAGTCTGTGGAGGCCTTGGCTGTTTGACCCTTTGCAGAGTTTGCTTTTGCCAGGAGACATTCTGGGACTCGATGACTGGGTTTCCCACACAAGAGACAGAGGTTATTGTCTATACGATGTTGTCTTTCCTGTGGGGTCAATTTGCCATCGGGTCCGAGTTTGCCTGTGAGATTGGGTTTTCCGGTTTGCTTGCCGGACTGTTGACCTTTGTTGTTGTTGTTGTTGTTTGAAGACTATTTATCATTCTTCTTGTCAGATTGCGTGGAGTTCTGGTTGCTGGTTGATGAGTTGTTGTTGTTGGTTTTATTGGCCATGGACTTGTTTACTTTGTCCACGGAGGTCTTGTGGGCAACTTCCACGTGACATTCCCAATAACGTGCATCCACCTTTTGAGCTTTGAGGCACATATGGGACAAGGTTTTTGGCTTGCCATCTTCTCCTTTCGAGACTTTGTCTTTAAGGTGGGACAGCAGACTGGCATAGAATTGGTGGTGGAGAGCAGGATCGCCCCACTGACAACAAGCTGCAAGATTATTGAATTGGACGATATAGTCTGTGATGCGCTGTGTGTCCTTCATACAAAGATTTGTGAGACTGTTATTGGCTTCTCCTGTCGGGTCATATGGGCCAAAGTTGGTTTCAAGCTCCTCAACAAAAGCATCCCAATCTTTGAGCCAAAGTGGCTCTTCCTCGGAAAGTCCACTAAAAGCCAGTTCGAACCATTTCAACGTGGATCCCGACAAGTATGAAAGTGCATAGTTGACTTTTCAGGAGTCCATGGAGAATGCAGTGGATCGATCACAGAAATTGAAGTGACATTGCATGAGGAAAGTAGAGAGTTTGTTTGGGTTGGAACCTGTGAAGGGTTCCGGAGCATTGACCTTTGACCACAGGGGTTCCAGATCTTTCTTTTTGCCTTCTCCGAGCATATGATTCATCAACCTTTCTAAAGTGATTGCTAAATACTCAGAGGCAGGATCTGAAAGTGGTGGTCGATCACTGGACAGAGGATTTTTGACACCTTTGCCCTTGTTGGGGGCCACAGACTTGTCCTCGTGCTTGGAATCGTCCTGGTTTTCCAGGACTTCCTCAATATGGGCTTCTTCCATGGCTTCCAACTGGTTCACAAGCATCTGGCTGGTATACAGAGTTAATGGAGAATGAAGAGTCAACGGTCCAGGTAATGATGCCTGTGCATGTGCTTTTCTCTTGGTGGCATATTGAACAGTCTGCGAGTCTTAGTCAGAAAATACTGTTAGGGTAGGTACACGGCAGGTTTCCAGAGAAACCCGTGGGATATCCTGTAGGACTTGGCTTCAGCTTATAGGCTGTGCCCTCACGAGATTGTGTTGTCCAATTTCAGACAGGCAGACGGGAGTCCTGGGGAGTCTGGGCAGGGTTTGTGGGTCGGGAGTCGAGATAAATAAGAGAGATAGATGCGCTGGAGCCCATGGGCTCTGACTAGTGTGAGCGGTGTAATTCAAGTAGGAGTTTAGAGCAGAAAAGGTATTAGATTACTGGGGGGAATCTAAGCTGATTTTCTGACTGGATTGTATGTACAACATCTGGCAGACTGTTATGTATTTTTAGGTTTTTCCAATTTTTAGACAATCTCCCCTAAACAAATTGATAAAAACACGCTTAAATGTACTTATATTATGACGAAATTATTGTACAATAGTCTCTTGAAATTAAATTGATTTTTACAATTTATTTCATATTTTTATCATTTATTTTGGGAGAACTAGTGTCACAAAATGCGACCAGTTGTCACAAACGCGACCCAGCTGTCACAAATGGCTGAATAATCATAACATCACAAATATGGAAACATTGTGACATGCGCACGAAATCAGCAACTTCGCGACACGCAAGAACATTACATCAGCATATATGCTGTAGTAGAAACTCCTGGAATATTCCAGCAGATTCCAGGTAAAATAGCTAAAAATTATTAAAAATAGTATGAGTTGACTCTATTGCAATACACAATATACAAGGGTTTAATAAGCTTGTAATAGAAGTACTTTGTGTCTCAATATCTTGTGTCAGTTAGTGTAGCACCTCCTGACAATATAGGTTGGATGCTCTGGGAGGTGTATAGTGGTTCTGACACACATTAACCTCCAAATGCATGGTCCACAATTAGCATCTTCATATGAAAAGTTGCAATAATTGGTGGACTCCCCCTATAAAAAAGGTGTGTTTCATCATCAAATTTAACACACCCCCTTGATGAAACACTTTTTTAATCCCATATCTGTTCAATTTCCTAATCCCATCATAGATCTGAACTTTTCCACCTTTGGTTTTGGTAATGCTTTGGTTAAGATATCTGCTGGCATTTCATCTGTTTGTAGGTAGATAGGGTTGATTGATTCCTTTTCTACCATGTCACGTAACCAGTAGTAGCATAGGTCCAGATGTTTCATTCGTCCATGATGTTCTGGATTCTTGGCTACAGTTAGTGCTGACTGGTTGTCAATGAAGAGTTTTGATGGACATGGTGCCTTGTATCCCAATTCCTTTAACAGGTTCTGCATCCAACAGATCTCCTTCCCCGCTGCAACTGCAGCAACATATTCAGCTTCTGTGGTGGATAGTGTCACAATTGGTTGTAGTTTGCTGCTCCAACATACTGCTCCTGATCCCACTTTGATTATGTACCCTGTTGTTGATTTTCCACTGTCCTTGTCTCCACCATAACTAGCATCACTGAAGCCAACGAATAGATCTGTATTTAATGGATCAGGACCATATGTGAGTTTCATATCCATAGTTCCCTTCAAATATCGGAATAGATGCTTGACAGCCTTCCAATGTGCTATACCAGGGTTTGAATTAAACCGAGCCAATACTCCTGCAGTGTATGCAATGTCGGGACGGGTGGTAGTGGCCAAGTACATCATGGACCCAACTGCATTAATGTAGGGAATGTCATGCATTTCATTCTGTTCCTCCATGGTTTTGGGTGACTGATCTGATGATAGTTTTGCCCCTGGATCCATGGGTGTACCCACTGTATGACAATTTGACATCCCAAATTCCTGTAATTTGTTCAAGATGTATTGGCGTTGTGATAGAGAGATAGTCCGCTTTTCTCGATCTCGTGTGATTTCAATGCCTAATAGGAAAGATGTAGGTCCTAGATCCCTGAGTTTGAAATGTGTAGCCAATTCAGCTACAAAATCATCCAGGACTTTTTCAGATGGTCCTGCAAGGGTGATGTCATCTACAAATATGGGAACAATGACTTTGATTCCATCTCGTTGATAGATATAGACCGATGGATCAGAATAAATCCGCTTGAAGTCCATTTTCTCTAGTACACTCCGCAGGTGTTTGCTCCAGAGATTGCTTGCCTGCTTGAGTCCATAGAGTGACTTGTCTAGTCTACATGCTACATCTGATCCTCCTTGGTGAAATCCTTCTGGCTGGACCATGTATATTTCTGCATCAATATCACTGTTGATGAATGCATGTGATATGTCAACTGATCGGAGGTGAAGGCCTTCTGCTGCAGCCAGTGCTAATACTAGATGAATAGTAGCATGGCGCATTGTTGGGGCAAAAATCTCTGTATAGTCAAATCCTGGTCTCTGGTTGTATCCTTTAGCAACCAATCGTGCCTTAAACCGTTCTATTGATCCATCTGCCTTTCGTTTCACTTTGAAAACCCATTTTGATCCTATAGCCTTTTTTCCTGGTGGTAGTTTCATTATGGTCCAAGTTCCATTGCTCATGTGTATGTTCATTTCCTCCAAGGCTGCCTCTCTCCATTGTCTTGCCTGTGGACCATTCATTGCCTCTGTAAATGTCCTTGGTTCAGAAATAGTTGACACATGTGCCTCCTCCAATTCCACTTCATTGGTACTGTCAGAAGTGGTAGGATTGGGTTCCCAGGTTTTCCACCATTCATTAGGAGGTTTTTTGTTGCGCAAAGGTTTTCGAATAGCAATTGGTCTGTTATCTTCCTCCGCCTCTTCCTCCTCCTCATTATCTGTGATCTGGGGGGATGGTGTGATAACATTGTCTTCGGATTCAGGTACAGGGAATTCATGATCCTCCACAGGGGCAGTTGGTAATTCACTCGGTGGATTATCATCTTCTTCAACAACTGGACCCCCTGGGATATAATCCCTAGTACTTGATTCATCCTTCCCACCAGTATCTGGAACTTGTGGTGGTTGGTGTTTCCATGTGTATCGTTCATCAAATTCAGCTCGTTCACTGATCACTATCCTTCTTGTCAATGGGTTGTAGAATAACCATCCCTTATACCCTTCAGGATACCCAATGAAGATGCATTTCTCCATGTGAGATCCCAGGCTTGATCGTTTATCCTTTTGAATGTGGACATATGCAATGCATCCCCAAACTCTGATGTGACTGATATTTGGTTTCCTTTTGTGCCAAATTTCATACGGGGTTTTGTCCTTTAAGGCAGATGATGGGCAGTGGTTCCAGATGTGTACAAATGCAGCCAGGCAGTACTCCCAGAAGTTCTTGGGTAGTTCAGACTCTGTTAGCATGGTTGTAATCCCTTCTGCTAATGTCCGGTTTGCACGCTCTGCCATTCCGTTTTGCTGAGGTCTATTACGGACTGTATGCTGACGCAAGATACCATGTTTATCAGTGAATTCAATGAATGCGCTTGACATGTATTCTCCACCCTTGTCATCCCTAAGTTTCTTTATTTTCCGTCCAAGGAGGTTTTCTGCAAATGCTTTGTACCGTTTGAATGCCCAGAAAACACCACTTTTGGACTTGATTGGGATGACGCAATAGAATCTTGAAGCCTCATCAATGAATGTAACCCAATAGTAACATCCAGATCGGGATCTTGTGCCAATATAATGTACATCTGTATGTACCAACTCCAAAGGTTCATTGCAGTGATGTTCTGAGGGGGGAAATGGGTTGGCATGCATCTTTCCTGCAAGACATGGTTCACAAATTGGATCTGGTTTAGCCTTTGAATTGAGTACCAATCCTTTAACCATGTTTCTTCTCATTAGATTCTTTATCCCCTCATAGTGGTGATGTCCCAATCTTCTATGCCACAGAGACAGATCTAGAGGTAAAGTAGAGGACATGTGCACATTCTCCATTTTATTTATAATAGTCTTGCCATCCAAGTAGCCCACATTTCGATCAGTGATTGATGCAGTGAATAAAAGATTCCCATGGCGATTGAATCTTATGGTTTTGGATGAAATGTGTACATCAAATTCTTTATAACGTGTGAGGTATAGGACAGCAAGAAGATTATTATGTAAAGCTGGAACATGTAATACTTTTGTGAATTCAACCTCCCGGCTAACTCTTCCATCAATGATTGGTTGAAAAATAACACTCCCAACACCTTCAGAATATACAATTCTATTGTCTGCAAGTTTTATTGGTGTTCTGTATGGGGTATAGGTGTGAAACCAGTTGTAATGGGGTGTCATATGCGATGTGGCCCCTGTGTCTGTATTCCAATCATAGATATTAGCTGAGGTTGCACATGCATCATGTTGTGAAAAGACACTTGCTTTTCCTGTCTGTTCCTCTACTTCCTCTATTTTTGCCTCTTCCATCTTGTTAGCACTATTGCGTGACTGCCAGTATTGCTGTATCTTTTCTTTATTCCTTGGCTTTGGACAGTCATAGCTGAGGTGCCCTTCCTTGTCACAATTATAGCAAACCATCTTTTTTCGATGCTTGATGGGTGCGTTGGCCCTATTAACCATTTCTCCACGGCGATTGCGATTTAGTTCCTCGCTTCTAAATGCCTGGAGAATGGTATTCTTGTCCAACTTCTCCATGAGTAATAATGATGAGGAGAGGTGTGCATATTCCTCAGGAAGAGCCCGGATGAGTGCCATGCATTGTAATTCTTCATCCAATTTTACAATTGTGAAGTCCTTTGGGCGCAGGTTTTGAATAGTCCCCATTGCTTTGTCAATTCTGACACCCAAATCCATCAAAGACTCCTTTTCATCCTTTTGGATTGAGAATAGATCATCATATGCATTGAAGCGGGCTCCTGGTTTTTGTTGTAAGTGTGTCCTTTCCAACAAGTCCCACATTTTGATTGGATCTTCTTCAAATCCACAGAAATGCACCCTCTGATCATTTTCCACCATAAGATATATCTCTGCAGCTGCTTTCTCTGCCTTTGTTTCCCACTTCTCAATGTTATCACTGCCATTTACTGGCTTGATTTCTTTTCCACAAACAAGCTTCCAATAACCCAACTTCATCAACCATGCCTTCATTTCTCCAGACCATTCTGGATAATTTTGGTTGTTTAATGGTTTGAATTTTGGTAATGATTCTGAGGATGTCATGCTTGACACAGTAGGGAAATTTTCGAAAATCCGAAAATTAAGGTTTCTTGCTTATGCAAGCAAAAGTGACAGGCTCAACCAAACACAAAAGTTGGTTTGTTATGCCTCCAAATTCAAGTACTTATAGTAATGTGTATTACAATTAGAAGCCGGGGCCCATAACCTATTAAAAATAGTATGAGTTGACTCTATTGCAATACACAATATACAAGGGTTTAATAAGCTTGTAATAGAAGTACTTTGTGTCTCAATATCTTGTGTCAGTTAGTGTAGCACTCCTGACAATATAGGTTGGATGCTCTGGGAGGTGTATAGTGGTTCTGACACACATTAACCTCCAAATGCATGGTCCACAATTAGCATCTTCATATGAAAAGTTGCAATAATTGGTGGACTCCCCCTATAAAAAAGGTGTGTTTCATCATCAAATTTAACAAAAATAGGTAAAACAAGTAGCTAGAACATTCTCCCATGTCTCAGATTTTACTGTATATAAGGAGGTCTGCTCCACCACTGAAATATAACTTATTTTAACCCATTTACTACACCACATCAGTGTGCCACTGCATCAGCAGTTATATTCCTCCCCTAGTTGGGCTGTTGGATAAATATATACAAACACTTAGTCACCTCTAGTTGAGCTGCTGACCTAAGCTATCTCAGGATCCATTGTCACCTCTAATTGAGCTTCTGACATAATAATCCTACCCCCTTGTCACCTCTAGTTGAGCTTCTGACAAACAATCTTGTTCCCCTTTTGCCACCTCTTAGTTGAGTAGCTGGCTATCCTTTATTACTAATCCACCTCTAGTTGAGTAGTTGGTTATCAATTAAAGTAATAAATATTTTAGGTTATATTGAGATTAGAAATACATATATTCTAATTTCTACCCGGTTTTTGGCATAAACAAATACTGAGAATATTCTTGCAGAATCCTTAAGACTACATTAAGATCCTGATAAGTTAGTATCACAGTAGACCCTGTAGGTTAGTGTAAATAAAGCATATATTAGCCAAATAGTGTTTTATTCTATATCTAATCTTTTGACCTGTTTATAAATATTTTTACTGTTTGATAAATAGTATAAAATATATATAAACTAGCTAGAATTGAAGTTGAATCTAGTTTCAGAATCAGTGAATTTTTATTCATATTTTAGTAGTGTTTTTACAGAAAAAGAACAAGCTTGCACAAGCAGCTCTCAAAACCTTCTTTGCGAAGTAGGGTGCATATATTCAAGTAAACTCTTGACTTCAGGGGTTCTAAGTCTATTTAGGCTGTCACTGATTAATATCAAATACTTAAATTATTTTACCTTGCAGTGAATTGAGTATTTGCACATTTTGATAGAGCATTGGACTCCTTTTTCAGAAAATAGTATTAAAATAAGGCTAATACATCACACAGACTATATAGACCATGGAATGAATGACATACCAAATCCAGTAATAATGAAATGAAACTAGCAAAACATAAAACGAGAATAGTAAACACCAAATTTGGTGTTAGGAATGGGACGGGACAGAGCAGAGTCTGAATCATGACAAATCATAAACTATAATGGGAAATGGAGTGGGAGCAGAGTCCAAATTGTGACAGGTCATTTGACTAAAATGGGAACAGGGCTCAGTTAGAGTGAAGATGGATTTTCCGAGTGGGGTCCAGTGACTGATGCGTGGGATGAGGTCAGACATAGACAGAGACAGAGTCCAGCGAATATTCTGGTGACTGAAACACAATGTAACAAAGTCGAATGTAGACAAGTCTGATGTACAGAGTCCAGCAGGAAGTCCGGTAAACTGACAATCGGTGCGTATAGGGCATGGGTGCATGTAAGTTAGTGTCCGGAGTCTGGTGGGAATTCCAGTTGTAACAGCTTTATATCAAGTCTCTGCTAAGTTACTGCACATATACTCAGCTTCTAGCCCCTATTCTCAAGGAGTAGTTCTTTTATTTGCTAAAAGAGTCATATATTGTTCTATTGAACCTTTCAATAATCAAAATAAGCATTGATTTGAGTTGTTTAAGCTTCATAGCGCAGCTCATTAATCTATCAGTATTTAAATTACTGGACCTTTGCTTGTTTTATTGTTGAAGCTCTGTGACACTATAGCATATATTGAGCTATCTAAGAAAAACCCCTGAATACATTACACCTTCCACTTGGTCTGTCAGTCTTCTGACAACAGTCAGTTTTCTGTTCTTAACACCAGTCACCAGAATACCTACCAGGACCTGCACACATTGTACCTGTCTATCTCCAACCCAGTCCCATGCATCAGTCGCTGGACCCCACTCAGAAAACCCATCAGCTCTCTAACTGAGCCCCATTCCTGTTATGGTCAAATGACCTGTCATGTTTCAGACTCCACCTCCATTCCATTCTGTTCCTAATACCTAGTTTGGTGTTTACTCTTGTTTCATGATTACTTGTTTAGGATTTCATTATTACTGGATTTGATATAACACACATTCCACAGTCTATATAGTCTGGCAGATGTTGTACATACAATCCAGTCAGAAAATCAGCTTAGATCTCCCCAGTAATCTCAGTATATTTTCTGCTCTATTCCTCTCTTTGAAACACCACTATTTACCTCATCAGAGCCCACAGGCTCCAACCTATCTATCACTTGACCCCCAACCCATCACTGCCTGATCCCTTGACCTCTGCAGGATTCCCGCAATCGACCTTCCAACCCCTCAACCCACCAACTACTCCCAGGCTCCCCAGGATTCCCATCTGCCTGTCTGAAATTGGATGCCACAATCTCACGAGGGTGCAGCCTATAAGCTGAAGCCAAGTCCTACTGGATTATCTGTGGGTTTCTCCAGAAATCCTCCACTAAGCCCTGCATGCACCTTAACAAAGGGTGGCTATACTACAGTAGGCAACAAAACCGTTGGATGTTTCTTTGTTTTGAAAAGACCCTTTATCATTAGCCCAAAATAAATTCTAGAAATTATGAATAAATTATGATAGATGCTCTAATATCACAAAATGTTGATTACATAACCATGATGTCATATGTCCATTTATGGCAATTTAATAATAGGATTAATGAAGCTTGTACATCTGAATGGTTTTGTTGCCTGTATTTTATAAACCCCATATACTAAACTAGTACTTGGTATACCCTCCCTTGAACTTAATTACAGCTTCAACTCTTCTAGGCATACTTTTTATCAATTTCTGACACACCTCCTTTGGTATCTTCTCCCATTCCACTTGACAGTGCTCCCAAAGCTCCTCCACTCCACTAGGTAGTGTGTTGTAGTCAGTTAGCCTCCTTTTAGATATGGAGACTGTGCTGGCCATTGCATAAAAGTATAGCCATGGTCATCAAACCACTTTTGAGCAGTTTTCTGATATGCTTTGGCCCATTATCCTGCTGGAAGATGGTATCAGATGGTGTTTCTTTGTAAAACTCAAGGGATTGCTGAAGTTCATCCTCCAAGATGGAGCAGTAAAGCTGTGAATCCATCTTCCCTTCAATCCTAGTGGCATATCCAATGCCTTCCCAATGAATGCAACCCCACATCATCACACTACCACCATCAAACTTCAATGTTCCCTCCACCTCACAGGAGGGAGAGGCTACAGTGGGCAGAGAGACATCAGGAGTACACTCTGGAGGTCTGGAAGAGAGTTGTATTCTCTGATGAGACCAAAATCAATTGTCTTGGGTCAGAAGGAAGGAAGTGGTTGTAGAAAAAGGTGGGGGAGGGGTTGACTGATAGGCAGGTGGAGGGAACATTGAGGTTTGGTGGTGGTAGTGTGATGATGTGTGGTTGCATGCATTGGGAAGGCATTGGATATGCCACTAGGATTGAAGGGAAGATGGATTTACAGCTTTACTGCTCCATCTTGGAGGGTGAACTTCAGCAATCCCTTGAGTTTTACAAAGAAACACCACCTGATACCATCTTCCAGCAGGATAATGGGCCAAAGCATATCAGAAAACTGCTCAAAAGTGGTTTGATGACCATGGCTATACTTTTATGCAATGGCCAGCACAGTCTCCAGATCTAAAAGGAGGCTAACTGACTACAACACACTACCTAGTGGAGTGGAGGAGCTTTGGGAGCACTGTCAAGTGGAATGGGAGAAGATACCAAAGGAGGTGTGTCAGAAATTGATAAAAAGTATGCCTAGAAGAGTTGAAGCTGTAATTAAGTTCAAGGGAGGGTATACCAAGTACTAGTTTAGTATATGGGGTTTATAAAATACAGGCAACAAAACCATTCAGATGTACAAGCTTCATTAATCCTATTATTAAATTGCCATAAATGGACATATGACATCATTGTTATGTAATCAACATTTTGTGATATTAGAGCATCTATCATAATTTATTCATAATTCTTAGAATTTATTTTGGGCTAATGCTAAAGGGTCTAGATTGTATATCTTTGACTTTTCTGGGTTCTGGCCAATCTTTGATGACTTGTACTTTGGCTTCATCCATATGGAGTCCATCAGGTCCCATTATGAAATCTAGATATTCCACAGAGTCTGTGTCAAAAGTACATTTTTTACCATTTGTGAATAGACCATGTTTTCTGAGCCTTTGGAGAACTTTGCTGACTTGTTTGTCATGTACTGTGGGGTCCTCAGAGTAGATAAGAATGTTGTCCAGATAAACAATGACACATACATCAAGCATGTCAGTGACAATATCATTGATAAAATGTTGAAAAACAGATGGAGCATTGGTGAGCCCAAAAGGCATCACCAACTTGATGACCGGGTTTTCTGCACAAGAGGCAAAGGCTGTTGTCCAAACAATGCTGCCTTTCTTGTGGGGTAGGTTTGCCATTGGGTCTGAGCTTGCCTGTAAGGTCAGGTTTTCTGGTTTGCTTTCCAGGTTGCTGACCTTTGTTGTTGTTGTTGTTGTTGTTGGAAGAGTTTGTATCATTCTTCCAGTTGGAGTGCATGGAGGTTTGGTTGCTGGTAGATGGGGTGTTATAGTTGGGCTTGTTTGCTGTGGACTTGTTGACCTTGTCCATGGAGGTCTCATGGGCAACTTCCAGGCAATGTTCCCAATAGTGTGCATCCATGTTCTGAGCCTTGAGGTGCATACAGGACAATGTTTTGGGTTTGCCATCTTCACCTTTTGAGACTTCATCTTTGAGGCAGGATGGCAGACTGACATAGAACTGGTGGTGAAGAGCAGGATTACCCCATTGACAACAAGTTGCAAGATTGTTGAATTGGACAATGTAGACCATGATGTGCTGGCTGCCCTTCATATCAAGATTGGTGAGGCTATTCTGAGCTTCTTCAGTCAGGTTGTACTGGCCAAAGTTTGTTTCTAGCTCCTCAACAAATGCATTCCAATCTTCTAGCCAGGTCAGCTCTTCCTCAGAAAGTCTGCTAAAAGCTGGTTCAAACCAATTCAATGCAGATCCCAAGAGGTACATATGAGAGTCTGTAATTGACTTTTCAGGAGTCCATGGAGAATGTGGTGGATTGATCACAGAAATTGAAGTGACATTGCATGAGGAAGGTGGAAAGTTTGTTGGGGTTGGAACCCATGAAGGGTTCCAGAGTGTTGACCTTTGACTGCAGAGGTTCCAGATCCTTCTTCTTGCCTTCTCTGAGCATGTGATCCATCAATCTTTCTAAAGTGATTGCTAACAACTCAGAAGTGGGATCTGAAAGTGGTGGTTGCTCATTGGATGGGGAATTTTCAACACCTTTGCCCTTGTCAGGGGCCATGGACTCATGCTCATGCTCATAATCATCTGGGTTTTTCAGGACTCCTTTGATATGGGTACATCCATGGTGTCTGGCTGGTTTGTGTGTCTGGCTGGTATACAAATTAAGTGGGAAATAAAGAGTCAAGTGTCCAGGTAACAGGTAATGATTCCTGTATAGGTGCTTTTCTTCTTGGCGGCATATTGACAATCTGTGAGTCCAGGTCAGAAAATCCTATTAAGAGGTGTGCAGAGCTTAGCGGAGGGTTTCTGGAGAAACCTGCAGATAATCTGGTAGGATTTGGCTTCAGCTTATAGGCTGCACCCTTGCGAGATCGTGATGTCCAAGTGCACAGGCAGATGGGAAACCCAGGGAGTCCAGGTGTAGTTGGTAGGTCAAAGGTTGGTAGGTTGATGTCAAAGACCAGTCGGAAGCCTGCAGGCTCTGACAGGGTCAATAGCATCATGAGAGATGAGGATGGAGAAGGATGTGTTTAGTGACTCGGGAAGAACTTAGTCAAAAACCTAGTTAATTTTCTGACCATATTGTATGTACAGCATTAGCTAGATTGTATAGACTGTTGAATGTATGCAATACCAAATCTGGTAATAATAAGACCAAGACAAGTAATCATGAAATGGGATGGGTAAACACCAAACTAGGTGTTGGGGACAGAATGGAACAGAGGCAGAGTCCAAAAACATGACAGGTCATTTGACTATAACAGGAGTGGAGCTCAGTTGGAGAGCTGATGGGTTGTCTGGGCAGAGTCCAGTGACTGGTGCATGAAATGGAGTCAGACATAGACAGGTTTGATGTGTGTGGGTCCCAGCAGGTATGCCAATGACTGGTGCATAAGGCACAGGGTCAGGCATAGACAGGTTTGATGTGCAGGTGCTGACAGGTTGTCCAGTTGTGGACTTCAACTTGGTGGGTATAAGAGTTGGGTGCATATAGGATGGTCTGGAGCCCAGTGGGTTTTCCAGTGAGCTGTAACCTGGTATAGAGAGTCAGGTGTATATAGGATGGGGGCCAGAGCCCAGCAGGTTTTCTGGTCCTAACACAACATACAGGTCATTTACAGGTGATTTCTGAGGAGTTTTGAGTTGTTTTGGTCATGTTTTAATTTTTTCTATGTTTTTCTTATTTATATTTCACTTTTTTAATGTTTTCTGTTTCTTTTTTACAATTCTTTAGTAGTTATGTCATATCAAGGTACAGTGGGTCAAAAAACTGCCCCAATGTTTGTGCATTTTGGAAAGATTGATATTGTGTGAAGGAATGACAGCAGCAAAAATTCTGAAGAATTGATGTGATATACTAGAACATGTTGGCTATCTACCAACTTAAGAAATCATGTGATTCCAATCAAAGCTCATTGCTCAATAAATCAAACAAAATAATCCCTCATTGGGGCAGTTTTTTGACCCTTTATTATTTTACAATCTAATACTTTGTATGACCCCCCTTTGCCTTTAAAACTGCCTGTATCCTCCTAGGCATGCTTTCTATTAGCTTCTGGCATGTCTCTGGTAGTATTTCAGTCCACTCCTTTGCCACCCTGTCCCATAATTCATGTACTCCTTTGGGTGATATGTCATATTGTTGGAGTTTGGCCTTGAGGTGTTGCCAGAGGTGTTCAATGGGATTTAGATCAGGGGATTGGGCAGGCTACTTCATGGTAATGATGTTATTGTCAGAAAACCACTGGTATGCCTTTTTTGAGGTATGTTTTGGATCATTGTCCTGTTGGAGGTACCACTTATCTTCAGCCATCCACAAATGTTCAATGCTCTCCTCCACTCCCTCCTCCAAAATCTCACAATACTGCACTGTATCCATGTTCCCCTGCAGCTCTATCAGCTTCCCCACCCCATTTCCAGCTCATTCATCCCCAAACCATCAAGTTATTCCTCCCTCCATGTTTGACAGTTGGTGTGGTGGTCCTGTCTGATATTGGTTCCCCTTGTTGCTTCCAAACATATACCTTCCTATCTGACCCAATCCTATTGATTTTTGTCTCATCAGTCCACAATACCCTCTTCCAGTCCTCCATAGTCCAATTTTCATGGTATTGGGCAAACTTTAGACATTGCTGATGATGAGCATAGGGACTTTCTTCTTTGTTGCTGACCTAAAGCCAGCTTCCTTCAACACATTCCTAACAGTCTGAGGAGTGACAGAGGTAGATATGATGGAATTTATGAATTGGGTGGCTTGGACAGCATTGTCAAGCTTCCCAGAGCTCATTTGATGGATAATTGACTGTTTGTCATAAGGGAAAGCTTGGAAGGATGGCCACCAGGATGATTTTCCTTACCCCCTCTACCTCCCTACTGATCCTGCCAATAGTACCTTTCCCCAGGCCAGTCCTAGCTTGAATTTGATGATGGGAATACCCCTCATTGAGGAGAGAAACAATAGAAGAATGCTTTTTAGCAGAGATGGATTTCATAGTGGTGGTAAGGAGTCAAGGAGATGAATGAACAAAGTTCAACATGCCAAATTGATACAAATAAGGTCACATGCACCCGCCTCATCCAAGCAATCACCGGGCATGGCTTCCTTGGGGAGTACTACTCTCACTTTCTTCCCAACCTCTCCACTGCCTGCCCATGTGGCTCCACACCTCTCCAGATGCACGAACACATCCTCACCAGCTGCTCCCTCTTTGAAGGACACCGCTCCCTCCTGTGCAAGGTCTCGCGTGGACTCGACCTAGCCTTCCTCTTGGGCACGAAGTCAGGGCTCAGGGTGGTTTCTAAGTTCATTTGCCAAACTGCTGCCTCTGCGAAACAGCCTAACAGACCTCAGAACCCCATTTCGACCCAACCTGGCATGCCTGAAACCACACAGACTCACGACCCACCCTAGAGGCCCCCTACCTTGCCACGGACCTCCCGCTTGACCTACACCTCCTATCTCCTGGACACAGAAAAGTCTCCTTCTAGCCATTTGTATTTCCTTCATGTACTTATCCCCTTCGCATGCTTGTATTATCCTCTTGTGTCTCTTTCTTTTTGTGCCTACAACCCCCACTTCCCACCTCACTGAAAACCCAGACTGCTTCCCTCCCACCAAAATCCCTCATAGGAGGGTGTTTATAATTACTATAATCTCAAATATTTACTAATAAAAGTCTTATTTTTACAAAACTCCATCTTTAAATAGTGATATTTATTCTGGAACAATTATATCATCAAAAAACAACCATCAGAAATAGTTCTTTATATTACATCTTATACAACCCATAGTTATTTAACAAATTCCATTGTATATAATTTCCTTCCTTTTACAGATGCCTACTAATACTTTTATTAGTACTTTGTTTTTTTAAAAGTTGTAATGTAGTTATTTCCATGTAAAATATGTAAAATATTATTGGAAATTTTTCATACCACAGCTGTCTTTATTAAGTAAAACCCCCTATATATCCTGGGTATGTCGAACCAAGTAGAAATCTGTTTAGATTAACAGATCCATTCCGAAGTAATACATATGTATTTAGAGGTGCCAATGATATACATATGCATGGAATGGACTATCTAAAAGTATCTATTTTTTAAAAGCATTAGTGTTTCAAACTACTGTTTTTTTTTATTGTCTACTTGTGTCCGGAAAGATTCTTTAGTTTGTAATGTATGAGAGAGTTTAAAACTTTTTGAAAGTTTTAAAAAACAAATTATGTTTGAATCACATCCCAGATGTTTAAATGACCTTTAGAGTATATTAGAATTTGGTATACTTAATAGTTTTCAGATATCCTCCATACCCATGTAGCTCACTCGGCACTTCGTAATTCCATAGCATAGTTTAGTGGGGACACCATGCCCTGGCCACAGTTAGTCCTTGTTACTTGAAGTGGGATACAAATATATCAAAAAAAAAAAAAAAAAAAAAAAGGTCACATGACATGTTGATGATTCACATGACCCACTCCTACCTTATACTGGTGTGTAACATTGAAAATCAGAGAAAATAATAGAGGGTCAAAAAACTGCCCCAATGAGCAATTATTTTGTTTGATTTATTGAGCAATGAGTTTTGATTGGAATCACATGATTTCTTAAGTTGGTAGATAGCCAACATGTTCTAGTATATCATGTGAACTTTTCAGAATTTTTGCTGATGTCATTCATTTACACAATATCAATCTTTCTAAAGTGCACAAACATTGGGGCAGTTTTTTGACCCATTGTATCATCACAATATCCAGGTCATTTCCAGGTAAGCTTTGAGTTGTTTGATTATGTTTTGAATTTTCTCATGTTTTTTCTTTTTTAAATTTCACTTTTTTAATGTTTTTTAATTCTTTTTTAGGATCCTTTGGTAGTTCTTTCATATCAAGGTATCGTATCATCACAACATCCATGTCATTTGTTGTTTTAATTATGTTTTTAATTATTTTTATGTTTTTTCTTATTTAAATTTCACTTTTTTAATGTTTTCTTTGGGATCCCCCAGTAGCTCCCCAACCCAAAACATCTTTGAAATACACAGGACATTTTGAAGTAAGTGTTTAAATGATATTTTCATATTTCTTACATATTTTAGGATTATCTTTGACAATTTTAGGTTCTTTTAGCTCTGTTCACATTGATTCACTTCAGTATAGCTGGAGTTCCTCAAATGCAATTCAGAAGGCATTTTACAAAGGTATATTTACCATGTTTCTATGGTCAGTTGGAATTTACTCAATATTGTTAGGTTTCACTATTTTGCTTATTGGTAGGAGACTGTTCATAATTACTATAATTTCAGATATTTACTAGTAGAAATTATACTTCTACAAAACTCCATCTTTAAATAAAGGTATCTATTCTGAAACCATTATATTGTCAAAAAAAAAAACCATGGAAAATAGTTCTCTGTATTACATCTTATACAATTTACAATCATTTAATAGATTGCATTGTATATATTTCCTTCCTTTTCCAGATATCTACTAATACTTTTGTTGGTATTCCATTTTTTTAAATTTTAATGTAGTTATTTTCATGTTAAATATATAAAATATTATTGGAAATATTTCACTCCATGGCTTTCTTTATCAAGTGAAACCTTCTATATATTTTTAGTATCTTGAATCAAGTAGAAACCTGCTCAGATTGACAAACCCATTCCAATGTAACACATACAGTTTTCAGAGATGTCAATGATATACATATGCACAGAATGGGCTATCTAAAGGTATATGCTTTTAAAAGTGTTAGTATTTCAAACCACTAGACTCTTTCATTATCTATTCATGTCCTGAAAGATACTTTAGTTTTTAATGTACAAGAGCTTTAAACCTTTTCAAAGACTGAAAAAACAAATAATGTTTGAAATGAATCCTGAGTTTTTAAATTACATTAAGAGTGTATTCAAAATTAGTATACTTAATAGTTTTCAGATATCCTCCATAGCTTGGATAGCAATGTAAGTTTATCCTATTTTCCATTCAATGCCTAATCTATCTACTACTTCAGGAATCTACCTTCTGAGCCTTCTACACCTGAACCTAATTGACAGAATATACATGCTCAAAACCATCAGCAGTGTTTGTCAATGACACCACACACTGAGTGCTGCCTGAGACAAAATGGTATTTTTCAGCAAAGCAATATTCCTGTTCCTCTACCATTACCCTTCCTCCCTCCTGCTAATCATCTGGCTATCAATCAGCAAGATTCATTTGCTATTGCTGGATCATCACATAGTATACATAGATGGTCCTGCTCTTACTCCTGGTACTACTGAAGCTAATATAGGTGCACAATTGGCAAATGGGTCACAGCTTGCATCATCACCCAGATTAAATGCTGCTGCATTGCAACCTCCTGTTACAGTGGGCAGAGCAGCAGTGGAAGCATTATTTGCTCAGGCTGCTCAAAGCCCTGCACCTCCCCCTCCTAATAATAGAAGGATATGGGGAGTAAATAGAGTTCCATCTCTTCCTGAATTGCCACTTCATATTGGCAGAAATGGGATTGTAGCATTCCAAGCTCAGGCAGCTGCTCTTCCATTACAGCAGGTGCCCTTCCAGAATCAGATTCTTCCTGCTCTTCCTACATTACCTTTAGACCCTGTTCCTCCCCCTCCTATTGTTCCTGTACCAATGGATGAGGATGCATTACCATTGAATCATGAGCCTGTACCACCTCCCCCTGTATCTCTTGAAACACTTCCTCTGGCCAGACACCCAATCAATGAAGAAATTCTACAACCACATTATTTGGGAAAAATGGATGTAGAATGTTCAGAGTGCAATGCACTACATCGGATGGCAGAGCATCTTACTCAAAGCTCTGAAAGGACTCCTCTTGTTGGAGGATGTTGTCTATCTGGGAAAATCAAATTACCTGTACTTCAAAATGTCCCTCAGCCATTGGGTCATCTACTGGAGAGTCCTGATGATCAAGATACTGAATAGTTTTGGAAAAATATCAGGTCATAAAATTCTGCTTTAGCATTTACTTCTTTATGTGCTATGATGGACAGATCATTGCTTTATGCAAAACATGGCCCCTATGCCTCTAAGCCCCAAGGAGAACCTAGACATAATCATGGTGCCCTAATTCCTAATGACAGTCAGAATCCTTGCTATGCCCGGCTTTATTTTTATGATCCAGATCTTGCATTTGAGCATAGATATGCACATAACCAGGACAAAGGAATCACAGCTACAACTCTTCCTGAGTTACAGGAAATGATATTAGAAGTTAATCCTTCTGTTAAACATGCCATGACATGTATTAGAGACCAACCAATCATTCTGAGCTCCAAGTGAGGCTGACATACAAGACTTATACAGATCCAAGATGATACAACATTCCAACAGGAGATAAATTAAGGTGGTATCAGAATAATTACCAGAAAGGTATTGGTACAGGCTGAGATGGACTTGGCTTCAGCTTATAGGCTGTGCCCTCGTACACTCATTCGGGTGTCCATATTTCGAGCTGACAGAATGCATACAAGGAGATGTAGATTCCGGAGTTCCCATGGGAGTTCTGGGAATCGAGCATGCAGACAGACAAGAGGGCTAGAGACTGGATCAGGGATGTAACTTGTTCGAGGGTCAAACTTGTTCAAGATTGAAACTGGATTCTAAGTACATGAATATAGGAGACTTATATAGACTGTGAATTGTAATAATACCAAATCCAGTATTAAAGAGAGGCAGAACTATTAAACATAAAATGAAACAAGTAAATACTAAACTAGGTATTAGGGACAGATTGGAACGGGAGTGGGGTCTGAAACATGACAGGGCATTTAACCATAACTGGAGTGGGGCTCAGTTAGAGGGGTTCTGGAAGTCCGGTCAGAGTCTGGTGACTTGGTGCACAAGATAGTGTCAGGTATAGACAGGTTTTATGTGCAGGAGGTCTGGCGGAGTCCAGTGGGTTTTCCAATGACTGGTGTGTGAGACACAGAGACAGATCATAACAGGAGCGGGGTTCTATGCTCTGTTAGAGGGGTTCCGGGAGTCCGGTTGGAGTCCGGTGACTGGTAAATAAGACACAGAGTGTCGGGTGTATATAGGGTGGAGTACGGAGTCCGGTGGAGTCCAAGGACTGGTGTATGAGACACAGAGGGTTAGGTGCAGACAGGTGGGGTGTGTACAGAGAGTCAGGCATAAACAAGTTGACGTGCGGGCTCCGGCGGGAACTCCAGTTGTAACTATACAATATAGAGGGTCAGGAGCATGTAGGATGGGGTCCGGGGGCCCGGAGGCCGGCGGGTTTTCCGGTTCCTGACAGTGTCTGAGCTCTCACACTTCTTGTGTTTCACATCCACCTCCCTTCTTCATTTTAACATGGTGAACTGTAGGGACAAGCATGCTAAAAGTCCTTGTATATATACTTGAACATGAACAAATCATGTGACTTTGGGGTTTAAGGTTTAGGGTTTAGGGTGTGGAAACAGAGTCATGTGATGATGAATATTTTTAGACTACTTCTTTGCTATGTGAATCTTGGCAACCATTGCAAGACATGAAACTGGAGTGGATGGAAAGCTTTTCTTTTAAATAGACCTGGTGGTACTGGAAAATCATTGGAACACTCTGGCACATGCTTGCTGAGGCAGAGGACTCATTGTGCTCTGTGTTGCATCTTCTGGCATTGCTTCACTTATTCTGAAAGGTGGACAGACATCTCATAGTATGTTTCAAATCCCTCTCAAATCTGATGACAAATCCTTCTGTATAATGAAGAAAGGCTCAGACAAGGCCAATCTGATGAAGGAGGTCAGCCTTATTATTTGGGATCAAGTTCCAATGCAGAATTGCTTTGCCTGTGAAGCAGTAGATCAGACACTCAGTGATATTCTTGACAAGGATGTTCCTTTTGGAGGTATCACCATGGCATGGGGTGGTGACTTTCAACAGACATTGCCTGTCATTCCTAAAGGTTCAAAAGAAGACATTATTGGTGCATGTATCTCATGATCTCTTCTTTGGCACAATGTCAAGATCCTGTTTTCAACTGAGAATATGTGTGTGGATCCCATTGATCAAGAGAGTGCTGCATTTGCTCAGTGGCTTTTGGATATTGGACATGGAAAGGACATGCCTTTGAACCATATGTTTAAAGTGCCTGAACACATGCTATTTGGACCAAGAGTTGAGAAATTAGTCTCAACTATTTATCCAAATATAGAAGACCCTGAGATTCTTACTAATGAATGTTTATTGGAGTGAGCCATTCTCTGTCCTTGAAATTCAGAGGTAGATGAAGTCAATGACATGCTCTTTGAAAAATATCCAGGGATTGGAGAAACTTACTACAGTGCAGACAGTGTCAAAGGTGATTATAGTGAGAATGAGACAATTGAGATAATTGACATGCAATATCCTGCTGAGTACTTAAACTCAATCAATTTTGGAGGATTGTCACCAAGTAAACTTCATTTGAAACCTGGAGTACCATTAATGCTTCTTCAGAATATGGATCCTGGACAAGGACTTTGTAATGGAACAAGACTGCAGTTGATACAAATGACTCACAGAGTACTTGAAGTGAAGATCATAACAGGACCTTCAGCAGGAGAGAATGCATTAATCCCTTGAATAACAATAATTCCAACTGTAAAACAGTTGCTTTGAATTGCATTGCCGGCAATTTCCAGTTCAACTGGCATTTGCTATGACTATCAATAAGTCACAGGGTCAATCTTTAAACTTTGTAGGATTGGATTTGCATACTCCTGTCTTTTCGCATGGCCAGTTTTATCCACATTGCAAAGTGACCAAGTAAAGTTGTGGGGTGGTAGCATGGTGGGGCCCTCATGGGTCATACATAGCCTTGTCAATGTAGATACATCACAGCACCCCAAATCCAATGGATCTCCTTTGTTTATCAGAGGAAACAAAGGAGAAACAATCCATGGATAAAACGATTCCATGGTGCTCTTATACCACCTCTTTTGAGATCTGTATTAAATCCTAAATCCTAAATCCTAAAAACCATGTGAAGAACAGACTTGTCAGTGATGCCATACAGAGTCATATCTGATGTCAGCCAGGAAAAGCATACATAAACACACTTACCACATATGTTGTCATATTGACACTTTAGTATATATGTACATAAATGTACCAATAGTGGTTGGCAACAATAAGAACAATAAGTTTTATATATCATTTTCATTGGTCAGAACAATGTAGTCTATGACCACCCAAATATCCTTGTCCTGCCACATAATAAGAAACATCAGTTAACCAGAGGTCTTGCTCCAAATTAGAGCATGCAGACCTCATAACTAATCACACTCCATCTCAATATCATTGCCCTTGTCATTCACCCAAACTCTTTCTATCTCTGATATACCAAGCAAATATCATCCGTCTCTCTCGTATCAGCGAGCAGCATGGCATTACACAAATATATATTACTTTTATCACCCACAATTCTCGCATCCTTTAATGCTCGAATTTAACATTGAATTCACACCTCTCTCGTTTTCTCCTTTTTCCTACCAGTACCAGCTGCTCAGAATCAGAATCACTCATTATTATCACTTCTTGCCCTGCCCCTCTCACTCGATCACACTTTTTATGCATCATTCTGGAGGAAGCGAACTGAGAAGGTCAAACATGCCATCTTCATATTTGTCTCCATCTGCTGTCGGAGTCTGTTGTAATGGTCATTGTACACCTCAATAGTTCTCGAAATTGTCTGAGGAAATCAGACCTAATCATCAGGAAACAGAAATCCATGAATGCTACACCCTGAACCCTAAAATGTTCTCAATAGTCCGTGTTTATCCATTTCCAGGATAAACCACTCAATCCGCTGAAACGAAATACCCTCCATGAAATGTACCATGAACGATACAATCTCAGCAATTTCAAAAATACTAGGGCTCAAAACAAAACCTACAACATTTTGAATCAATCCATCACAACTCGTACAGAGTAACACTTACCATCATGCTCCAAGAGAATTTTCACCATCAGGCCACAATCTCTTAAAGGAGGTTCAAGCAAGTAGAAGCGACAAACTGCAGAGAGGATTACCCGCAGCCTCAGTTTCGTAAAGTGACCTGCAGCACAATAAAAGGAGTCGCCTGTGCAAAGAATTGAATCATACCATATTTGGTGCACACCGCAAACAATTTTACACCAGGGGAAACAAATTCAGGTTTATCTGCACCAACAAGCTCTCCACAATAACGCTGCAGGTTACCACTAATAGTGGGATTGCCAAGCAAACCTTTTGAAAACATTTATGAGAAAAAAATGTTGAGATTCTTCTCAAGCCACGCACCATGGGGGACTAGTTCAGCGAGCAAGTCAACGAGTTCTTCTGGACGGGGCAAATATGTATCCTCAGAGTGTTTAACAATGCTGGGAATACTATTGGCAATGTTTGGTCGAAATTCGGCTGTGGCTGAATGTCAGCTCGATGGCAATGCCATCATGGAACACTAACCTTGCGCTGAAAGCTTCGCCAGTGCCGATACTCCCGAGGAACGAACGTACCTGTCAGAGTCCGTCAAAAGTGCAACAATCTCGGGAATGGCACCCGTAATGGCGGTTCGAAATTCGCCTGTGGTCAAATCTCAGCTGGATTCTGATCCCTTTATCACCCGCTGCACCTTGCTCTGAAAGCGCCACCAGTGTCTGTACTCCCGAGGATCTAACGTACGACGTAGAGTCCTTCAAAAGTGCAACAATATCGGGAATAGCATCCGCAATGGCCGGTCGAAATTCGCCTGTCGTCAAATATCAGCTAGATTTCGATCCCATTATCACCCATTGTACCTTGCTCTGAAAGCTTCGCCAGTGCCAATACTGCTGAGCATCGAACGAGGGGCGTATAGTCCTTCAAAAGTGCAGCAATGTCGTGAATAGCACCCACAATAGCCGTTCGAAACTCGCCTGTCGTCAAATGTCAGCTGGATTCCGATCCCATTATCACCCACTGTACATTGCTCTGAAAGCTTCCCCAGTGCGGATACTACCGAGCATTGAAGGGCCCAATCAGAGTGGTTCAAAAGTGCAACAATCTCGGGAATGGCATCTGTAATGGCCGTGCGAAATTCGCCTGTGGTCAATGTCAGCTGGATTCCGATCCCATTATCACCCACCGCACCATGTTCTGAAAGCTTTTCCAGTGCCGATACTCCAGACGATCGAAAATTGTCGTCAGAGTGCTTCAAAAGTCCAACAATCTCGGGAATGGCACCCGCAATGGCCGTTCGAAATTCGCCTGTCGTCAGATGTCAGCTGGATTCCAATCCTATTATCACCCAGTTACCGTGCTTTGAAAGCTTCGCCATTGTCAATACTACCGAGGATCGAACGAACACGCCAGAGTCCTTTAAAAGTCCAACAATCTCAGGAATGGCACCCGTGATGGCCTTTCGAAATTCGCCTGTGGTTAAATGTCAGCTGGATTCCGATCCCATTATCATACACTGCACTTTGATCTGAAAGCTCTGCGAGTCCCGATACTCCCGAGGATCGAACATGGTCCTCAGAGTGCTTCAGAAGTGCAACAATCTCGGGAATGGCACCCGCAATGACCGTTCGAAAGTCGCCTGTGGTCCAATGTCAGCTGGATTCCGATACCATTATCACCCACTGCACTTTGCTCTGAAAGCCTCCCCAGTGCCGAAACTCCACAGGACCGAACCTCATCGTCAGAGTCCTTCAAAAGTGCAACAATCTCGGGAATGGCACTCGTAATGGGTGTTCGAAATTCGCCTGTCGTCAAATGTCAGTTGGATTCTGATCACATTATCACACAGTGCACTTTGCTCTGAAAGCTTCGCCAGTGCCGATGCTCCCGAGGATCGAACGTAATTGTCAGAGTCCTTCAAAAGTGCAACAATATCGGGAATGGCACCCGCAATGGGTGTTCGAAATTCGCCTGTCGTCGAATGTCAGCTGGATTCCGATCACATTAACACCCAATGCACCTTGCTCTGAAAGCTTCGCCAGTGCCGATACTCCAGAGGATCGAACGTGCTCGTCAGAGTCTTTCAAAAGGGCAACAATCTCGGGAATGGCACCCGTGATGGCCGCTCGAAATTCGTCTGTCGTCAAATGTCAGCTGGATTCGGATCCCATTATCACCAACTGCACCTTGCTCTGAAAGCTCTGCCAGTGCCAATGCTCCCGAGGATCGAGCGAGGGACGTATAGTCCTTCAAAAGTGCAACAACGACAGGAATGGCATCCACAATGACCCTTCGAAATTCGCCTGTCGTCAAATGTCAGTTGAAAATCCATAAATTAGGGCAGTGTGCGAGGCAATGGTTCACTTACCAAACATACGGAAACAAATAACCGCCTCTACGAGACCCAACTTTCCTCCAAGCACGTCAAGGTTGAATCTGGGTAGGGGGAGTGGAAATTTCCTTGCTATGAATTTGTTAAAATAAATTAAACGAGGAATAGTACACAACCACTGTTAATGCACATATCATTGTTATATATTTAAAGACTTTGATACGTTCAGGCCGCCATGTAATATAAGGGTTGTGCAGTCCACCCATAGGTAAAAGGAGGGAGGACATGACTTGCGACATATACTGCATGCCAGGCGGATATCCCAGGTTGCTGTGAGAGTGATCGGTATCGGATGAAGCCCAATGGGGAATGTTCACGTTTTGGAATGGCATTGAAGATGCTTCATGCACCTGTGGTTGTATACGGTCACACAAACCAATCGCAGAAGTTATGTGACGCCTGAGAAGAGGATGATAGTGCCCTACAGAAATTTCAGAAGAGTGTTTCAACAAGAATGATTGGATAACTGGATGACCTTGCTCGGATACCTTGAACAGCACACATGCTGCGTTTGAACGAACACCATCATCAGAGTTCTTCAACAGTGCAACAATCTCGGGAATGGCACCCTCAATGGCGGGTCGAAATTCGCCTGTCGTCAAATGTCAGCTGGATTCCGATCCCATTATCATCCAATGCACCTTTCTCTGAAAGCTTCGCAAGTGCCGATACTCCCGAGGATCGAACGTCCTCGTCAGAGTCCTTCAAAAGTGCAACAATGTCGTGAATCGCATCCACAATGGCCGTTCGAAATTCGCCTGTCGTCAAATGTCAGCTGGATTCCGATCCCATTATCACCCACTGCACCTTGCTCTGAAAGTTCCGCCAGTGCCGATACTGCTGAGGATCGAACGAGGGACATATAGTCCTGCAAGAGTGCAATAATGGTGGGAATGGCATCGGCAATGGCCGTTCGAAATTCGCCTGTCGTCAAATGTCAGCTGGATTCCGATCCCACTATCACCCACTGCACCTTGCTCTGGAAGCTTCGCCAGTGCCGATACTACCGAGGATCGAACGAACCCGTCAGAGTGCTTCAAAAGCGCAACAATGTCGGGAATGGAACCCCCAATGGCCGTTCGAAATTTGCCTGTCGTCAAATGTCAGCTGGATTCCGATCACATGATCACCACTGCACCTTGCTGGGAAATCCCCTTCAGTGCCGATACCCCCGAGTATCGAATTTGCCAGTCAGAGTGCTTCAAAACTGCAACAATGATGGGAATGGCACCCTCAATGGCGGGTCGAAACTCGCCTGTTGTCAAATGTCAGCTGGATTGCAATCCCATTATCACCCACTGCACCTTGCTCTGAAAGCTTCGCCAGTGCCCATACTACCGAGGTTCGAACGAACCAGGCAGGTTCCTTCAAAAGTGCAACAATCTCGGGAATGGCACCAGCAATGGCCGCTCTAAATTCGCCTGTAGTCAAATGTCAGCTGAATTCCGATCACATTATCACTCAATGTACCTTGCTCTGAAAGCTCTGCCAGTGCTGATACTCCCGAGGATCGAATGTACCCGTCAGAGTGCTTCAAAAGTGCAACAATGTCTGGAATGACACCTGCAATGGCCGTTCGAAATTCACCTGTCGTCAAATGTCAGCTGGATTCCGATCCCATTATCACCCACTGCACCTTGCTCTGAAAGCTTCACCAATGCCGATACTCCCGAGGATCGAACGTCCTCGTCAGAGTCCTTCAAAAGTGCAGCAATGTCGTGAATCGCACCCGCAATGGCCGTTCGATACTCGCCTGTCGTCAAATGTCAGCTGGATTCCGATCCCATCATCACCCACTGCACCTTGCTCTGAAAGCTTCACCAGTGCCGATACTCCAGAGGATCGAACGTCCTCGTCAGAGTCCTTCAAAAGTGCAACAATGTCGGGAATGGCGCCCGTGATGGCCCTTCGAAATTCGCCTGGGGTGAAATGTCAGCTGAATTCCGATCCCATTATCACCCACTGTACCTTGGTCCGAAAGCATCGCCAGTGCTGATACTCCCGAGGATCGAACGTACCCGTCAGAGTGCTTCAAAAGTGCAACAATGTCTGGAATGACACCTGTAATGGCCGTTCGAAATTCATCTGTCGTCAAATGTCAGCTGGATTCCGATCCCATTATCACCCACTGTACCTTGCTCTGAAAGCTTCACCAATGCCGATACTCCAGAGGATCGAACGTCCTCGTCAGAGTCCTTCAGAAGTGTAACAACGTCGGGAATGGCACCCGCAATGGGCCATCGAAATTCGCCTGTGGTCAAATGTCAGCTGGATTCCGATCCCATTATCACCCACTGCACCTTGCTCTGAAAGCTTCGCCAGTGCCGATACTCCCGAGGATCGAACGACCTCGTCAGAGTCCTTCAAAAGTGCAGCAATGTCGTGAATCGCACCCGCAATGGCCGTTCGAAAGTCGCCTGTGGTCCAATGTCAGCTGGATTCCGATACCATTATCACCCACTGCACCTTGCTCTGAAAGCTTCGCCAGTGCCGATACTCCCGAGGATCGAACGACCTTGTCAGAGTCCTTCAAAAGTGCAGCAATGTCGTGAATCGCACCCGCAATGGCCGTTCGAAACTCGCCTGTCGTCAAATGTCAGCTGGATTCCGATCACATTATCACCCACTGCACCTTGCTCTGAAAGCTTCGACAATGCCGATACTCCAGAGGATCGAACGTCCTTGTCAGAGTCCTTCAAAAGTGCAACAATGTCGGGAATGGCACCCTCAATGGCCGTTCGACATTCGCCTGTCGTCAAATGTCAGCTGGATTCCGATCCCATTATCACCCACTGTACCTTGGTCCGAAAGCATCGCCAGTGCTGATACTCCCGAGGATCGAATGTACCCGTCAGAGTGCTTCAAAAGTGCAACAATGTCTGGAATGACACCTGCAATGGCCGTTCGAAATTCACCTGTCGTCAAATGTCAGCTGGATTCCGATCCCATTATCACCCACTGCACCTTGCTCTGAAAGCTTCACCAATGCCGATACTCCCGAGGATCGAACGACCTCGTCAGAGTCCTTCAAAAGTGCAGCAATGTCGTGAATCGCACCCGCAATGGCCGTTCGATACTCGCCTGTCGTCAAATGTCAGCTGGATTCCGATCCCATCATCACCCACTGCACCTTGCTCTGAAAGCTTCGCCAATGCCGATACTCCAGAGGATCGAACGTACACGCCAGAGTCCTCCAAAAGTCGAACAATCTCGGGAATGGCGCCCGTGATGGCCCTTCGAAATTCGCCTGGGGTGAAATATCAGCTGAATTCCGATCCCATTATCACCCACTGTACCTTGGTCCGAAAGCATCGCCAGTGCTGATACTCCCGAGGATCGAACGTACCCGTCAGAGTGCTTCAAAAGTGCAACAATGTCTGGAATGACACCTGCAATGGCCGTTCGAAATTCACCTGTCGTCAAATGTCAGCTGGATTCCGATCCCATTATCACCCACTGCACCTTGCTCTGAAAGCTTCACCAATGCCGATACTCCAGAGGATCGAACGTCCTCGTCAGAGTCCTTCAGAAGTGTAACAACGTCGGGAATGGCACCCGCAATGGCCCTTCGAAATTCGCCTGTGGTCAAATGTCAGCTGGATTCCGATCACATTATCACCCACTACACCTTGCTTTGAAAGCTTCCCCAGTGCCGATAATCCCCAGGATCGAACGTTCTCGTCAGAGTCCTTTAGTAGTGTGACGAAGTCACGAATCGCACCATGGAGGCCACTTCCAAGTCTAGCTGAAAATCGGTGCATATTATATCGTCCTCCCTTTTCCATTGGGATTCTCTTACCACATTCGAAAAGTAACAGTTTTGTTTGGTCAGGTACTTTTTGAGAACCTTCTCTGCTACGCTGTGTCAGTTTCTTTATCCACTGTTTTTTTTCGCCTGTCGTGATGATAAAGTTAGGTATCTGTTTTTTAATTCACTGCGTGAAGTCAGTTCACCTCCTTTTACAACCTGCTCTTCGATCATCCTCCGGCAATCCTCTGCTGCCCAATTAGAGTCTTTCTCGTAGTCATGGAGAAGTTCTTACCATGATCCCAATATGCCAACATCGTTCCTTCGCAATTTGTACTTAAGTTGTCATGTCGTGACGATGCTCCATCCATAGCGGCCAATATCAAAGCCTTTCGTTCGTAAGGTGCTGCACCCACAGTGACCAAATTTTGAATTTGTCTGCCTAACGAGACCCCCACGTTACCACCATCCATATTTGCCAAAATACCAAGATGAGCTGCCCACCCCGTTGTCTGCAGGAAAGGCGGTAAACTGTCCGGCCGATTTAAGGGTCTCCCACCTTCCAGGAGGGTGTTGAAGGGGGCAAGGTACTCTTTGTCCATTATTTTGCTGTTGTCTATACGCGGCGATAGGAATCGTGAAATTGCAAGGAGGGAAAATTCGGCAGTGTCTGCATCAGATAAGGTGACGGTGGCCGCAGTAACGTGAAAGCAGTTCGCCAAGATTTTGCATACTTTGTCCGTTACGGCTCGTTGGCACAATGCAATCCGCAACGGTTCACAATGTTTAGCACCTGCTACGGCCCTAAGCGCTTCCTTAACTGTCTTCTCCGATGTGGATTTTGCAATCGCCCATGCCAGGACATCAGCTTCAATTTCGGCCCGTAGAGGTTTGCCATTCGTTTTGACCAAGAACGGGCTTTTCTGTGGAAAAGATGACCAAAGGAAGGCTGATTTGGATGTCTTATACTTGGCGCGTGCAGAGACGAATGGAAAAAACCGTGAGATTGTTGTCTCAATGGGACATGCGGGGGAAAGCAAGGGAAAGATGGTACCGAGTACATATAGCGCAACTGCGAATGTGGTTAAAACAAGTATGACAACGCCTAAACCTACGCTGCTATGCCACGTGAATAAGACGAGACCTGGAAAGAAAAGAAAGAGAGCGAGTTGAATGAAAACCGGAATTCCAGTAACAATTGCCTCCAGTCGCCACTGTTCTGCTCTGATAAAACGAAGGAGACGTTCACATGCATCACTTGAGTGACTTGCGGGGGATGCAGGAATATATTTCGTCAGCCATTCTCTTGCAAGTACAGCACAAAGTGCACTGATTAGAGTGAGAGCGAGACTACTGAACCACAAATAGTTGACAATAAGGGATGATTTGGAGACTTTAAAAGGCGGAGAGGTAGTTGCAGTTAAGCGTTGTTGGAGCGTCTGAAGGATTTCCTGAAGAGGATCCACCTGCAAATCTTTCCTACTTTCAATCAGGAAAGCGGTAAGAATCGCTCCAAACAAACCAGCCTGTGAAAATGTGAATTAATTGAAGACGATATAAAGGAGAATGTATTCCACGTACAAAGATGAGAAGCTGGTCGACACCAACTTGCAATGATTTGGCAAGTTCCTTGTCCTCCTTTTCCGCTTCCTCCAGATATAACGACCATATTATTGAATCCGATTGAAGATTCTTACTATAGGGGTTATCGTTCTCGCTTTCTAAGCCATTATCGACACTGAATGCCTCATCTGGTGCCAATTCTGATTTAATACCTGAGACAGACGGTATCTGTGATTCAGCGGAGCTAGGGTCTTCTGCAAACTGCTTAGACATGGGTTTAATGAGTTAACCAACAATGTCGGTCACTACTTATATCGAATAAGCGCCCCAAACCAGTTCATCAGAATTCCCTGCACACATCAGAACATGTCGCCTTAAGTGATTGAACCAAGATAGGAAAGCTATGTTGAGTCATGTGACCTTCCATTTTTTTTGAAAGCGAGAGTAGTACTCCCCAAGGAAGCCATGCCCGGTGATTGCTTGGATGAGGCGGGTGTGTTGCGCTCGGGAGCCGGAGAAGTCCTTGTGGATGGGAGAGAGTTTGAGCGATGGCGGGCTAGTGAGGACCAGAGCTGAGGCATTCGAGTGCGGTTTGGCGGCCCAATCCCTGCCCCATTCTCTAATTGAGCGGACTTTGGCCCTTTCCCGGGCCTAAATGATAGTCGAGTGCAGTACTGGCCTGGCAGAGGTGGCCTGCTTTGCCAGTGTGTTGGCGCGTTCATTGCCTTGAAAGCCTGAGTGGCCTGGGACCCACAATATTTCCAAGGAGGTGCACCGGGAGGAGGTAAGCAGGGAATCAACATGTTTGCGGAATAGGGCTGAACACAGTTGTGCCGGGTGTGGTGATGGATCGAGAATAGACAATATTGCTGCCTGGTTGTCAGCAAAGAATGTTGCACATGTTATGGAGGGGAACTGGTCAATGATTCCTGGCAGGCAGGTGGCAGCACCAGTGAGAGCAAGCATCTCAGCATTGAAGATGCTTGCCCTGCATCCCTGGCCCCATTGGCTGGAGGCTACCTCTGTACCAAGATGTACTGCCATTATGGTCAAATGACCTGTCATGTTTTGGACTCCATGTCCATTCCATTCCATCACTAACACCAAGTTTGGTGTTTGCTTGTCTTGTTTTATGATTACTTGTTTTGAACTTAATTATTACCAAATTGGTATTGCATACATTCAACAGTTTATATCACCTAGCTAGTGTTGTACATACAATCCGGTCAGAAAATCAACTAAGTTTTTGACTAAGTTCTTCCCCAGTCACTAAACATATCCCACTCCATCCCCATCTCTCATCTCACAATGCTATCAACCTTGTCAGAGCCTGCAGGCTTTCCAACTGGTCTTTCAACATATTGACCTATGACCTTTGACCTTTGATTTTCAACCTTCAACCCATTGACTATGCCCAGACTCCCTGGGTTTCCCATCTGCCTGTCTGAAATTGGACATCACAATCTCATGAGGGTGCAGCCTATATGTAAGTCCTACTGGATTATCCATGGGTTTCTCCAGAAACCCTTTGCTAAGCTCTGCACACCTCTTAACAGTATTTTACAAAGTAATACATGTATTTAGAGGTGCCAATGATATACATATGCATGGAATGGACTATCTAAAGGTATCTATTTTTTAAAAGTATTAGTGTTTCAAACTACTAATTTTTTTTTATTGTCTACTTGTGTCCGGAAAGCTTCTTTAGTTTGTAATATACGAGAGAGTTTAAAACTTTTTGAAATTTTTAAAAACCAAATTATGTTTGAATCACATCCCAGATGTTTAAATGACCTTTAGAGTATATTAGAATTTGGTATACTTAATAGTTTTCAGATATCCTCCTAAGCTTTTCCTGAAAACATCAGTTAAAAACCTATGCAATACATCTGATTCCACTCTGACTTTTTGATGGTACCTCAAACTCCGTAATCTCGCAAGCCTGCAAACTCCAACTTTGGTTCCCATGTGGAACCTTTCAGACAGTTACTTTTTTTGTAACACAGTTGGACTTGAGCTGCTCCATGGTTCTAGGACATAACTGGCTCACCTGCTACAATCCATTGATTGATTGGGTATTGGGCAGTATCCATTTCTGAACCCCATTGGCACCTGATACAACTGTTCCATCTCCACCTGTTTCAGTAAATATGGCCTCTACAACACCTCCAGCCCCCCTGGTAAATATGAGCTCTCTACCTTCCATCTCTCTAATAAATGCTGCAGCTTTTATGAGAGCCATCAAGTTGGAAGGCTTCCAAGCATTTACAGTCAATATTAAAGTTGGTGAAGCCACCAATCATTTTGCAACTCCAGTGGCCAAACCCGTTGCAGATTTGGAAGGTGTTCCAGAAAAACACCATGAATTTGCAGATGTCTTCAGTAAACAAAAAGCTGATTGACTTGCCCCTCACAGGCCCTACAATTTGAAAATCGATATTGAAGAAGGTTCACATCCACCCTTAGGCCCAGTTTATCCTCTCTCGCAGTCTGAACTATTGGCTATCCAAGATTTCTTGGATGAACACTTGGCCATAGGATTTATCTGACCCTCAAAATCTCCTTATGGAGCCCCTGTTCTATTCGTTCAAAAAAGATGGTTCTCAATGGCTTTGTGTTGACTTTTGAGGACTCAATGTGATCACTCGGAAAGATAAGTACCCGTTACCACTAATCTCTGATTTACTCAATGCCTCTTGGAAGGCCTGAATCTATACAAAGATAGATCTTAAAACACACTTATCATTTGCTTCAGATTGCCAAAGGTGACGAGTGGAAAATGGCTTTCTGCACTCGCTATGGCTCTTTCAAATGGTTAGTGATGCCTTTCAGTCTCACCAATGCTCTGTCGGTCTTTCAATGTTTTATCAATGACATCTTTTCCAACCTCCTTGACATCTATGTCATTGTGTACTTAGACAACATCCTCATATTTTCCGAAGACCCCCATGAAGTTCTCCGAAGACTCTGAAAACATGGTCTTTTTGCGAATGGTAAAAAATGTTCATTTGATGTCGACACGGTTGAATATTTAGGTTTCATAATGGGACCTGACAGTCTCCACATGGATGACTCTAAAATTTAAGTCATTCAAGATTGGCCAGAATCCCAAAAGGTTAAGGACATTCAGTCCTTTTTAGGCTTCACCAATTTTTATCGTCTTTTCATTCACAACTACTCAAAAGTTACTGTTCCACTTACTCGTCTTACATGTAAAAACATCCCGTGGAATTTCTCTGAGGAATGCCACATGGAATTCTGAGAATTGAAAAGTGCATTTACCTCTGCCCCTATTTTGTCACACTGGAAGCCTGATGTTCAACTCATTGTGGAAACTGACACCTCGGATTATGTGCTTGCTGCAATATTGTCTATTCTGGACACTGACAGTGAAGTCCACCCAGTAGCCTTCTTGTCTTGCACTTTCTTGGCACCTGAACTCAACTACAATGTTCACAACAAGGAACTACTCACAATATTTGAAGCTTTCAAGGTATGGTGACATTACCTGGAAGGATTGGCATCTCTGGTAGATGGTATAACTGACCACAAGAATTTGGTTTACTTTTCAACCACAAAACTACTCACCTGTCAGGAAGCCCGATGGTCCAAATACCTCTCCACCTTCAATATGGTCATCTGTTTCCATCCCAGCTGCCTTGGAAAACTCAACACTATGACTAGATGATGGGACATCTATCCTAAAGAGGGGAGTAGTGATTATACCATAGTTAATCTGCATAATTTTTAGCCTATGTTTTCATCTGAACAACTGTCTGCATCTATCTGAGCCACTTACCTCTTTCATCCAGTCTTGCAAAGTGTTATCCTTATGAACACCAAAAAATTACATCAAGACATACTATCGGCAATTCCATTAGACCCAGTCACCAAAGCACACCTCAATAACCCATCTGACCCTGATCATCCCTGATGGTCGCTCAACCTGCAAGGTTTCATTAAACTTGACAACCGCATTTATGTTCCAGACTCTGACACTCTCTGACTTCGAGTTTTACAGCATAAACATGACCACCTGGTCTTGGGACATTTCAGCATCAATAAGACTATCAGACTTATCTGAAGAGAATATACATGGCCTGGTCTCCAAGATTTTGTCAAGCATTATTGTAAATCATGCACCAACTGTGCATGTTCCAAATCAAGATGTCAAAAACCATATGGCCTGCTCAAACAACTCCCAATACCAGAAAAACCCTGGAATTCAATATCAATGGATTTCATTGAACACCTACCGGCATCCAACGGCCATACCGCAATTCTCATTGTTGTGGATTGGCTTACCAAGAAAAGTATTTTCATTCCAACTTATGATACAGTAACATCCATACAGTTGGCTGAATTGTTCATCACTCATGTATTCTCCAAGCATGGATTTCTGTCGCATGTCACTTCCAATCTTGGATCCGAGTTCATCTCTCACTTTTTTTAGGTCACTCAGAAAAGCACTTGACATGAAACTCCATTTCACTTCCAGCTACCACCCAAAAGGTGACAGACAAACTGAACACACTAATCAAACATTGGAACAGTACATCCAAGTCTATTGTACTATCAACAAGACAATTGGAAATCACTTCTACCACTTACTGAATCTGCATATATCAACACCCCAAATGCTACTACTGGCATTTCACCTTTCTTTGCAAATAAAGGCTATGACCCAAAAATCGCTATCCACCCAGAATGCGATCTCACTTCAACCCGTACTCAGGACTTTGTCACAAACCTTGATGAGCTACACCAAGAACTTCAAAAGAACATTGTATCGGCCCAGGAATGCTCTCAATGCTCTGTGGACAGAAATTGGCTGCCACCCCCTGAATTCAAGATCGGCGACTGAGTATTCATCAAAACCAAGTTTTTCCAAACAACTAGGCCATCCAAAAAGCTTGCTGATAAGTACTTAGGACTTTCGAAATTATCACACAAGCCAGCACACTCTCTTGGACACTTTGGCTCTCTGAGAATGTGCATACTGTGCACCCAGTATTTCATGTTTCAATGTTGGAACCTCATGTTGCTAACACTATACTGGAACGTGTACAACCTCCGCCTCCACCTGTGGTTATTGATGGGGAACCCAAAATCGAGATATCGGAAATTCTAGATTCAAAGATTAAGAATCACCGACATACCTACAAACTACTCTATTTGGTCAAATGGACAGGCTACAAGGGTACCGACGAAGAAACATCCTGGATTCTGGCCACAGAGCTCAGGAAAGCTGTCACAACCATCACAAGTCACAATATTGTCACAATATTGTCACAAATATTCAAAGGTAACTTTCGACAACTCTTCAACTCATTGAATTTGACTTGACAAACCTGAACATTATTCGATATCATCGAATCTCTTTTGACATGTCTCATTTCAATGTCATAAATGATTTCATTATTAGTTCATAATATAGTCATAACGATACAAAGAAAAGCATAACAGGGCTACAAAAGGAGCGAGGGAAGTCAGTCGAAATATCTGTAAATTAGTGATACTAGTAATCTAACTTGTTGTAACTTCTTCGACAAATACTTCCATGAGTTCTCACGACTGGTAATAGCCTCTTACTTCATTGACAGGGCAAATATATACTTCATCAAACGAGGCTTTCGAGTTCGATCAGTAGAATAATCAATTTGTCACAGTATATTTCAACTATCAACTGTTGATGAAGCCCAGGATGCAATCTGAGACTACCAAAGCATCGAGTTCTGCAGCACTTCAATCCATGGCTCCTATTCCTTCACCAAGAGTTATTTGGCCATCGCAAATTCCAGTTTCTCCTTTGACCAAAACTCGAAGAGCTACGATGTCTTCAATTTGAGAATCTGAAGAAGTTTGAGAAGAGCCGATATTGCCAATTCAAGAATCCAAATCCCCTTTAATGCCTTTGCCCGAGTCTCTGCCTCCCAAACCTGTTACATCTGAGGATGAAACAATGCTATGACATTTCGGAGATGCACTTGGAAAAGTATTGAAGGAACAGATGTCTTCGAAGGAGCCCAAAATCACAGTGAATAAGCCCGAAGAGTTTACTGGAGAAGAACCTTCAATGTTAAAGAATTTTATCACTCAATGTGAAATGGTTTTTTGATCTCGATCAAAATTGTTCAACTTTCCAGAAAACAGCTCAAGAGTGGTGGCAACCTTTTCTATTAAATCCCCCGATTCCTCTGCCATCTTTCCTTGTGGATTATCTCGACTTTCTAGATGAATTATATGCTCAGTTTGGAGAAATTGATGCAGAAGGGGAAGCCGAAGAAAAACTTGATAATCTCCGAATGAAAGCTCATCATCATATTGTGAAGTATTCGATTCAATTTACAAGTCTTGCTGCTCAAACTCAATATGACGAATTTGCATTACGACAACGATTTTATAAAGGACTTCCAAATTGAATTAAGGATGAAATAGTGAAACTTCAAGTTCAGCCCAAAAGCTTTGCTGAATTGTGAATGGCAGCCCTTCGACTCGATTCCTACTATTGGATGCGAGAGAATGAACGACAATGTGAAACAGAATCAAGTTCAACTCCACGAGGATTTGAAAGAAGACAACCGATGACACCCTCGACTTATCCTTCGACATCACGAACACCTTTGACATCACGAACACCTTTGACATCACGAACACCTTTGACATCACGAACACCTTTGACATCACGAACACCTTTGACATCACGAACACCTTTGACATCACGAACACCTTCGACATCACGAACACCTTCGACATCACGAACACCTTCGACATCACGAACACCTTCGACATCACGAACACCTTCGACATCACGAACACCTTCGACATCACGAACACCTTCGACATCACGAACACCTTCGACATCACGAACACCTTTGACTTCAAAACCGACGACTTCAACTTCAAGAACATTTAGACCTTCTGCTCAAGTGAAACCATCTTCGACAATTTTAGGACCTGATGGACAATTACTTCCTGCCAAATGAGACAGAAGATTTAAAGAAGGGTTATATATATTATGTGGAGAAAAAGGCCATTCAGCGAGGGATTGTGTTATGACTGGAATTCCCGCCAGACTCAGGGTACTAACTTATACGCACCCGTGCCCTATACCCCCCCATTGTCAGTTAACCGGAATTCCCACCGGACTCCATACATCAGACTTGTCTACATTTGACTTTGTTATGTTGGGTATCAGTCACTGGAATACCCACTGGACTCCATCCCTGTCTATGTCCAACCTCATCCTGCGTGTCAGTCACTGGGCCCCACTCGGAAAACCTGTCTTCCCTCTAACAGAGCCCTGTTCCCATTTTAGTCAAATGACCTGTCACCATTCGGACTCCACTCTTGCTCCATTTCCCGTTAGGGTTTATGATTTGTCACGATTCAGATTCCACCCTGTTCCATCCCATTCCTAACACCAAATTTGATGTTTACTATTCTCGTTTTATGTTTTGCTAGTTTTGGTTCATTATTACTGGATTTGGTATGTCATTCATTCCACGGTCTATATAGTCTGGCAGATGTTATACGTACAATCCAGTCAGAAAATTGGCTTAGATTCCCCCCAGTAATCTAATACATTTTCCACTCTAAACTCCTACTTGAATTATGCCACTCACACTAGTCAGAGCCCACGGGCTCCGGCACATCTATCTTTCTTATTTATCTCAACTCCCAACCCACGAACCCCACTGGGACTCCCCAGGATTCCCATCCACCTGTCTGAAATTGGACAACACAATCTCGTGAGGGTGCAGCCTATAAGCTGAAGCCAAGTCCTACCGTATATCCTGCAGGTTTCTCCAGAAACCTGCCATGTACGTACCCTAACAGTATTTTCTGACTAAGACTCACAGATTGTTCAATATGCCACCAAGGAGAAAAGTGCATGCACAGGCATCATTACCTGGTGTGAGGTATCAGCTTTATATCATAATGTTCTCTTAATTTTCTTTGAATTATTTAATATTTTCTCGAATTTTTATTGTATTTTTACTATGTTTATTGTGAAAAATAGGCCTTATTCCTTTTAACTTCGCATAAATAATAGCATATATGGACTCATATTATGCTATTATTACTTAATTAATTAATTATAATTTTTAACTAATTATTTATATTTTATTTACTTAGTTATTACTGTCCGGCACATTGCTTGCTAGTATGTGTGCATTCGGGCGTCACATGACACATTACCTAATCCGGCTCACACAGTCACGCGAGTGACTGTAACACTAGTCACACAAGTCACTGTCACACAAGTCACTGTCACACAAGTCACTGTCACACAAGTCACTGTCACACAAGTCACTGTCACACAAGTCACGGTCCGGTGTCGGGATGTCACACAAGTCACGAATGTGACTACCCGAGTCATTATTTGATCCCGCCGACTCATCGTTTGCTTCCGTCCCCGGGACCGCGGCCTTGAACCTTCATGTTCAAGCCCAAGCTTAGAACCCTTGTCTCAGAGAGGGGAATCATGAGATAAATAAAGGGTAAATAATGAGTAGAATATGAGGTCATTATGATCTCACTAATGACCTCATAAACTAAATAGTTAGCTAATCATTGAGTTATCAAAATGTATATAAGGAGGGCCAAGTTTCCAATAAAATCAATCTATCTCTCACATATTTGCAGCACAGCACCAGCTTATCTAATCATCCTAAGGACAATAATAGCCTTAGTCTGATACACCACTCACTGCAAGCACCTACACTTGCAGCATCTTGAATCTTTGTCAGCAACTCTTCGACTTAGCTAATCATCTAAGTTCCCCTGCCTCACAGTTACCTTTAGGCTTATTAATTAGATAATAAACCTAATAAGTATCTAAGTATCCTTACTGAAATCCCTGCCAATACTAGATTATTCAAGGCCCAGCCCTAAGTTTATTGAATTAATCAAGCACAAGCACTCAGATAATCCAATACATATTATTTTCTCTATTAATAAATTATTTAACACCTTGTTAAATAACTATTAATAGTTACAAATAAGCATACAAGAATCCGAAGCTCTTATATCAAGTCTCTGCCAAGTTACTGCACATATATTCAGCTTCCAGCCCCTATTCTCAAGGAATAGTTCTTTTATTTGCTAAAAGAGTCATACACAGTTCTATTGAACCTTTCAATAATCAAAATAAGCATTGATTTGAGTTGTTTAAGCTTCATAGCGCAGCTCATTAATCTATCAGTATTTAAATTACTGGACCTTTGCTTGTTTTATTGTTGAAGCTCTGTGACACTATAGCATATATTGAGCTATCTAAGAGAATCCCCTGAATACATTACACCTGGACCGTCGACTCTTCATTCCCCATTAACTCTGTATACCAGCCAGATGCTTGCAAACCAGTCGGAAGCCATGGAAGAAGCCCATATCGAAGAAGTCCCAGAAAACCAGGACAAATCCGAGCATGAGGATGAGTCTGTGGCCCCCAACAGGGGCAAAGGTGTTGAAAATACTCCATCCAGCGATCAACTGTTACTTTCAGATCCCACCTCTGAGTATTTAGCAATCACTTTAGAAAGGTTGATGAATCATATGCTCAGAGAAGGCAAAAAGAAAGATCCGGAACCCCTGTGGTCAAAGGTCAATGCTCTGGAACCTTTCATGGGTTCCAACCCAAATATACTCTCTACTTTCCTCATGCAATGTCACTTCAATTTCTACGATCAATCCACTGCATTCTCCATGGACTCCCGAAAAGTCAACTACACACTTTCATACTTGTCGGGATCCACATTGAAATGGTTTGAACCACTTTTAGCAGCCTTTCCAAGGAAGAGCCACTTTGGCTTGAAGATTGGGATGCTTTTGTTGAGGAGCTTGAAACCAACTTTGGCCTGTATGACCCGACAGGAGAAGCTGAGAGCAGTCTCACAAATCTTCGTATGAAGGACATGCAGTGCATCACAGACTACATCATCCAATTCAATAATCTTGCAGCTCATTGTCAGCGGGGCGATTCCACTCTCTGCCACCAATTCTATGCCAGTCTGCCATCCCACCTTAAAGACAAAGTCTCGAAAGGAGAAGATGGCAAGCCAAAAACCCTGTCCTGTATGTGCCTCAAAGGTTAAAATGTGGACACATGGTATTGGGAACATCACACGGAAGTTGCCCGTGAGACCTCTATGGACAAAGTAAACAAGTCCATGGCCAATAAAACCAACAACAACAACTCATCAACCAGCAACCATAACTCCATGAAATCCAACAAGAAGAACGATAAAAAGTCTTCTAACAACAACAACAACAACAACAACAACAACAACAACAACAACAACAACAATAACAAGGGTCAACAGTCCAGCAAGCAAACTGGAAAACCCGACCTCACAGGCAAACTCAGACTCAATGGCAAACTGACCCCACAGGAAAGACAACATCGTATGGACAATAACCTCTGTCTCTTGTGCAGGAAACCCAGTCATTGAGTCCTGGAATGTCCACTGGCAAAAGCAAACTGTTCAAAGGGTCAAACAGTGAAGGCCTCCACGGAAACCCCATCAAAGGACAAACTGGCTTCTGACTCGAAAAAAGAGTAAGCAACCCCACGGAATCCATGCTGGTTGGGGGTTGCATTGCCTCTCCACACATTCAAGAGTTTACCCATCTCAATGCATCTGCTCTTTCACATTCTGATTCATGTTTTGTTAAACTTATGTCTAATATGATTCCGAAATTCATTGTTTCAGCTCTTATAGATTCCGGCTCAACTCATTGTTTTTTAGATACAAAATTCATGCAAAAAAACTTTTTGTCAACCTATCTGATAAATCCCATGGGCCTCCATCTTTTCGATGGCACAAGTAATTCAGTTGTTACCCAAGCTTGTGATTTATCCATCTGTTTCCCATGTGGAACATCTCAGTTGGTGACTTTCTATGTGACCCCAGTTAGACTCAAGTTGCTTAGTGGTCCTAGGACACAACTGGCTTACCCACTACAATCCGTTGATTGACTGGATAGCTAACAGTATAACATTCCAGACTCCCATGGCAGCCAAGGAAACTGCACCCGACACGGCCTCCACGCCACCCATGGCCTTCCCAGCACCTGCAGTCTCGAGGACTCCTGTGATCCCTATGGCACCCATGGCTTCCCCAGAACCCACAGCACCTCCGTCTATTTCTCTGATTAATGCTGTAGCTTTTATTAGGGCTACAAAAATGGATGGGTCCCAGGTGTTCACTATCAACTTAAAAATTGATGAAGCAACTGGTCATTTTTCGACCCCGGCATCTGAATCTGAGCAAGCTGCTGACCTAGAAGGCATCCTGGAGAAATATCATGACTTCATGGATGTTTTTAGCAAGCGAAAAGCTGACTGGCTTCCACCCCATAGAGAATACAACTTAAAAATTGATCTCAAAGACAGGGCCCAGCCACCCCTAGGACATATTTACCCGCTCTCGTCCACAGAGCTTTCCGCAATCCACAACTTCCTGGATGAACATTTGTCCATAGGTTTTATCAGACCCTCTAAGTCTCCTTTTGGAGCACCTGTTCTGTTTTTCAGAAAAAAGGATGGATCCCTTAGACTATGTGTTGATTTCAGAGGACTCAATGCTGTCACATAAAAGGATAAGTATCCACTTCCACTTATATCTGATCTGCTCAATGCTCTGCAGAATGCCTGGATTTACACCAAAATAGATCTCAAACATGCCTATCATTTGGTCTGGATCTCTGCGGGTGTGAGAGGTATGGCGAAAGACACTCAGGAAATATAGTCAGATGATCCCTTACTATATTTCTTTTATTATTTCTGTTTTCTCTCTATCTTATTATACATTTATAATTAGTTCGACAACCTATGTATGCGGTACATCGACTCTTGTGGGTGCATACATGCCAGACTTATGTATTCTAGTGCCCATAGTTGAAACTCAGACACTTTTTACACCGCAACCACAACTTACCCAGACACCTGTTAGTGTCCTGTAAGTTGTGATTGGTGTATCATCTCGACCATCACAGACAGGTTTTAGCTATCTACTCAGTCAGAGTTTTGAACTGTACCAGTTGAAACTCCATCCTTATCTCAACTCGTGCGGACTACATCCATGCTACTCTATTACTCAACTCTCTAGTTACTCTATTTTTACACTCGAGCAGTCATCCAGAATCATACTTAACAGTCAATTCTACTTATTCATTCTAGCTCTCTACCTTACTCTAGATAGCTACTTCTTTCTACCATATTGAACTAAGTAGTCAATACGTGTTCAGTCTGTATTAGATGTTGACAGTCAATACCTCTTAGTGTCGTACCTAAAGGGTCGATATTCTTCGTATATAGAACAGTTAGAACTTCCACTACTCTTTACAGTGGGTGACAAATGGAAAACCACTTTTAGAACCCGTTATGGGGCCTTTGAGTGGTTGGTGATGCCCTTTGGACTCACCAATGCTCCATCTGTTTTTCAGCATTTTATCTATGACATTTTCTCTGACATGCTCGATGTATGCATCATTGTTTACTTAAATGACATTCTTATCTACTCTGAGGATCCCATGGAACATGACAAACAAGTCCGTGAAGTTCTCCAGAAACTCAGACAACATGGTTTATTCACGAATGGTAAAAAATGTACTTTTGACACAGACTCCATGGAATACCTGGGCTTCATAATGGGACCCGACGGACTCCACATGGATGAAACTAAAGTGCAAGTCATCAAAGATTGGCCTGAACCCCGAAAAGTTAAAGATATACAATCCTTCCTTGGCTTTGCCAATTTTTGCCCACGGTTTATCCACAGATATTCCGACATCACAGTTCCCCTTATCCATCTTACGTGTAAGGATACTCCATGGAATTTTAACGATAAGTGTCAAAAAGCTTTCAATCTTTTAAAGAATTCTTTTTCTTCAGCTCCTATTCTGTCACATTGGAAACCAGACTTCCTGCTCATTGTTGAAACAGACACCTCGGACCATGCACTTGGAGCCATTCTGTCTATCCAGGACTCCAATGGAGAAGTCCACCCCATGGCTTTTCTGTCCCAGACTTTTACCAGAGCAGAGCTCAATTATGACATTCATGATAAGGAACTCCTGGCAATCTTTTCAGCTTTCAAAGTGTGGCAACACTATTTGGAAGGCTCGGGAACTCCGATTGATGTTGTAACAGATCACAAAAACCTGGAATACCTTTCTACTACAAAACTTTTGACCAGTCGGCAGGCCTGCAGGTCTGAATATCTATCTGCTTTCAATATGATTATCCGTTTTCGACCCAGCTGTCTCGGCGGCAAACCCTATGCTTTAACTAGACAATGGGACGTCCATCCTAAAGAGGGGAGCAACGACTATGCCATGGGAAACCCGCATAACCTGAAACCTATTTTCATGAATCAGCAACTTACCACATCAGTCTGCGCAACTTTCCTCATCCATCCCATTGTCTGTGGAATTATCATTATGAATATTGAGAAGTTACATCAAGATATTCTATTGGCAATTCCACTAGACCCGATAACTAAAGCACACCCTGACAATCCCATGGACCCCGATCAACCCCAGTGGTCTCTTGATCAGCATGGTTTCATTCCACTTGATGACTGCATCTATGTACCAGACTCTGACGGCCTCTGCCTCAGGATCCTTCAGTACAAACATGATCATCCACTCTCAGGACATTTTGGGTACAACAAAACTCTATCATTAATAAGAAGAGAATACACTTGGCCCAGACTCCATGGATTCATTAAGTACTATTGTAAATCTTGCACTATTTGTCCCCGCTCGAAATCTCAGCGACACAAGCCAGACAGCCTTTGAAACAACTCCCAGGACCAGAACACCCATGGAATTCTATCTCTATGGACTTCATTGAACACCTACCAGATTCTGAAGGCTTTTCCACCATTCTAGTCATTGTTGACAGATTCTGAAAACAAGGTATATTCATCCCCACATACGATACAATTACGTCCATGCAGTTAGCGGAACTTTTTATTATCCATGTGTTTTCCAAGCACGGAGTTCCATCCCATGTAACTGTTACGACTGTGTCGCAACCCTATCGGCCCCAAGGTTATTGCCACTTATCAATGATTCAAGTTACATTTCGAGTCACCACTTCAGAAACCCTCAGCCCCGAAGCTGACGTATGTTTTCGCGATGATCAAACTCCATTTACACCCATGTCAAAATAACTCGTATTGTCTGGTTAAACTTTTGATACGTCCCTTTTACTATGTTGATCCGTTCAATCTTATGTTTCACATATGCCTATCTATATTTGTAGTCCTTGAACTATTTCCTTTTATCGTAACCCCATTCTCGGTCATCGGCCTCTGAACTAATCATAAACCTCCCGTTCCTAGTCAAGCTTATTGCTAATGCCGTCCTCTGCCCTCCTCCCCATTAGTATATTCTAGATGCCTGTTACTTGTATATGAACCTGCTGTAGTTGTAGTTACTACGCAATCAGAATATCGACTTAGAATACCCACATACGTCTGTAACAGTCTCATACTAAGAATCCCCCCATCTGCCTTCACGTGCGCTCGCCCACTCCCGGCCCCGATCCCCTGGCCCGACACTCAACTTACCCTTTGGTCCCGATCAGTATCTCACCGAAAGGAACTCCTTAGGATTAGTTTTTGCCTGTCCGAAATTTAAGGACACCCTGCAGATATTTGCGAGGGCGCAGCACATAAGCTGAAGCCGAGTCCTTCCGATCGGTCCCCGTCGGCCACCGACATTAGTCAGTTTTTAGTTCTTAACAGTAACTTCTGACTGAGGATCAGAGTTCATGTCTCACTTCTTTAGATCCCTCAGGAAATCCTTGGACATGAAACTACATTTCACATCCGGACATCACCTGGAAGGCAACAGACAAACTGAATGCATCAATCAGACATTGGAACAATATCTCCACGTATATTGCAATTATCAACAGGACAATTGGAAATCCTTGCTACCACTTGCAGAATTTGCTTACAACAATGCACCCTCGGCCACTACTGGCATTTCCCCGTTCTTTGCAAATAAAGGATATAATCCAAATATTACAGTACATCCAGAACGAAATCTCACCTCTGCTCATACTCAAGAGTTCACCATGGACCTCCATGAGCTCCATGAGGAACTCCGGACTGCAATAAAGTCTGCCCAAGAGCAATATCAACTTTCAGCGGACAAACACTGGATTCCACCACCCAACTTCAAGATTGGCAATTGTGTTTTTGTCAAAGCTCAATTCTTCCGGACTACCTGTCCATCAAAAAATCTTGCTTAAAAATATTTAGGTCCATTTTAAATTATAGCACAAGTAGGTTCAGTCTCTTGGACCCTACAGCTTCTGGATGGCATGCACACTGTACACCTGGTATTTCATGTTTCTATGTTAGAACCTTGTACTGCTAACACTATCCCAGATCATGTGCAATCCCCGCCTCCTCCAGTCATTATTGACGGAGAACCTGAGTTTGAAATCTCACAAATTTTGGATTTGAAAATTGACAAGTGTCGATGCACTTGTAAACTGCTTTACTAGGTCAAGTGGGTGGGTTACGAGGGCACCAATGAAGAAACCTCATGGATTTTGGCCATGGAACTCAGTAATGCCACTGTGAGGTATCAGCATTATCTCTTAATGTTCTCTTAATTTTCTTTGAATTACTTAATATTTTCTTGAATTTTTATTGTATTTTTACTATATTTATTGTGAAAAATAGGCCTTATTCCTTTTAACTTCACATAAATAATAGCATATGTGGACTCATATTATGCTATTATTACTTAATTAAATTATTATAATTTTTAACTAATTATTTATATTTTATTTACTTAGGAGGATATCTGAAAACTATTAAGTATACCAAATTCTAATATATCTATTCTGAAACAATTATATCATCAAAAAACAACCATCAGAAATAGTTCTCCATATTACATCTTATACAACCCATAGTTATTTAACAAATTCCATTGTATATAATTTCCTTTCTTTTACAGATGCCTACTAATACTTTTATTAGTACTTTGTTTTTTAAAAGTTGTAATGTAGTTATTTCCATGTAAAATATGTAAAATATTATTGGAAATTTTTCATACCACAGCTGTCTTTATTAAGTAAAACCCCCTATATATTCTGGGTATGTTGAATCAAGTAGAAATCTGTTTAGATTAACAGATCCATTCCAAAGTAATACATATGTATTTAGAGGTGCCAATGATATACATATGCATGGAATGGACTATCTAAAGGTATCTATTTTTTAAAAGTATTAGTGTTTCAAACTACTAATTTTTTTTATTGTCTACTTGTGTCCGGAAAGATTCTTTAGTTTGTAATGTATGAGAGAGTTAAAACTCTTTGAAAGTTTTAAAAACCAAATTATGTTTGAATCACATCCCAGATGTTTAAATGACCTTTAGAGTATATTAGAATTTGGTATACTTAATAGTTTTCAGATATCCTCCTAAGATGTAATATGGAGAACTATTTCTGATGGTTGTTTTGTTGATAATATAATTGTTTCAGAATAGATATCACTATTTAAAGATGGAGTTTTGTAAAAATAAGACTTTTATTAGTAAATATTTGAGATTATAGTAATTATAAACACCCTCCATAATTACTATAATCTTAAATATTTACTAATAAAAGTCTTATTTTTACAAAACTCCATCTTTAAATAGTGATATTTATTCTGGAACAATTATATCATCAAAAAACAACCATCAGAAATAGTTCTTTATATTACATCTTATACAACCCATAGTTATTTAACAAATTCCATTGTATATAATTTCCTTCCTTTTACAGATGCCTACTAATACTTTTATTAGTACTTTGTTTTTTAAAAGTTGTAATGTAGTTATTTCCATGTAAAATATGTAAAATATTATTGGAAATTTTTCATACCACAGCTGTCTTTATTAAGTAAAACCTCCCTATATATTCTGGGTATGTTGAACCAAGTAGAAATCTGTTTAGATTAACAGATCCATTCCGAAGTAATACACAGAGGTGCCAATGATATACATATGCATGGAATGGACTATCTAAAGGTATCTATTTTTTAAAAGTATTAGTGTTTCAAACTACTAATTCTTTTTATTGTCTACTTGTGTCTGGAAAGATTTTTTAGTTTGTAATGTATGAGAGAGTTTGAAACTTTTTGAAAGTTTTAAAAACCAAATTATATTTGAATCACATCCTGTTACGACCGGACAATCCCGCCGGACTCTGGGCACTAACTCGTATGCCCCCACGCGCTACAAGCACCAATCGTCTGTTTATAGGATTTCCCGCCCGGACTCCGTTACGTCAAGACTCGTTACGTTCGACCTCAGTACGACACATGTCAGTCACCGGACTTCCCCTGGACTCCATCTCTGTCTATGTCCATCTTCGTCCCACGCATCAGTCACCGGATCCCGCTCAGAATCCCGTCACCGCTCTAACCGAGCCCCGTTCCCGTTTTAGTCAAATGACCTGTCACGATTAGGACTCCGCTCCCGCTCCGTTTCCCGTTATGGGTTATGCTTTGTCACGATTCGGACTCCGCTCCGTTCCGTTCCGTTCCGTTCCGTTCCGTTCCGTTCCGTTCCGTTCCGTTCCGTTCCGTTCCGTTCCGTTCCGTTCCGTTCCGTTCCGTTCCGTTCCGTTCCGTTCCGTTCCGTTCCGTTCCGTTCCGTTCCGTTCCGTTCCGTTCCGTTCCGTTCCGTTCCGTTCCGTTCCGTTCCGTTCCGTTCCGTTCCTTTCCGTTCCGTTCCGTTCCGTTCCGTTCCTTTCCGTTCCGTTCCTAACACCAAATTTGGTGTTTACTATTCCCGTTTATGTTTTGTTAGTTTCGTTTTCATTATTACCGGATTAGTATGTTCATTCACTCCATGGTCTTTATAAACTGGCAGATGTTGTACATACAATCCAGTCAGAAAATTAGCTTAGATTCCCCCAGTAATCTAATAGCGTTTTCCTCTCTAAACCTTACTCTCATCAGACCGCTTAAGCTAGTCGGAGCCCACGGGCTCCAGCGCATTCTATCTCTCTCAGCCAACTCAACTCACGACTCACGACCTACGACCTACGACTTACGACTCACGAACCCCGCCCGGACTCCCCGGGATTCCCGTCCGCCTGTCTGAAATTGGACAACACGATCTAGCGAGGGCGCAGCCTATAAGCTGAAGCCAAGTCCTACCAGATATCCCATGGGTTTCTCTGGAAACCCGGCCTGAGTGTGTATCCTAACACATCCCAGATGTTTAAATGATCTTTAGAGTATATTAGAATTTGGTATACTTAATAGTTTTCAGATATCCTCCTATAAACACCCTCCTTAGTTATTACTGCCCGGCACATTGCCTTGCTTGTAGGTGTGCATTTGGGCGTCACATGACACATTACCTAATCCGGCTCATACAGTCACACTAGTGACTAGCATTTAGTCACACTAGTGACTAGCATTTAGTCACACTAGTGACTAGCATTTAGTCACACTAGTGACTAGCATTTAGTCACACTAGTGACTAGCATTTAGTCACACGAGTGACTGTAACACTAGTCACGGGACTTATTAGATAAGCCTCCAGTGGAAGCATAGGAACACATTATGTCATCATTCGTGCCCAGCACTTCAAATTTGGGATTGAGGGAATGATTTGTCAGCAGGTGACAATTACAACATGTGACTACCTCCCGTGTCAGGATGTCACACAGGTCACGGATGTGACTACCTGAGTCATTAATTGATTCTGCTGACTCATCATTTGCTTCTGTCCCGGGACCATGGCCTTGAACCTTCATGTTCAAGCCAAAGGTTGGAACCCTTGTCTCAGAGAGGTGAATCATGTGATAAATAAAGGGTAAATAATGAGTAGAATATGAGGTCATTATGATCTAACTAGTGACCTCATAAACTAAATAATTAGCTAATCATTTAGTTATCAAAATGTATATAAGGAGGGCCAAGTTTCCAATAAAATCATCTATCTCACACATATTTTACAGTACAGCACAGAAGCTTACCTCATCATCTAAGGACAATAATAGCCTTAGTCTGATACACTAACTGCAAGCACCTACACTTGCAGCATCTTGAATCTTTGTCAGCAACTCTTGAACTTAGCTAATCATCTAAGGTTCCCCAGGAACAATACCTCCACATCTATTGCAATTATCAACAGGACAACTGGAAATCCCTTCTTCCGATTGTGGAATTCGCCTACAATAACTCTCTGAATGCAACTACTGGTGTATCCCCTTTCTTCGCCAACAAAGGCTATAATCTGAATCTCACTGTGCATTCCGAATGAGATTTAGCTTCTGTCCATGCTCAAGAATTTATTACTGACCTCGACGAATTACATCAAGAACTTTGGAAAGCTATTTCTTCCGCACAGGAATATTATCAACAGACAAAAACAGGATCCCACCTCCTAATTTTAAAATTGGTGATCAGGTTTTTGTAAAAGCTCAATTCTTCCGTACTACCCAACCTTCTAAAAAACTCGCTGAGAAATTCTTAGGCCCTTTTGAAATTATAGCACAAGCCGGTTCACTCTCATGGACTCTCCGACTTCCCGATAGTATGCGAGCAGTTCACCCCATTTTCCATGTTTCCATGTTAGAACCCTGTGTTCCTAACAAAATCCCGGAACGTATTCAACCTCTCAAATTTGAAGTTTCCGAAATTTTGGATTCTAAAATCGACAATCACTGACGTACTTGTAAATTGCTCTATTTAGTTAAATGGGCAGGTTATGAAGGTACCGATGAGGAAACTTCATGGATTTTGGCCACGGAACTCAGACACGCTATGGAAATTGTTACTGACTTCCACACAGCTTATCCAAGCAAACCCAGACCTTTATCATCACTCTGACCCTTCTGTTTTCTTTCTGTTCAGTTTCCAACACTTCTGTTACTTCCAATATCACACTCGTTTTGAAATCATACAAGTCAATTTTATTTGCATCTATTTTAAAGTCTCTGATACCCCAAATCCACCTTCCATCCCAACTTCCATCTCATCAGCAACTTCCACACTTTCCACCATATCCTGCACCTCTTCATCCTCACTCTCTAATACTTCCGGCCCATTTCCTGAATCCCACCTTTTCTCGACACATTCCGCCAATGGATCATTAGGCTGTTCCCGTGCCTTATCGGAAAACCTCTCAGAAACTGCAATAACACCGATGCTAACCATTACCTTCTCCAGGAATTCATTTTGCCTCTGGAAGTTTTGAATCAATGAACAGAAACCTTTTTCCTGGATTTCATTATGGCAATCTAGTGTATCCCGCATTTTCATAACTTCCATCCCAATAAAGACTAATGCATCAACAGTGTCCTTGAGGAGCTCCATGCCCATACTATCCATTTTCAGTACCTCAATTTCCACAGCTTTGGCTGCTCCTGAACCTTCCATGTCATTAGTTTTCTGAGGCTTCTCACCTTTTGGAACCCTTTTTGAGGCGAGAGTGCATGGAAGTTTAAGAACCGTGCAGGGATAGCAAGTTCCACCCCATTTTACCTTCTGTTTCCAACACGTCATACTCCATATGGAACATCGATGACATGGATTGTCATGGACCACTTCCATCCATTCTGGAGCCTTGACCTTTGGCTTCTGTTTCGGAAGTTAATCATTTACCGACCTTTTGTAGATACACTTACTTTAGGACTTGAAGGTCCAGCCTCTCCCTCTACCTCCACCTCTACAGCTTTTCGCTGTACCCAATAGTTATCGGTTGGATCCATGGAAATTTATGGATTTCACTTACCTTCCTTCCCTTATTTCCTCACATTTTTTCGCCGCCTCTGACTCCCGCTGTAACCTTTCTGCCTCTTCCTTCTTTCTCTGAGCCTCTGCCATTCTCTGGATCCACGCTTCTTTTTCCACCTTCGCTTGCTCCAACTCCCGTTTTTCCGCTTCTTCCACATCTTTCAACTCCTGTATCAATGCCTTCTCCTCCTCCTCTTGTCGTTGCTTCAACTCCTCCATCCTTTGTCGTTTTTGCTGAAGTTCTGTGACTTTCGACATTTTTTGAAGTACGGCAGTTTCGGTATCTGAATCTTCCGGGGTAGTGATGAATAGAGGCCAACGAATCAACATACAAGTTGTGGATAAAGAAACAAAAACGTTAATTCGAATATTTGGAGGTTTTTATACTCAGAACATCAGCTGAAACTCTCACCTCCAGAATTGCGTAAATTTCATGACACATAATAATCAGCCATCACTTCAATCACTCAGTACCTAATCGCCTCTATGGGATTTCGGCCTAACAGGGGGGTACTGTTACAACCTGTTCCCGGATGTTTCAATACCCGACTTCCGATCTCCGACTACAGAACATCATAGTTACCGTATCATCCGCATTCTTCCCTTGTTCTGCATTTGGTAATTTGTCCATTGACAAGTATTCACTCGTTTGTTTGTTATATTCCCGTTTCGGAATATTGTCTCCCTAATATGTCTTATTGTATTTCTGTTTTAAGAATACTTCCTTTTCTGTCTTATTATGGTCTTAGTTTGTAGTACAATAACGAGTAGACTTATATTAGTTTCCACAAATTTGTACTTTACCTTAGATCTGATATCGACTTAGTTTCTTATTCCTCCTCCCATCTTTCTGTACGCTCGATATTCGGAACTCTTCGGAACTCTGAATATCCATATCTTCCATTGTAAGCCTTACTTCTGAAATTAAGGACTTTGAGCATTTGCGTAGAGGTGCAGCACATAAGCTGAAGCCGACGTCCTGACCCTATCTAATAGTTCCCGACTTCCTGGTGACTTTCCGATAGTTCCGGAATAAGTTCCCGACATGGCACTTAACACATAGAACATATTGTAAACATACCCTTATAAAATACCTTCTGAATTGCATTTGAGGAACTCCAGCTATACTGGAGTAAATCAATATGAACAAAGCCAAAAGAATCTAAAGTAGTCAAAAATAATTAAAAAAACATGTTAAAATATGAAGATATCATTTAAATACTCACTTGTCTGATGTTCCTAGTCTAGTTCCAAAGCATCAAAAAGATAAAATAGTATTTATTATATCTTACTTATCTGTAATAAGTAAAAAAACCTACAAAAGTGAAAGAATAATAGAAAAATGCATTTAAAAAAGAAAATTTGGTTGGAATAACAAATATATCATTATATAAGTGAATTCACAACTTACTTGAAAATGTCCTGGATATTGTAAGGATGTTGTGAGATGAGAGGACTATTAAAGAAATAAGAAATCCCCCAAAAATATTCAAAAAACATTAAAAAAATCAAAAACATGATCACAATCATCCCAAACTTACCTGGATTGTCCTGGATGTTTTGAAGATGCTTTGAGACCAAATACCAACCAAAATATCAGAAGATCTCCTAAAAAATCATTAAAAAAGCGAAATTTACAAAAACATGATCAGAATCATCCAACTGAATGCTTTGAAGATGCTTTGAGAACAAATATCAATCAAAAGATCAGAAGGTCTCCTAAAAAAACATTAAAAAAACATTAAAAAAGCGAAATTTAAATACAAAACAAATATATATAAAAGAAAGACATGATCAAAATGACACAAAACTCACCTGAAAAAGCCCTGGATGTTGGGAGGATATTCAAGCCCTGAACTGGGCCTCAAAGGGTACAAAAAGAGACAGAAATGTATTGAAAAAATATTAAAAAAGCAAAAATTAATAATAACTCACTGGAATGCCCAGGAAACCCAATCAAATGTTCAGAACTTTACATCCCTGATCTACCTTAACCAAACTACCAAAAAAGAGCAAAGGTTTATTAGAAATAAATCAGTTAAAATTCAAAATGAGACAATTTGTTGTTACACACCTCAAAGCCAATGGGGCCAATTAAAAGGGTCAGAGAAGTGTTAATTATGTATATAGCCTCTGATTGTCCTATGGAAGCACTGGTCAGAGGGTATTTTTAAGAAGCTTGGATTGGAAGAGGTGGGTGTGGTGATTGGATGGCCTGACAGCATGGCAGCAGTGGGTGGAGTTTTAAATTTTCGTGGGAAAGCTAAGGCTTGCTGCACTTGCAGATACAGACCATGGGAAAAAGGCTGCTCACTTTGCTTGCAGATGACAGATATTTCATATTGACTTCCATTTCCAATAATTTTACATAGTATCTTTTCTGGGTATTTATTTTAATTCTTCTGAAATTTATTGTAATTTTTTTTAATGCCCTAACATGCACTGACAGACACAATGGACCCCTCACATATAACACACCCAGTTGTGTGACATGAGTGTGAGGGCATGTCTGGCAACACCCATGCACGCACACAAATGGGTGTGGCATGTTGTGTTTGAATGTGTGCATTTGTGACATAATGTGCTCAGTCATGCAATGTGAGTGAGGCAGCACATTGCACAATGGAGTGCATTTCATTATGAAGTGCATGAATGGTGCATCATGGGACCAGGTGCATTGGTGACTGAGTGCATTATGTCACAAATGTGCATTGAATGGCATCTCATGCCTGGCAACATGTGACAATGTGTGTGACTGTAACCAGTGTGCCATTGTGGGCATGGAAAACCTAAGGCTCGCTTTGCTCACAAATACACACTGTGGGAAACAGGCTGCTCACTTCGCTTGCAGATCCTGACCAATGCTGATCAATTAGTGACTAAGCAGTGCCCACAGACCCACCAACACAAATTTTGCTAGGTGGGTTGTGGGTCCATGTTGCCTTTTTTAGTTATTTGGTGCCAGCAGGCACCCATCTTATATCAGCACAGAGGCATTTCAGACACCACAGAAGTGATTATGTGATTGTGGGAGTATTTGGCACACTGTGGGTGTATTATTGCTGTGCCACAGGAGCATTTTTTCCCACATGGAATTATGTTATGCATGCGTGGAAGCATTCTATACATGCACAGAATTATTTTATACATGCACAGCATTTTCAACTGTGCAGAAGTACTTTATGCAGTGCAGGAGCATTTTCACTTGCATGGAATTATTTTATGCATGTGTGGGAGCATTTTCACCTGTGCAGAATTATTTTAGACACATGTGGGAGCATTTCCAGTGGCACAGAAGAATTTCCTGTGCCTCTCACCAACAGATTTCCCACAACTCATTTCCCACACCCTTCGTGCAGATATTTCCCACACTCCTTGCTGTGAGGAGTATGCTTTTACCACAGTTTCATTATGGTAAAACACTCCTTTTATTTTATTTATATTTTACACATTTTATTCATATTTTTCCTATCCTTTATATTCTTCGAATATTGCATCATTTCATTAGTTTGAAGCATTGTGTATACTTGTGGGTGCACTTGGCATCAAATAAACTCAGACACACTTTTACCCAAGAACCACCACTCATAAGACATAAACTAGGTCTACTACAAGCAGTGATCAGGGTAACGTGTCAGCTACTACATAGGTAGCAATATCTGAACTATCTAACACTTCTGGCCTCGAACTGTAACAGTCGAGGCCTCCACTCAAATCATCCTTCTCGAATCATCCATCTTCCCATTCTACTCATTTCTTCGTATATAGAACGGTCAGAACTTATACCACTCTTCACACTTGCATACACACTTCCCATGCCCTTCATGGAGGCATTTCAAAGCCAGTGAGAAGGATTACATATCCCTGGGAGGTCTGTTAGGATTTCTGGGAAAATCACAATAAAATCATAGAATAATTAAAATAAAACAAAATAAATTGAAATAAAGTACAATAAATTAAATTAAAATACAATGAGTCAAAATAAAATACAATAAATCAAAATAAAATACAATAAATCAAAATACAATACAATAAATCAAAATAAAATACATCAAATCAAAATAAATAAATCAGGTGACCACAGTAATTACTTGCAGTTGACAGTCAATTCAACCATTGAAACTGTGAAGGGTATGCACATATTATGGTTGGACTATTGAATAATACACATATTACTTGATACTATTTTCTATATTTTATTTCTATGTTCTATACTCTTTGAGTATAGCCCTATTTCTTTAGTTCAAAGCTCTGTGTATACTTGTGGGCACAATTGCACCAAGGAAGATAGACACTCTTTACCCAACAGACACCACCTCATAACAACTCAGAATGTCGAACAGCAAGAGGTGTCAAGGGTGATGTCTCAGCTACTAAGCAAGTAGCATTACTTAACGTACTGTTAGCTTCAGGACTCGAACCACAAAGACCGAGTCCCTTGGTTAGGGTATAATATATGAGCCTTAGTTGGGACCGTTAGGTGAGCAACTAAGCTAACTACCTATAATATATGACTACGTGTAGATTAGTTAGGTATATCGTGATAATTATAGTGTCACTACTTACGCCTTAGTTGGGACCGTTAGGTGAGCAACTAAGGCAGTGAAAACTTCTCGTTAACTATATATATACTGCCTCGGCAACGCATTGCCGAGTCGGCATTCTCCCCCTGTCTTCTAAATGGTTGATGCTATTATTCCAACACTCCCCCTCATACGTGAGCGTGTATTCCGGCATTTGATGTATGGTATGTGTGCTTGGGATGTGTGAGGGCCTTGGTGGGTATATCGGCTACCATTTCGTTGGTTGGGCAGTAAACCAGCTTGATCTTCCCCTGTGTTACAGTGTCGCGGATGAAATGGAAGAATGTCGATATGTTTTGAATGGGTGTGGTAAACACCATCACGTGAAAGTGTGATAGCACTTTGGTTGTCGCAATAGAGCGTTGTGGGCATTTTGAGTGGGCGGGCAAGTTCGCCAATGATAGAACAAAGCCAAATGACTTCCTTTGCAGCATGCATTGATGCTATAAACTCAGATTCGGTCGATGACAATGTGACCACAGGTTGCTCTTTCGAACTCCAGGATATTGTGCCACCATATATGAGGTACATATAGCCCGAAGTGGAGTGCCGGTGGTCCTGTGATGCCCAATTGGCATCAGTATAACCCACAAGGCCATTAGTGCGTAATCCGTATATAAGCCTGATGTTTTGTGTTCCTTTTAGGTATCTCAGAACTCACTTTCCTGCTTCCCAGTGGGTGCATCTGGGGTTGTCAATGAATCGTGATAATATTCCTACAGCAAATGATATATCGGGGCATGTCATTCTTGCTATGTATAGGAGAGACCCCGACTAATTGTTTGTATGGTACGTCCTTCATATCATCTCGTTCTCCATTGGTACTAGGTGACTGATTGCTTGTGAATTGAGTTCCAGGCTTGAGTGGTGTGGAGACAGGGTGAGCATTGTTGAGGTTGAAGTGGTCCAACATTTTTTGGATATAGGCATTTTGGGATAACGATAGGGTGTGTACATTCTCGTTTCGCTCTACCTTTACCCCCAGTAAACAGTGTATTGGACCTAGATCAACAAGTTCAAAGCAGGCTCCCAGTTGTTGTTTGAGATTCATCATGGCGTTTTCGGAGCTCGTCACTAGTGTCAGGTCATCTACATGTGTTGCTACAATGAAAATTTCACCATTTTCGATTTTGAAGAATACGGCATAATCATAAGCTGATCTTGTGAATCCAAGTCTTGTGAATAGAGTGTGTAGCTCCTTGTACCACTCCCACCCTGCCTGTTTCAGTCCATAAATTGCCTTGAGTAATAGGCATGCTAGATCCTCTTCGCTGGGTTTCACGAATCCCGGTGGTTGTTTCATGAAGATTATTTCTTCTAGCTTTGCATTGAGGTAGGTGTTCTTGTAGTCAGCTTGGTGTATGGTCCATCCATTGCGGTTTGCGAGTGCGAGAATGAGGCGTATTGACTCTGGGTTGGCTGTTGGTACAAATGTTTCATTGAAATCGACACCAGGGACTTGAGAGAATCCTTGTGCTACAAGTTGGGCCTTTGCCTTGCTAGGGTTATTCTCTGCATCACATTTCATCACGTAAGTCCATCGACTGCCTAGGAGGGTGTTTATAATTACTATAATCTCAAATATTTACTAATAAAAGTCTTATTTTTACAAAACTCCATCTTTAAATAGTGATATCTATTCTGAAACAATTATATCATCAAAAAACAACCATCAGAAATAGTTCTTTATATTACATCTTATACAACCCATAGTTATTTAACAAATTCCATTGTATATAATTTCCTTCCTTTTACAGATGCCTACTAATACTTTTATTAGTACTTTGTTTTTTTAAAAGTTGTAATGTAGTTATTTCCATGTAAAATATGTAAAATATTATTGGAAATTTTTCATACCACAGCTGTCTTTATCAAGTAAAACCCCCTATATATTCTGGGTATGTTGAATCAAGTAGAAATCTGTTCAGATTGACAGATCCATTCTGAAGTAATACATATGTATTTAGAGGTGCCAATAATATACATATGCATGAAATGGACTATCTAAAGGTATTTATTTTTTAAAAGTATTAGTGTTTCAAACTACTAATTTTTTTTATTGTCTACTTGTGTCTGGAAAGATTCTTTAGTTTGTAATGTATGAGAGAGTTTAAAACTCTTTGAAAGTTTTAAAAACCAAATTATGTTTGAATCACATCCCAGATGTTTAAATGACCTTTAGAGTATATTAGAATTTGGTATACTTAATAGTTTTCAGATATCCTCCCTACTATGTTTGCATTCAGAGGTGGCTTTACTAATGTTCATGTTCCATTGGCCCGCATTCTTTCTAGCTCCTCTAACATGGCTGGGATCCAGATGTCCTTTTGAGGGCCATATGCTGCTTCCTCAAAATTCATTGGATCATTTGGCGATGATGCCAGCATGGCATATTTGACATTGTTATTGGTGTCTGCAGTGAGCCTTTCTTTTGCGATTGCACCTGTCTCTTTGTATGTGTTCACTTCCTTCGATGTTTGGAGGCCCACAGGGAATGTTGGACTATTATTCAGTCCTGTGTGAGATCCTTCGCCCTCACGAATCTGTTGTACATAGGCTGAGGGTTTCGTGATTCGGTGGCCTCGACTGAGTGGAGGGGCTGATGCTGGTTCTGGTTTGAAGTTGTGGAGTGGGTCTGTTGTGACTGTGTTTGGTTTGGGATTTGTGCCAGGTGCGTCATTGCTGGTTCTAGATGTGTCACTGGCTGATTCATTGTCTGTGGGGGGTCTTGCGATACTGTCCTTGTCTTTGGTCATAGTCTCCCCCTCAGACTGGACAGTGTCACTAGTCTCGGGTGGAAAATGCAAGTTGCATTTGACACTGATATGACCACTCTCTGGCCAATATACACGTTGGCCGAGGCTGTGGCTGTCAAAACCTACCCATTTGCATTTGATGGATTTAGCATCGAGTTTTGATGATGTGTTGACTCGTACATAGACTGCACACCCGAATTCTCATATATTTGCAAGGTTTGGCTTTTTGTTTGTTACAGCTTCAAAGGGTGTTTTATTGATTAGGGCGCATGTTGATACATGGTTCTTTAGCCAGGTTGCATGCATTACTGCTTCGCCCCATAGGGATCCAGGTAGCTGTGCTGTGAAAATCATTGCACAGGTGTGTTCGATTAGTGTTCAGTTCAATCTCTCTGCTACGCCATTTTGTTGTGGTGAATCATGAACTGTAAGGCGGTATTCAGTGCCCTGGCTCTGTAGGTATCTTTTGAATTCACCGTTGACAAATTCGCCCCATTGTCTGTTTGGAAAATCTTAGCTTTCTTTCCATGTTGCGTAAGTACCCAGGCCTCATACACCTTGTATTTTTCGAGGGCTTGGTCCTTTGTCGCCATCAGGAAAGTGTGTGTTTCATGGCTATAGTCATCTGTAAGTGCAATGTACCATCTCACTCCACCTCTGGTCTGTACTCTTGCAGGTCCCCATACATCTGAGTAGGTGAGTGCTCCATATTCAGTCTTGCATTTGCCTTCACGTTCTTTTGGGAAGCCAGTGCATGTGTGCTTCGCTTTCACACATGCCTTGCAAAAGGTTACATCCTCTCCTGCAGCTAGTTCAATGCCATCAACGATTTTGTTCTTGACAATTCATAGTGCAGTTGGTGGGTGGATGTGGCTGAGATATCGGTGTAGTTGACCTGGTGTGAGTGCAACACTGGCATGTTCTGTATGACTAGTCAGTCGAGTATTGTGTTTTGGTGTGATAATATAAAGGCCATTTTTTTCTGGGACTTTGAACACTTCACATCCATTTGGATAGGCTAGTTGAGCACCATCTTTTCCGAATGTCAGTTTGTAACCAGATTTTGCAATTCAGCTGATGGATATCAAAGGGGTGGGCATGGTTGGTGCATATAGTGTGTCCTTCAGTGTTATCTTATGATCATTTTGACCATTGTGTATAACGAATGTGACATCACCTTGGCCTGTAGCATGAAAAGTGCATCCATTGGCTGCCTTTATTGGATGCAGTGAAATGGTGCAGAAGTTTGTGAAGTTCTCGTGGGTTGGATCGAAGTGGCTGCTTGCACCAGAATTGAGTATGCGTCCCAACTCTTTGACATCAGATGCAACAAGTGCGAAATTAGTGGAGGCATGCTCATCTGTGTTCGGTGCATCATTCGCTGCTTTTGCATTCTCATCCTGATTCCTTTTTCCACATCGTCCACCATACTGTCTTGGTCGTTGGCCCTCTTTGCTGCCGCCTTTACACCAACAGTCTTCTTGCCAATGACCCTCTTTACCACAGTTGTTGCATTTCCCCTCTCTCCATGGGTTAGTCCCATTGTCGGTACTGCAGTTCCCACTGCGGTTGCTGGTCATTCTGGCTGCTAGTGCAGCATCATCTTTCCTTGCCTGTGTCTGGGCAAAGTCATGTTTGGCAGCTTCAGTGATGTGTGATATGAGGTCATTTGGGTTAAGGGGCTGTTTATTAACATGAGTAGTGGCAATGAGTGCATGCAGCAGTGGTCGATATTTGTCTGGCATGGCACTGAGGATCATTGCAGTGTATTGGGAGGGTTCCAGGCATCCACCTGCTGATGCATATTTTGCTCTCAGGGTTTGTAGTGTCTGGATGGTCTCATGGGGATCAGCATCTTCGGAACATCGAGTTTGATTGATTTGCTGGAGTATATCCACTTGGACCATTTCAGATTGATCGTCGAACTTGGAGCTGATCATCTTCCAGGTTTCTGCTGTTGTTTCTAGGCCAATCACATCAATCTGGTATGTTTCAGGTAATGTGCTCAACAATATAGAGCAAGCATGTTCATTCCCGATCTCCCATGTTTTGAGGTCATCTTTGAACTTCTCTTTGATGTTGCTTGATGCATTGGCGCCAGGTGGGTTAGGCTTCTGTGCTCGGCCATCGATGTAACGGATAAGCTTCCGGTATGTCAATGCTGATATGATTCGTGCCTTATATAAGACCCAGTTTGGCCCTGACCCATCAGCATCTAGCTTTGGTAGGGGCAGGGTTTGACTTGTGGGGAGTAATGTAGCATCAGTTTGACTGGAAGGGCCCATAACCTGTAGAAATAAACAGGGTAAATACTATAATATATGAGCCTTAGTTGGGACCATTAGGTGAGCAACTAAGCTAACTACCTATAATATATGACTACGTGTAGATTAGTTAGGTATATCGTGATAATTATAGTGTCACTACTTACGCCTTAGTTGGGACCGTTAGGTGAGCAACTAAGGCGGTGAAAACTTCTTGTTAACTATATATATACTGCCTCGGCAACGCATTGCCGAGTCGGCATTCTCCCCCTGTCTTCTAAACAGTCAATGCTATTATTCCAACAAGTTGGACATCTAATTCCACCTCTATCAGAGCTGTTGGAAACCCTTGCCACCTCTATCAGAGTTGTTGGCCCAATCAGATCCCTTGTCACCTCAATCTGAGCTGTTGACTGATCTGTTGTTCCCCCTGTCACCTCAATCTGAGTTGTTGACCTTTGCCACCTCTTAGGTGAGTAGCTGGCTATCCTTTATTGCTTTTCCACCTCTATCAGAGTTGTTGGAACCTGTTGCCACCTCTATTTGAGTTGTTGGCTATCAATTAAAGTAATAACAATTTTGGTTATCATTGTTTGAAATTAGGAATACATTTCTAATTTCTACCTGGTTTTTGGCATAAATAAATACTGAGAATATTCTTGCAGAATCCTTAAGACTACATTAAGATCCTGATAAGTTAGTATCACAGTAGACCCTGTAGGTTAGTAGTGTAAATAAAGCATATATTAGCCAAATAGCATTTTATTCTATATCTAATCTTTTGACCTGTTTATAAATATTTTTACTGTTTGATAAATAGTATAAAATATATATAAACTAGCTAGAATCGAAGTTGAATCTAGATTCTGAATCAGTGAATTGTTATTCATATTTTAAGTACATATTTTCACAGAAAAAGAACAGCTTGCAAAAGCAGCTCTCAAAACCTTCTTTGCGAAGTTGGGTGCATATATTCAAGTAAACTCTTGACTTCAGGGGTTCTAAGTCTATTTAGGCTGCCACTGATTAATATCAAATACTTAAATTATTTTACCTTGCAGTGAATTGAGTATTTGCACATTTTGATAGAGCACTGGACTCCTTTTTCAGAAGATAGTATTAAAATAAGGCTAATACATCACAGGGTGCATATAAGTTAGTGCCTGGAGTCTGGCGGGATTTCCACTCATAACAGTACCCTCCCTTTATGCCAAAGTCCCAAAGAGGCTCTAGACCTTGATAAGGTTCTTGTCGGCTACACACATGTGTCAAAGGTCATGTCGGTTACACGTATGCGTCAAAGAGTCATGTGATCTGGAAGGTAAGGTTCAGACGTGACGAGCCTATATAAAATTTTGAAAAAATAAAATTTCTTCTTTTTTATTACCCCCATCATCGACTTATGGGTCCAAAGCCAACACCGCATAGGCCAATGCCAACCTCCACAGGCTCTCCATATCACGTGCCTCTCAGTGCGGTGCAAATTTTGGCACAGCGAGAGGAACAATGACATCAACGGGAAGAAGCAGAGAAGGAGGTGAGGGAGGTTGAGGAGGCCTTGGATAGAGAGTACCAAGTGGCATTGGCCACAGAGGCAGAGGTGGAGAGGCAGAGGAAGAAGGATGAGGAGGAGGCTGTGCAGGTGGCTGCGGAAAAAGCCCAGGTAGCTACGGAGAAAGCCTGGGTGGCCGTGGAGAGAGCCATGATTGTCACGGGAAAGGTAAGTCCCAAATTTCAGCTTGTCGAATTTTACTGACTTGTGTTTTTCAGTGCAAAGTGACAGAGGTGGAGTCAGAGTCTGAGGGGGAGCCAGAGAGCCCCCAAAAGGTAAGTCTCAGGTCTGTGGAATATCCAGAAAACTAACCATATCAATAGAAGGCAAAGAAGGGAGCACCAGTCTGTCTACCGATGTGGAATGATCCACAGTGTTCCAGTTGCAATGACCAGAACACAGAGTGCAATCAAAAGTCCGGGTGGGACTGGGTGCTACCAGTGCACACACCTCAAGGTGAGGTGCTCGCTTGTCCACAAGCAACCCATGGGATCTGGGGTGCGGCACATTAGCGGGTCAGACAGGTATTCCGCTTTGGAAGAGGCCTTGGGACGGATCACTGAGGGCATTGAAGCCCAGAACGAGTTGCTCCAGAAGAGCAACAAGGTAAGTGTTATCATGGCAAACAATCTCCATGGGCTCTGCTCGGAACATTACAAGTTCCTAGTGGAGTACGCTGGCTTTATCTATGAGAAGCCGGAGGCTGGGAGTTCCGAGGAGGCCAGTTCAGATGAGGACAGGGTTCCCACAGAGATAGCAGAGCTCCCTGAGGAGATGAATGAGGTGGGGAAAAAGGACAGCCCCATAAACATAGATGAATAATAAACTTCATAATGATTTTTGAACATGAAAGTAAAGCGTAAAATATAAGAATCAAAGTCAATGGGGAATCTGCTTAAGACTTGAAAAACATGTCAGAACCTGTAAAAGCAAAGAGAGACATAGGGTGACAGGGAATAATGAAAATGAGTCCAAACGTAACATGGGGTCCACAGAGTGCAGTCAGAGAGATGATAGTGGTCCGGGTTTGAGTGGGTAAGCTGTATGAAAGTCAGTAACAAGATCCGTGGCATTACCGAGTTCTGTGGCCAAAATCCATGAGGTTTCTTCATCGGTGCCCTCGTAACCCACCACACTTGACCAAGTAAAGCAGTTTACAAGTGCATCGACACTTGTCAATTTTTGAATCTAAAATTTCTGAGATTTCAAACTCGGGTTCTCTGTCAATAATGACCAGAGGAGGCGGAGATTGCACGCGATCCGGGATAGTGTTAGCAGTACAAGGTTCTAACATAGAAACATGAAATACCGGGTGTACTGTGCACATGCTATCTGGAAGCCATAGGGTCCAAGAAACTGAACCTACTTGTGCGATAATTTCAAAAGGACCTAAATATTTTTCAGCAAGCTTTTTTGATGGATGGGTAGTCCTAAAGAATTGAGCTTTGACAAAAACACAGTCACCAATCTTGAAGTTGGGTGGTGGGATCCAGTGTTTGTCTGCTGAAAGTTGGTATTGCTCTTGGGCAGACTTTATTGCAGTCTGGAGTTCCTCGTGGAGCTCATGGAGGTCCATGGTGAACTCTTGAGCACAAGCAGAGGTGAGATTTTGTTCTGGATGTACTGTAATATTTGGATTAGATCCTTTATTTGCAAAGAATGGGGAAATGCCAGTAGTGGCCGAAGGTGCATTGTTGTAAGCAAACTCTGCAAGTGGTAACAAAGATTTCCAATTGTCCTGTTGGTAGTTGCAATATATGCAGAGATATTGTTCCAATGTCTGGTTGACGCATTCGGTTTGTCTGTCACCTTCCGGGTGGTGTCTGGATGTGAAATGTAACTTCATGTCCAAGGATTTCCTGAGGGATCTAAAGAAGTGAGACACGAACTCTGATCCTCAATCAGAAGTTATGTGGGATGGAACTCTGTGCTTGGAAAATACGTGGATAATAAAAAGTTCTGCTAACTGCACAGACATAATTGTATCATGTGTAGGGATAAATATACCTTGTTTTGAGAATCTGTCAACAATGATTAGAATGGTGGAAAAGCCTTTGGAGTCTGGTAGGTGTTCAATGAAATCCATAGAGATCGAATTCCACAGGTGTTCCAGTACCAGGAGTTGTTTCAAAAGGCCGTATGGCTTGTGTCGCTGGGATTTCGAGTGGGGACAAGTAGTGCAAGATTTACAATAGTGCTTAACGAATCCATGGAGTCCAGGGCAAGTGTATTCTCTTCTTATTAATGATAGAGTTTTGCTGTACCCGAAATGTCCTGAAAGTGGATGATCATGTTTGTATTGAAGGATCCTGAGACGGAGGCCATTGGAGTCTGGTACATAGATCCTTTCATCAAGTCTAATGAAACCATGCTGATCAAGAGACCACCAGGATTGATCGGGGTCCATGGGATTGTCAAGGTGAGCTTTAGTTATCAGGTCTAGCGGAATTGCCGATAGAATATCTTGATGTAACTTCTCAATATCCATAATGATAATTCCATGGACAATGGGATGGACGAGGAAAGTTGGGTGGACTGATGCGGTAAGTTGCTGATTCGTGAAAATAGGTTTCAGGTTGTGCAGGTTTACCGTGGCATAGTCGTTGCTCCCCTCCTTAGGATAGGTGTCCCATCATCTAGTTAAAGCGTTGGGTTTGCCACTAAGATGGCTGGGTCGAAAACGGATAATCATATTGAAGGCAGATAGATATTCAGACCAGCAGGCCTGCTGATGGGTCAAACGTTTTGTGGTAGAAAGGTATTCCAGGTTTTTGTGATCTGTTACAACATCAATCGGAGTTCCTGAGCCTTCCAAATAGTGTCGCCACACTTTGAAAGCTGAAAAAATTGCCAGGAGTTCGTTATCATAAACATCATAGTTGAGCTCTGCTCTGGTAAAAGTCCAGGACAGAAAAGCCACAGGGTGGACATCTCTCTCAGAGTCCTGGATAGATAAAATGGCTCCAAGTGCATAGTCTGAGGTATCCATTTTGACAATGAGCGGGAAGTCCGGTGCCAATATGACAGAATAGGAGCTGAAGAAAAAGAATTTTTTAGAAGATTGAAAGCTTTTTGACACTTATCATTAAAATTCCATGGAGTATCCTTACATGTGAGACGGGTAAGGGGAACCGTGATGTTGGAATATCCACAGATAAATCATCTGTAAAAATTGGCAAAGCCAAGGAAGGATTGTATATCTTTAACTTTTCAGGGTTCAGGCCAATCTTTGATGACTTGCACTTTAGTTTTGTCCATGCGGAGTCCATCGGGTCCCATTATGAAGCCCAGGTATTCCATGGAGTCTGTGTCAAAAGTACATTTTTTACCATTCGTGAATAAACCATGTTGTCTGAGTCTCTGGAGAACTTTACAGACTTGTTTGTCATGTTCTGTGGGGTCCTCGGAGTAGATAAGAATGTTGTCCAAGTAAACAATGATGCATACATTGAGCATGTCGGAGAAAATATTGTTGATAAAATGCTGAAAAACAGAAGGAGCATTGGTGAGTCTGAAGGGCATCACCAACCACTCAAAGGCCCCATAGCAGGTTCTAAAAGTGGTTTTCCATTCATCGCCCATGGTGATCTGGACCAAATGATAGGCGTGTTTGAGATCTATTTTGGTGTAAATCTGGGCATTCTGCAGAGCATTGAGCAGATCAGATATGAGTGGAAGTGGATACTTATCCTCTTTGGTGACAGCATTGAGTCCTCTAAAATCAACACATAGTCTAAGGGATCCATCCTTCTTTCTGACAAACAGGACAGGTGCTCCAAAAGGAGACTTTGAGGGTCGGATAAAACCTATGGACAAATGTTCATCCAGGAAATTGTGGATTGTGGAAAGTTCCATGGACAAGAGCAGATAAATATGTCCTAGGGGTGGCTGGGCGCCATCTTTGAGATCAATTTTTAAGTTGTATTCTCTGTGGGGCAGAAGCCAGTCAACTTTCCACTTGCTAAAAACATCCACGAAGTCATGATATTTCTCCAGGAAGCCTTCTAGGTCAGTGGCTTGCTCAGATGCAGATACTGGGGTTGAAAAATGTCCAGTTGCTTCATCAATTTTTAAGTTGATAGTGAATGCGTGGGACCCGTCCATTTTTGTAGCCCTAATAAAAGCTGCAGCATTAATCAGAGAGATAGATGGAGGTGTCATGGGTTCCAGGGAAGCCATGGGTGCCGTAGGGATCACAGGAGTCCTCGAGACTGCAGGTGCCAGTAAGGCCATGGGTTCCATGGAGGCTGTGTCAGGCACAGTTTCCTCGGCTGCCACGGGGGTCCAGAATGTTATACTGTCAGCTATCCAGTCAATCAATGGATTGTAGCGGGTAAGCCAGTTGTGTCCTAGGACCACTGAGCAACTTGAGTCTAACTGGGTCACATAGAAAGTGACCAATTGAGATGTTCCACACGGGAAACAGATGGATAAATCACAAGCTTGGGTAACAACCGAGTTACTTCTGCCATCAAAGAGGTGGAGGCTGACGGGATTAATTGGATAAGTTGACAACATTTTGTTTTTGTGTGAATTTTGTATCTAAAAAACAATGAGTCGAGCCGGAATCTATAAGAGCTGAAAAAACAAACTTCAGGATCATATTAGACATAAGTTTAACAAAAAAAGAATCAGAATGTGAAAGAGCGGATGTGTTGAGACAAGTAAACTCTTGAATGTGTGGAGAGGCAATGCAACCCCCAACCCACGTGGAGTCCACAGGGTTGCTCACTCTTTTTTCGAGTCAGAAGCCGGTTTGTCCTTCAATGGGGTGTCTGTGGAGGCCTTGGATGTTTGACCCTTTGCAGAGTTTGCTTTTCCCAGGAGACATTCCAGGACTCGATGACTGGGTTTCCCACACAAGAGACAGAGGTTATTGTCCATACAATGTTGTCTTTCCTGTGGGGTCAATTTGCCATTGGGTCTGAGTTTGCCTGTGATGTTGGGCTTTCCGGCTTGCTTGCCAGACTGTTGACCCTTGTTATTGTCCTTGTTGTTGTTGTTGTTAGAAGACTTTTTATTGTTCTTCTTGTCAGATTGCATGGAGTTTTGGTTGCTGGTTGACGAGTTGTTGTTGCTGTTTTTATTGGCCGTGGACTTGTTTACTTTGTCCACAGAGGTCTTGCGGGCAACTTCTGCACAACATTCCCAATAACATGCAGCCACATTTTGAGCTTTGATATGGGACAGGGTTTTTGGCTTGCCATCTTCTCCTTTGGAGACTTCATCTTTAAGGTGGGATGGCAGACCAGCATAGAATTGGTGGTGGAGAGTGGGATCGCCCCACTGACAACGAGCTGCAAGAGTATTTAATTGGACAATATAGTCTGTGATGTGCTGCATGTCCTTCATATGAAGATTTGTGAGGCTGTTCTTGGCTTCTCCTGTCAGGTCATACAGGCCAAAGTTGGTTTCAAGCTCCATAAAAAAAGCATCCCAATCTTCGAGCCAGAGCGGCTCTTCCTCGGAAAGTCCACTAAAAACTGGTTTGAACCATTTCAGCATGGATCCCGACAAGTATGAAAGTGTGTAATTGACTTTTCGGGAGTCCGTGGAGAATGTGGCGGATCGATCGCAGAAATTGAAGTGACATTGCATGAGGAAAGTAGAGAGTTTGTTTGGGTTGGAACCTGTGAAGGGTTCCGGAGCATTGACTTTTGACCATGGAGGTTCTTGTTCCTTTTTCTTAGGAGTTTTGATACCACAGAGTGTATAGATGAATACTGGAAAAAGAAAGGAGAAGAAATTTGATAAACTTCCAGTAGGAGGATATCTGAAAACTATTAAGTATACCAAATTCTAATATACTCTAAAGGTCATTTAAACATCTGGGATGTGATTCAAACATAATTTGGTTTTTAAAACTTTTAAAAAGTTCTAAACTCTCTCATACATTACAAACTAAAGAATCTTTCTGGACACAAGTAGACAATAAAAAAACTTAGTAGTTTGAAACACTAATACTTTTAAAAAATAGATACCTTTAGATAGTCCATTCCATGCATATGTATATCATTGGCACCTCTAAATACATATGTATTACTTCGGAATGGATCTGTTAATCTAAACAGATTTCTACTTGGTTCGACATACCCAGAATATATAGGGGGTTTTACTTAATAAAGACAGCTGTGGCATGAAAAATTTCCAATAATATTTTACATATTTTACATGGAAATAACTACATTACAGCTTTTAAAAGACAAAGTACCAATAAAAGTATTAGTAGGCATCTGTAAAAGGAAGGAAATTATATACAATGGAATTTGTTAAATAACTATGGGTTGTATAAGATGTAATATGGAGAACTATTTCTGATGGTTGTTTTTTGATGATTTGCCCCTGCCTTGACAGCAGACTTCCACACACAACATCCAGAGGCAGTAACAATTCAGGGCCCCATTCAAGGATCAAGGCAACCTCCAAACACCACAGTACAAGTAACCCAGATTCCAGGGTTTCAAGAGGTTAAGCCTGGACTTTATTGGAATCAACAGCATGTTGGGATGCCATACCTTAAAAGGGGGGGTGATGTCAGGGGACAACCTCAAGTTCCCCAAATTCACTCCTGACCTTCCCAAATTTAGTCTCATAAGTCAAGGGTGAGGGCACCTTGTCTTTATCACATTTTCAAACTCCACTGCACCTTTAGTTAATCACCTGCTAGCCAAGGTTCCTTTAGACTTTTCTCTTAGGATTCCCTCTGCTAGGTAAGTAGTACTGTACTCTATATGTATATAAATAGATAGGTATAAACTTACTTTGGATTCCCTCTGCTAGTGCCCCAACTCAGTCACAGTGTGAGTCAGTGCAGTCTAGAGAGTTGCCCTTACAATAGGCAATGCGTTCAGAGGCATTGGGGACCCATGCAGTCCCAAGAGCATATGAAATGAGACCTGTAAGTGTAAGATGGTGTTTAGCATGATGATACCACTCTTTATAGTTGCCAATATTTTTGTCAAGTTTGGTGTCTGTATACATAATGGAGGTGCAAAGAAGTGGCACAGAAGGTGTAGAAGATGTGAGGCCAGTAGCCATGCATGACACTGGTAGGAATGTGCATGAAGGCAAGTCCAAGGAAGCAGATGTAAGGTATTCTTAATCAAGTTGTCACATTAAAATCAACAGAATAGGCCTATAACCTATTGAAAAGGTTAACCTAATATATTATTTCAGTCTTGTAGTTATATAGTTATATAATGGACTAGACTAAGTTCAATACTAAAGACTACTTTATATGTGATATCAGAACAATGGGAAAATGATGAGCATAAAATAATCAAGTTGAACGATAGGATTGATGAGCAGCCTACTATAGAACAAAGGTGTTCACCTCATTACTATTGAGGGTGTCTTAATTCTTAACACTTTCCATTAGAATACAGCATCAAGTAATATATTCAACAATAACCCAGCATTATCTAAGCTGAGGCTTGCTTAACTCCATGCTGAGCCTGATGCATATCTCAGCTCAGATCCTGAACATGTTGAGAATGTCCTGCTTTGGTAGCACAATTTACCCTTGTCTGTCTTATATGGCCTTGGATTATTTTACTATCCCTGGTATGTCTCTCACTTTTCATTTGTGTAAAATCTAACATTGTACATCTAGCTACATCTGTTGATGTCAAGCACATTTTCAGCTGTCGTCACCTTGTATTATCTCATATTTGCAATCAGTTGTCAGCTCAGTCCCTGTGCACTTCTTTGTCTTGGTCATGGAGTTTGATGGGTATGGTGAAGGATGAAGATGTGTTGAAAGTTACTGTGATGCAAGATGTTGAGGGGGAGGAGGAGCTTGAGGATGGCTGAGATGCCATTAATATTTTGTTTTCTATGTAGACATCAAGAATACCAGCAACATTTAGTGAATACCTGTGGGTTTACCCATACAGGTACTATACCCATCAGTATCCACACCCTGGTAGACAGGTGAGGTATTCTGTTGGTACAAGTATAGGTTTGGGTCTGGATACCTGAGAGTATACCCATGCCATGCCATTCCCTATGGACAGCAGTTTTCCAGTATTCCCACACATGTAAAAATACTCCCACATGTCAAAGAATGCTTCCACACTGCTGGCAGAAAAGCTCCCACAGTGTCAAAAAAAACTCCCATGGTGTCCCAAAAGCTCCCATGCCAACAAAAATACTCCTGTCACTGGAGGCATCCCAAGGTTTTTGGAGTTGGAGAACCTTCCAAAAATCCTACTATTTAGCCAAATTTTCTAAGAATTCTTTGAACTGATAAATGTTTTGAATATTTCAAGTTTTAGTAGGATTTTCCAAAGTGGAAAACCATATCTCAAAACTTTAAATATTTGCATCAAAAAGCTCTGACTAATGATGTTTCCTCAGATTTCCTGATACAAATATTTAAAGTTTTGAGATATGATTTTCCACTTTTGGAAAATTCTACTAAAACTTAAAATTTTCAAACAATTTATCAGTTCAAAGAATTCTTAAAAAATTTGGCCAAATATTAGGATTTTTGAAAGGTTTTCAAACTCCAAAAACCTTGGGATGTCTCCAGTGTGTGGAATTGAAAATGCTCCTGCACTGACAAACATGGTGCTAATTAATGGTACCTTTTACCTGCCTTATTGGGATTTTTGGCATCCTTTTGCACCCACAACTCACTGACCAACTTTCATTTATAGGATGACAAGCCTGGGAACCCTTGCTACACTATTGGCTCTGGCTTGTCGGGGAGCCCTGCCCCCCCAAACCTCCCCACCCCAACAACTTTTAAGTTTTTATCACAATCATCATTAGAAAAAATCAATCAAATCACATCAAAACCCCAATCTAATTATACATCTTCATGTACTATATTTGCCATTCTCTTCTCTCCTTTAATAATATTTTTATCCCATTCCAACTTCTTTTCCTTAAAGTCACACATACAATTGCCCATGTCCAAATGCAGCCATTCTCAAATTTAATCCCACCGCTTTCATAGTCTGTCTCTGTGACTTCTTAATCATCATTGCAAATGCTAACTGCACTGGAAACTGAATATGATGCAGGTAAAAGGGAGTTGATCTTCATTTGTAATAAGTTTGATCCATGAAATAAATGCTAGTTGCCTAGTACATGGTCCAGTTAGGATCCATGCTTGAAGCAAATGATTTTCCATTTTAATCAGTTGCAATCTTGCCCCATTGAACAGTCCCCTCTGTGGATCTACAGTATGTTCTGTAGTAGCATCAAAGAGACTCCTGGCTTCACCCCAAGTCAACTTGGGGAGATTCCACCAACATTCAGGCTGTTCAAATACTCTACAGGATACATCTCTGTCTCGCTGTCTCCCCCTGCAGTATCAGCACTGTGGTACACATGACTATCCCCAGGGAATTTAGCCAGAAGCTTTGAATTAATCTCATCTACCTCTGAATTCCTTGGACACAGAATGGCCCAGTCTAAGAAGTCTCCATCTTGCCAATCTCTTTGGTCCCCATCCACACAAATGTTTGGATATATCTCAGAAATTAGATCAGACATATCTGGACCACAGATCATATGAGGAGGCATTTCTGTTGTATGATCCAAAGGCAAAGTTTTTCCATGGCCTACATCCAAGAGCAACTGATCAAGAAACTGTTGACTGTGTAGATCATCCTGGTCCACCTGGATATTCTTTGACAAGAACAGTACCTTAATATGCTTCCATAGTTCATATTTTTGGATACATTGTCCAATGATCTGTTCTTTTGACCAATGTGATACAACAGGCAAAGTCTGCTGGAAGTCACCTCCTCAGGAACCCCCCTAAAGAGAAGGGCCTCCTTCTCTAATAAATCCCTCAAGGTCCTGTTGACTGCTGCACATGTGTAATGTGACTGCATTGGAACTGTTGAAATATGATATATATAATTAGTAATCTTGCATTCTTTTGTATATAGATTAGTAACTACTGTATAGTTGCTTAGTAATACTAACGCTTTTTGTTCGCATCCACAATGTACTGACACATACCTGTGCTTTAATTCTAACAGGTTATAGGCCCCACAGACTTATCTTTCAGATTCGTCGCCGCACATTTTCGTTCCTTCAAGTAGTTACTCATTGTATTCTTTTTAGGTGGCCGTATAGAAGGGCTTAGAAGCTGCAATACTTGCATGGGAAGGACTCTGGGGCAGTATATTGAAGGTGACCATATAAAAGGACTTAGAAGTCACAGTATGTGCACGGAAAGGATTCCGGGACAGTATATTGAAATTGGCACTGCACACCTTATCTTCATTTTTCTCACTAATCTACATCGGCATCACACACTTATCCAGAAATGGGGAACGAGAATTACTTTCAAAAACTAGGGGAAGAAAATCATAGTACATGGTGTGTTTATATGAAAGCACTTCTTGTTCGCAAGGATGTCTGGGATCTTATTGATGGTTCGGAAACTTGACCACTCGGCTCATCCTCCTCAAAATTGGTCCACGCATTCATTAAAAACAGCAACTTGTGCAATCGGAACTTACTCTTGGTATTGAATCAGAACAAATCCCTCACCTCCACGAAAACAATCCTATCATCTCTCGGGAAAATTTACACCAAGTACATGTTGCTCATGGATTCGTGTCTCATCTCGCTATTCACCGCCACTTCCTGACCATGAAGAAAGATGACTCACAAAGCATGCAACTCTGGATTGCCACCGTGAAGCACACCTCACAACATCTCAGCCATGCAACCAGTCCTCCATCAATTAACATTGATACCGCCCTTTGTCATTGGCTCAAAACTCATGAAGATGAAGAAACGATTCTGGTGCTTACCAATGGCCTCGATGAATCATATGACAAGTTCATTGTCAGCTTGGATTCCATTCCACCTGAACAACTCACCCTTGAATATGTCATCAATCGCTTACTCAATGAAGAATCACGCCAGCTTGGCCCTCATAATTTATCCATTGTTAATAACAATGCAGAAATTCAAGCCTTTTTGGCTGGCTGCCGCCATACAATTAAGTGCCCACCAAATGTTTCGTGCTTCAACTGTGGGGGACATGGTCATTACCAGGTTGACTGTCCAAGCCCTAATATTTCCACCAATGCTGCTGATTGTAATGACAACATTGAATTGGCAATACCTCAGAGAGTGCAATGGGTGCATACTGCACAGATATGATAATTCACACTTAGGGAGCCTTTTGTTCAAATCCTTTGATCAAGGGATTGTGTTGAAATATGATATATATAATTAGTAATCTTGCATTCTTTTGTATATAGATTAGTAACTACTGTATAGTTGCTTGGTAATACTAATGCTTTTTGTTTGCATCCACAATGTACTGATGCATACCTGCGCTTTAATTCTAACAGGAACCTCATCCCAGATGATCAGTCAGACTTGCTTCATAAGCTGTGCATTTTGTGAACCCTTTCAATATGACATAGAGCATCCCTGTCACAGGGAACATGTCAGGGTATTGATTTTATTTTATTTTAATATGCACCTACAAAATAGTACAGGCAAAGGCACAAGCACAATTATGTAATTCTGAATAAATTATGATAGATGCTCTAATGTCACAAAATGTTGATTACATAACCATGATGTCATATGTCCATTTATGGTGATATAATAATAGGGTTAATGAAGCTTGTACATCCAAATGGTTTTGTTGCCTGTATTTTATAAACCCTATATACTAAACTAGTACTTGGTATACCCTCCCTGGCCTTAATTACAAGCTTCTACTCTTCTAGGCATACTCTCTATCAAGTTCTGACACACTTCCTTTGGTATCTTTTCCCATTCCACTTGACAGTGCTCCCAAAGCTCCTCCACTCCACTAGGTGGTGTTTCATAGTCAGCTAGCCTCCTTTTCAAGTGCCCCCAGAGATGCTCTATGGGGTTTAGATCTGGAGACTGTGCTGGCCACTTCATCACTTGTAGCTGTGGTCATCAAACCACTTTTGAGCCAGTTTGCTGGTATGCTTTGGATCATTATCTGGCTGGAAGATGATATCAGATGGAGTTTTCTTGTAAAACTCAAGGGATTGCTGAAGTTCATCCTCCAAGCTAGAGCAGTAAAGCTGTAAATCCATCTTCCCTTCAATCCTAGTGGCATATCCAATGCCTTCCCAAAGCATGCAACCCCACATCATCACACTACCATCACCAAACTTCAATGTTCCCTCCCCCTGCCTATCAGTCAACCCCTCCCCCACCTTTTTCCACACCCACTTCCTTCCATCTGACCCAGGATGATTGATTTTGGTTTCATCAGAGAATACAACTCTCTTCCAGTCCTCTAGAGTGTACTCCTGATGTCTCTCTGCCCACTGTAGCCTCTCCATCCTGTGAGATTGTCACAGAAAAGGGCAATTCTTCTTCACCACAGGCCTGAGGCCAGCTTTGCGTAAGGCATGATGAACAGTTTGGGAGGAGAGGGATTGATTTGTGACATCCTGAAGAGACTTGGTAACTTGCACTGCATTATCAGCTTTCTGCCTGCAAATGAGATGCTTAGCATAGCTGATATTGGCAGATGTAAGTTTAGTTGGACGACCACCAAAGGACTTGGGAGCCTCAGGACAGTATTCAGAGCATATTTTTGAGATAGTTCCAATGCTAACACCAGTGGTCTGATGAATAGAGTGCCCAGAGACATTAGAGAGGAGCAGAGTAATGATGTGTTCACAAATGGTAGGGGGAACAGTGAGCATGGTGAATTGTGGGGACAAGCATGTTAAAAGGCCTTGTATATATACTTGAACATGAACAGATCATGTGACTTGTGGGTTTAAGGTTCATGTTTTTAAGTTGTGGAAGTAAAGTCATGTGATCATGAATATTTTTAGACCACTTCTTTGCTCTGTGAATCTTGGCAACAAAACTATTCAGATGTACAACCTGCATTCATGGTATTATTGCATGGCCATAAATGGACATATGACATCATGGTTATGTAATCAACATTTCGTGATATTAGAGCATCTATCATAATTTATTCAGAATTGTTAGAATTTAATTTGGGCTAATGCTAAAGGATCCTTTCAAAACAAAGAAACATCCAAACAGTTTTGTTGCCTACTGTAGCTAAGTAGTTATTTGTACATACAATCTGATCAGAAATCAACTTAGAATCTACTTGTCTTTTTAACCTTGCACATTCTCAGAACCCATGGGTTTCCTGTCCACTCCTATTTGAAAGTGGACAACATGATCTGCAAAGGTGCAGCACATAAGCTGAAGCTGAGACCATCCCCAGAACCTCTGCAGTTTTCCCTGGAGACCCACCCATGAGCCCCACACTTAACAGATGATCACTTTCTATGTATTCAGTTGGACTTGAGTTGTTTGGTCATCCTAGGACATAACTGGCTCATCTGATACAATCTGTTAATTGCCTGGGTTTTGGGTGGTATCACACATGGCATCAAACAAAACTGTATTGTCCCCAGCCCCTTCAGCACCCTTGGCCTTCATGGTAAATCTGCCTTCCATGGAATCCAGAACAGCAATGACTAGGTATTACCTATCACTCAGTGTTCACTTGATTAAAAGTATTGTTAATCCATACACTAGCAGCAAATGCTAGGAATATGTGAATACTGTTTGGTAGTCAGACATGAACCAATTATTTACCCATGCTTCCACTGACAGTGATGTTGACAGATGTTTCAGCCCCAGTTGCATTTAAATGGCCATGCCAAATGACGGCTCCTTCACAGCTAATGATGTAGGATGAGTAACTTGTAGGTAAAATGAAAGGTGTCACATACAGGCCATAATACAACCTGTCATGAATGTCCAAGCTCAAATTTCAATAAGATTCAATTTAATATTTCTTCGACATTCCTTCGACTTTCCAACTTGACTTCCAACTTGACTATTCTTCAACAATATCTTCGACTTGTCTCAGGTTGATGTCATTGATGATTTCACTTTGATATCATGTTATCATCATAGGTAAATGATATATAGTATATAAGGGCAATGATAGGAACAAAGGAAGTCAGTCAGAAAACCTGTATCATAATTATATTATTACTGTATTATATAATTGTCGAACTTTTTCTCAGCCTTTCTTTGACTTATTTATTCGTGAGCCTCTGTGTCCTATCTTTGCTTCACACTTTATCAACAGGACAAATTAATACTTTGTCGAACGAGGCATCTGTACTCAATATTGTTGAATATTCTTCAATTGTTTATTCAACTTTATTGAGTAAAATTCAATTTGTGACACGACCTGTATAAGTTTACATATGTATATGATAAAGCTACACCAATTGATGACTGAACCATAAAGAACATGTCCACTGAATGAAGGTGGCAGGATGATATTTGTTGTTATATGATTAGCAGTGATCCAGTTAGCATCATTGAAAGTCAGCTGGATTTCTGGTAAGCTGTCTGTGAACTTCCACTTGCTGAGCTAGGGAAGCCATAAAGAGCTTGTAGCTTTCATATTCAAATGCCCTGTGATTGCACTGGATTTCCCTTGTATGTGTTAAGAGCAGAAACTGACGGATGTCGGCAGGCCGATGGGGACTGATCGGAAGGACTTGGCTTCAGCTTATGTGCTGCACCCTCACAAGTTACCGTCGGGTGTCCTTAAATTTCGGGCGGGCGAAAACTAGTCCTGTCAAGTAAACCTCTCGGTAAACTACCGATCGGAAACTGAAGGATAAGTCGAGGGTTGGGCTGAGGGGTTGGAGACTGAGAGTATCGGAGATTGAGAGTCAGAGACTGAGAGTCGGAGACTGGAGGTTGAAGTCGTAAATGTAGGTTGAATCATAAATCGGAGGGAGTTGGAATGTGGTGGTCGTGAATAGATAATGGAGTCGGAAATTAGAGGGGTATCTAAGTGGATCTAAGTCAATATTCTAAGTCGACATTCTAAGTCGATATTCTGATTGTCTAGTAGTTACATTACAGTGGGTCTAATATATGAGTTATTGGCGTCTAGAAACTACTAACTAAGGGAAGAGCGGAAACACTATTTGACAAAATGACTTGACTAGAAACCCAAAGGTTACAATAAGGTCGAAAGCCGAGATTTAGCCGAGAGTGGAATTACAAGAAAAGGGAATAGTCCACGGACTACAACTATATATGGGCATATGTGAAACATAGAGTAAAATGGATCATCATAATGAAAGGGGACGTATAAAAGCATAACCAGATGGTATGAGTATATTTGACAGGGGCGTAAATGGGGTTTGATCGCCGTGAAGGTATACGTCAGTGTTGGTATTCCGAAGGTTGCCGAAATGATGACTTGATCAATAACTTGGAACATCGATAGACTGTAGTATTCTCAGGGACCGTCGGGTTGTGACATGGGTTACAACATGGTCGTAACAGTATGACCTTAAGGTCAGAGACAGGCATCCCATTCCAAGTAACCATCTTGGATGATGCTTGGAACAAAAACTGTCAAAGCCACACTTACCAGTCAATTGGAGTTCCAAATTCTTGATGGTGGCATTTCAGAGGGCTATGGGAAAGTGCTGCACAGGGTGTCATGACTGCCATGAACACCTCAAGATACCCTCAAATATGCACTTCACTAGTATAAAATAGATATAGTTTGTATATATTCTTCATAACATATCAATCTGCCTACTGGGGCTCTGCTAATTTACTTTAAGACTGGGTTTTATTGTTTAAAATTGTGAATTAGCCCCTTTTTTAAGAGAATATATCATTTAAAGTGGTATTTTGAGTATTACCATTCAAAATATAGCTATGTTTTAGTTTGAAGCCAAAATGTATATTCATGGCAATTGTCCACTTTTCACAGCACTCCTCACAGTAGTGCACAGCACCCACAGAGTGAGATTCAATGTCAGAGTTTGAAAATTGTTTGATCCTTGATAGTCAACATCTGCAATTCCTGAGCCAAATCACACTATAGTCTTTGGTGACACTCTGGCAGCATCTCTATTCATCCAGTGTTATTGAGGATTGTTTCTTTCCAGTTATTCCACACTTTTGTAAGAGTTTTGGGAATCTCTTGCTTTGGAAAGGTACTATCCTTTCTCTTAGATAGCTGTCTCTCTTTCTTCCCTTTTATAGCTTGCTCTTTGATTAAGTTGGGAGTACCTGGCTGATAGATCAAGACTATTAAGTCAGAACTACACCTGCAAGATTCTACTTTGCTGTAGCCTTGTACCTTTTTCACTGATACAGTGTGAGTGGCTTAGACTCTAGACTCTAAGGTGTAGGTTTAGTGTTTATCTAATTTTTTTCATTTTTATACCAGCCAGAGATATATATAAGCTTTAAATCCTTATACTATCTTGTGGTGAATTCCCTGCTGGTAAAATCTCATATCAGAAGTGTCTGTGAATACTTTGGATCCCTGTGGATGTGTAATTTGGAACTCTTGGCTTACTGGTTCACTTAAACTGCTTACTGGACTTTCTAAAATTTATTCAGTTATTCCTCTTATTTTGGAATTGTCTGTCTTATTTCTCTAATGATATATTATCATAATACTTTTTGAACTGATTCTAATGTACTATTTATATAGTTTCTATTCCATCATTTTCACAAATTATTTGGATTTCATTCCAGGCCTGATATTGTCAATACTAAAGACTAGGAACGAACAATATCTATTCCTGGAAAAGGCATGCCAAGCTTCCCTTAATAATTTCTTTATTTTACTAAATTATATAGTAGTTCCTGGACTGTACCATCATGGGCCTTATCCACCTAGGATATTATCTGCTTATGACCTGGAAGGTATGAGCTATATTCCATTATTTAATACAGAATAATTAATTCATTATTGATAGGATATCCTTTTGGTTATTTTTTAAATCCAAATCAGATCAATCCATCTATATTCAATTCCCAAGTCCCACCTCACACTACTGGAGGGTGTTTATAATTACTATAATCTCAAATATTTACTAATAAAAGTCTTATTTTTACAAAACTCCATCTTTAAATAGTGATATCTATTCTGAAACAATTATATCATCAACAAAACAACCATCAGAAATAGTTCTCCATATTACATCTTATACAACCCATAGTTATTTAATAAATTCCATTGTATATAATTTCCTTCCTTTTACAGATGCCTACTAATACTTTTATTAGTACTTTATTTTTTAAAAGTTGTAATGTAGTTATTTCCATGTAAAATATGTAAAATATTATTGGAAATTTTTCATGCCACAGCTGTCTTTATTAAGTAAAACCCCCTATATATTCTGGGTATGTTGAATCAAGTAGAAATCTGTTTAGATTAACAGATCCATTCCGAAGTAATACATATGTATTTAGAGGTGCCAATGATATACATATGCATGGAATGGACTATCTAAAGGTATCCATTTTTTAAAAGTATTAGTGTTTCAAACTACTAATTTTTTTTATTGTCTACTTGTGTCCGGAAAGATTCTTTAGTTTGTAATGTATGAGAGAGTTTAAAACTTTTTGAAAGTTTTAAAAACCAAATTATGTTTGAATCACATCCCAGATGTTTAAATGACCTTTAGAGTATATTAGAATTTGGATTTTGGGTTCAACAAAACTCTATGAATTATAAGAAGAGAATATACTTGGCCCAGACTCCGAGGATTCACTAAGCACTATTGTAAATCTTGCATTACTTGTCCACACTCTAAATCACAGCATCACAAGCCATATGGCCTTCTGAAACAACTCCCAGTACTGGAATACCTGTGGAATTCCATCTCTATGGATTTCATTGAACACCTACCAGACTCTGAATGCTTTTCCACCATTCTAGTCATTGTTGACAGATTCTCAAAACAAGGTATATTCATTCCCATGTATGATACCATTACGTCCATGCAGTTAGCGGAAATTTTTATTATCCATGTATTTTCCAAGCATGGAGTTCCATCCCATGTAACTTCCAATCAAGGATCAGAGTTTGTATCTCACTTCTTTAGATCCCTTGGGAAATCCTTGGACATGAAGTTACACTTCACATCCAGACATCACCCAGAAGGTGAAGGACAAACTGAATGTGTCAATCAGACATTGGAACAATACCTCCATGTATATTGCAACTATCAACAGGACAATTGGAAATCCCTGTTACCACTTGCAGAATTTGCTTACAACAATGCACCTTCCTGGACCAATATCTTCTCTCTGACCGCACTCTGTGGACCCCATGTTACCATTGGATTCTTTTTCTTTTTTCCCTGTCACCCTATGTCTCTCTTTGCTTTTACAGGTTTCTGACATGTTTTCAAGTCCTAGGCAGATTTCCCCACTGACTTTGACTTTTATGCTTTTTCATGTTTTACTTGTATTTTCAAAAAAAAAAGAGATTATTAAACTTTATTATTCTTTTCAATCTACATTTATGGGGCTATGCTTTTGCCCAACCCCAGCCATCTCCTCAGGGAGCTCTGCTACCTCCATGGGAACCCCATCCTCATCTGAACCGGCCTCCTTGGAACTCCCAATCTGTGGTTCTTCATACACATAACCACTGTACTCTGCCAGGAACTTCCAAAACTCCGAGTGGAGCCCACAGAGTTTATTCACCACCACCACCTGCACCCAGTTGCTCTTCCTAAGCAACTCCTTTTGGGCCTCTATGCCCTCAGCAATCTGCCCCAGGACCTTGTCCAAACCCACAATCCCATCTGACCTGCTTGCTTCCTGTGCCACAGATCCCATGGGCTACTCGTGAACAAGTGAGCACCTGCCTTTGAGGTGCGCACATTGCCAGCAGCCCAGTCCCCACCCGGACTTCCAATTGCAGTCAGTGTTCCAGTCATTACAACTGGAACCCTGCGGGTTGTTTCTAACATGAAGGTGGACTGGAGCCATCTTCTTTGCCTTCTGCTGATGTGGTTAGTTTCCTGGAACACCCACAGACCCAAGACTTGCCTTTTGGGAGCTCTCCAGCTCCCCCTCAGACTCTGACTCAACCTCTACCACTTTGCACTGAAAATGCAAAGTCAGTCAAGTTAACACTGTGGATCAATGGGACTTACCTTTCCCACAGCAACTGTGGCCTTGTCCACAGCTGCCTTGGCTTTCTCCATGGCAATCCGCACAGCCTCCTCCTCATCCCTTTTCCTCTGCTTCTCGGCCTCTTCCTCCACAGCCAGCACCACCTGGTACTCTCTGTCCAATTCCTCCTCAGCCTCCTTGGCCTTCCTCTCCACCTCTCATTGTCAGCACTGCTCTTCCCGCTGTGCTAGAATCTGGGCCATGGTAACTGGAGCCCAATATAGAGTGCCCATGGAGGGCCCGGCAGTTGGCTCAGGTCTGTGTGGCATTGGCTTGGGACCCATTTTGATGATGGGGTAATAAAGAAGAAATTTCATTTTTTCAAATTTTTATATAGGCTCATTGCATTTGAACCTTACTGTCCAGATCATGTGACTCTTTGACACATACATGTAACCAACATGACTTTTCACACATGTGCATACCCAACAAAACCTTATCAAGTTCTAGAGCCTCTTTGGGACTTCAGCATAAAGGGAGGGTACTGTTACGACCAGAAATCCTGCTGGACTCCTGGCACTAACTTATATGCACCCGCACCCTATACACACCAATTATCTGTTTATTGGAATACCTGCCAGACTCCACACCTCAGTCCTGTCCATGCTCAACCTTCATTACTTCATGTATCAGTCAATGGAATACCCACTGGAACCTGCTCCTGTCTATCCCTCTGTCCCATGCATCAGTCACTGGACTCCACTCGGAACACCCAACAGCTCTCTAACTGAGCCCCATTCCCATTATGGCCAAATAACCTGTCATGATTTGGGCTCTGCTCCTGCCCCATTCCCATTATGATTTTACAACCTGTCACATTTTGGACTCTGCTCCACTCCATTCCATTCCTAACACCAAGTTTGGTGTTTATTTATCTTGTTTTATGTTTGCTAATTTAGTTTTCATTATTACTGGATTTGGAATGTTATTCATTCCACAGTCTATATAGTCTGGCAGATGTTGTACATACAATCCAGTCAGAAAATCAGCTTAGATTCCCCCAGTAATCTCAAGTACATTTTCCACTCTAATCTCCTCTTTGAAACACACTGCTTTACCTCGTTGGAGCCCACAGGATCCAACCCATCTATCACTCAACCTCCGACTTATCTATCTTGACTCCCCAACCTCTCGACATACAAACCCGGCCCAGACTCCCTGGGATTCCCATCCACCCATTTGAAATTGGACAAGATGATCTCACAAGGGTGCAGCCTATAAGCTGAAGCCAAGTCCTACCGGCTTTCCCATGGGTTTCTCCAGAAACCCTCCATGCACGACTCTTAACACCTGTTCCCATTATGGTCTAACGACCCATCATGTTTTGGACTCTGCTCCGCTCTGTTCCATTCCTAACACCAAGTTTGGTGTTTACTTATCTCATTTCATGTTTACTAGTTTAGATTTCATTATTACTGGATTTGGTATGTTATACATTCCACAGTCTATATAGCCTGGCAGATGTTGTACATACAATCCAGTCAGAAAATCAGCTTAGATTCTGTGAGGTATCAGCTTTATCTCATAATGTTCTCTTAATTTTCTTTGAATTATTTAATATTTTCTCGAATTTTTATTGTATTTTTACTATGTTTATTGTGAAAAATAGGCCTTATTCCTTTTAACTTCATATAAATAATAGCATATATGGACTCATATTATGCTATTATTACTTAATTAATTTATTATAATTTTTAACTAATTATTTATATTTTATTTACTTAGTTATTACTGTCCGGCACATTGCTTGCTAGTATGTGTGCATTCGGGTGTCACATGACACATTACCTAATCCGGCTCACACAGTCACGCGAGTGACTGTAACCCTAGTCACGCGAGTGATTGTAACACTAGTCACGCGAGTGACTCACTAGTCACACGAGTGACTGTACCACTAGTCACACGAGTGACTGTCACACACGTCACTGTCACACACGTCACTGTCACACAAGTCACGGTCCGGTGTCGGGATGTCACACAAGTCACGAATGTGACTACCCGAGTCATTATTTGATCCCGCCGACTCATCGTTTGCTTCCATCCCCGGGACCACAGCCTTGAACCTTCATGTTCAAGCCCAAGCTTAGAACCCTTGTCTCAGAGAGGGGAATCATGTGATAAATAAAGGGTAAATAATGAGTAGAATATGAGGTCATTATGATCTCACTAATGACCTCATAAACTAAATAGTTAGCTAATCATTGAGTTATCAAAATGTATATAAGGAGGGCCAAGTTTCCAATAAAATAAAACTATCTCTCACATTGCACAGCACAGCTCAGAAGCTTATCTAATCATCCTAAGGACAATAATAGCCTTAGTCTGATACACTAACTGCAAGCATCTACACTTGCAGCATCTTGAATCTTTGTCAGCAACTCTTGAACTTAGCTAATCATCTAAGTTCCCCAGCCTCACAGCTACCCTTTAGGCTTATTAATTAGATAATAAACCTAATAAGTATCTAAGTATCCTTACTGAAATCCCTGTATAAAGATTACAAAGTCTCAGTCGACACAAGGTAAGAGATCGACTGAGGTTGGCTGGTTGAGCAGCTCGTAATTTATAGTAGTCAAAAAAAAATAGAAATAGTACGATGTCTCGGATTGGTATCACGAGTGCACACTAGGCACTCATTAGGCTTGAGGCACATATTAAGCTTCGATCCATACTTTGATTAGGTATGCATTAGACTTCGATCCATACTTTGATTAGGCACACATTAGGCTTCGATCCATAACACTCCCCCTGGCTAAGTGTGCTCGATGGATTCGCAAATGCAGAGGATGATGCATTGTTGCTTGTGTGCACGGCATGGCAGTTGTTTAGTGAACATATCCACGAGATTCTCTGAGGAAGCGAGGTGGCCTATTTCCACATCACCATCTGCGACTCATTCACGAATGTAGTGATAGTGAATGTCAATATGTTTAACCCTGGAATTGTGTTTCACATTCTTTGTTAGTGATACAGCCCCTGCATTATCGTTCCAAAGAATTGCTGGTCGTGGTTGGGGGTATCCAACTTTGTCCATTGCCGAATACATCCAAAGTATCTGTTTCATTGCCCTGGTTAGGGCCATATATTCCACCTCAGTAGTTGAAAGTGCGACGGTAGGTTGATACTGCGTCCCCCATGCAGTAGGTCCACCTGCTTGGATAAAAACGTGCCCAGAACACGAGCGACGGTTGTCATGGTCCCCCCCGTAGTCCGCATCGACATATCCAATTGGTCTGAGATCCCTATAGTTTCCCCCATATGTTATTTTATAGTCAAGTGTTCCCTTGAGATAACGAAGGACATGTGTGAGGGCATTCCAGTGAGTGCGGCCTGGGTTAGACGAAAATTTGCTGAGTGTAGATATTGCATAGGATAGATCAGGTCGTGTAGCAATTTGAGCATACATTATGGACCCAAGCAGTTCGCGGTAGGGTTTATCGGCCATAAAAGTGTGGTCCTCCGAAGTTGATGGTGCCATGTCCTGTGTGAGAACCACTCCTGGGGGAAGTGGTGTCTGTCTAGGGTTACAATCTGTCATCCCGAATCGTTCTATAATTCTTTCCAGGTAAGCCCATTGAGATATGCTTATGGTTCCAGCGGTTTGGTCCCTGTCGATTCGTATGCCTAGGACCAGATTCACGTCCCCCAAGTCCTTTATTTCGTATGTCCATCCCAACTCCTCCTTCGCCCTCTGTGCTTCCTCCCTCGTTGATGAGATCCCTGTGGTGTCATCTGTGTATGTACTGGTGATAGTTATGTCCCCGTTATTGTGTCGTGACTGCACCGCTGGATCAGCTTTGGACCTGTAATACCCTAATTCCCCCATCTCTTTATTCAGAGCCTCCGCCCAGTTGAAAGCACCATCCATAGTCCCATATAGTGTTTTGTTGAGCTGTCCGATCTTTCCTTCTACTTTTGCCCCATCGGGCAACTCAATGTATGTGATTGCTTGGGGGTGTGAGTTTAGATATGCTGCCACATAGTCGATTTGCCAGGCCTCCATATCCATGGACGCCGCGATGGTGAGATTCATACATAGGGACTCATAGCGGATGACGGATGCGTAGGTTTCGAAAAAATCTACCCCCGGGATCTGTGTAAAACCCTTTGCCACCAAACACGCTTTCCGAGCTATAAGGTTTCCATCCGCGTCATACTTATTTGCGAAGGTCCAACGTGTTTGTATTAGTCGGACATCTGAGGGTTGGTCAATTACCTTCCATACGTTTCTTTCTTTCATGACTGCCAACTCCTTTGCTATAGGTGCATTTCAGATATCTGGGCATGTCATCGCCTCAGCATATGAACTCGGGAGCCAATAGTTCTGTGGGTCTGGAAGCTCGGCCATTGGCACTTCCCTCACAGTGGCTTGGATACTGTTAACATTGGTAGGCCTTTTCCCATCCAATGCCCAATCTTCCCCAGCTTGTCTGGCATTTTCAGTATTACGTTCGGAATCTTGTGAATTGATAATTGCCTGCATTGGAGTGCGAATACGATTTGATGTACGGGGTGCGACTGGCAGATCAACTACAGGAGCAGTTTGAGGATCAGTTGTATTATCTGTCAGATCAGTATTGTTATTGAGTTGTCCTTGATCAGATGGCATGATGCTGCCCTCATCCTCACTCATCGGTGACGATGGAAGGGGTGGTAACGTTTTATGTCCAACACCTTCCTCAAATATCACATCGCGTGACCGGATGATGTTCCGAGTAGTGGGGATATACAGGCGGTAAGCGTCACGTCCAAAATAGCCAATCAACATACACTTAACAGACCGCGGTTCTAACTTGCCTAAACTGTTGCCTGATTCCACAGGTATTTTTGCATACGCAATGCATCCCAGGGGCCGCAAGTGTGAGACATTTGGCTTCATGTGGTGCCACAGTTCGAATGGCGTGATGGATGGGTTTCTTGCTGTAGGCACGAAATTGTGAAGGTAAATGAGTGTAGAGGCAATTTCACACCACGTTGGGGGGGCAACCCCATCTCATGTAGTACAACTCGTACCCGTTCAATAATGGTTCGATGGGTACGCTCCACAACGCCGTTAGACTTGGAGGAGTATGCACTAGTTGTTTCATGTAATATACCCCGTTCTGCGATATAGTTGTCCCATAATGCATTGCAAAACTCAGTGCCCTCGTCCGTTCGTATACAGCGAATCATTTGACCTGTTTGTCTTTCTGCCAAAGCGATACTACATTTCAGGACATCCAATGTCATTTCTGCCTGCTTGTGTGCCAAGAAAGAGCCTTGAATGAAACCGGAGAAACCATCAACGATAAGCATCATGTAGGATTTACCTCCAGCGGACTTCACGCGGGACGGCCCCCACAGATCGATATAAATATGTTCCCCGATAATCACTTCTCGTTGGTCATTGGTATAGAAGGGGCATCGGGTGTGCTTGCCCATGATACAATCCTCGCAGGTCCCAGGTCTAGGAACTAGCGATGTTATATCTATCCCATTGGCAATTTGATTGTTATGCATATCCCTGATCGCCTTGTAACCGACATGTCCAAAACGGTGATGCCACGTATCGATGTCTGTCGGCCGAATGTGTGAGTGGGTGGCATATGCTGTTACCATGTTCTTGATGGTGATAGGATTCTTGGCCTCCTGGGAGTTCGGGGTAGAGTTGTTGTAGTGGGTTGGTGAGTGCAAGTCTATCTCGTACATGGTCCCTACATTTCTTCCTCTCATAAAGGGGGCGTTGGTTCTGTCGATGAAGGTTACCCCTCCTCCACGAAAAATCGTATAACATCCAGCCTTATCGAGGCGGCCGATTGAAATCAAGTTGTGCGATAGATCCGGAGTATGTAGAGCATTTTCGAAGATAACATTGGTTACCTTATGATCAAGAATAACCTGTTTTCTGACAGTGCCAATTCTGTGGATGCGGAATGTTCCCCCAACTGTAGCCGTTGTTCCACTTTTTCCATCACATATAGTGTATGATGAGAAATTGTTGACATTGACGAAAAAATGGTCGCTTGCTGCTGAATCAGCATATGTGATGGTATAGGATTTTTGGTCCTGGTCCTGGATACCTTGTGTTATAAGAACACAGTAATTTTCACTGGACGTGGTAGTTGTTGACCCTGCTGGTATTATTGTGGCATTTGCTACTGTTGTTTGGCCAGGTTTCGCGGTGGATGTATCGGTAGGGGTATCAGTGGCTTTCCCTTTCTTCTTCCACCAATCAGGGTACTGGCCCTCCATTCCCCCTCCTGGCTTGAAACACCTGTCAATCGTATGTCCTACTCTTTTACACGCTGGATTGGTACAGATGAGAGAGCTGCGCGTTCCCCTTTACTGTGTTGTGAGTAAGGACTGAGTATTTTGGGGTGTCGCCTTTCTATGTCGTGCTATTGTGGCATCATGCATAGCAAGCCTCGCAATAACATCAGCTGATGTCTTTTGCTCATACAGCGTGCTGACGTAGATTGACCATTCGCTGGGCATTGACCCTAATATAATGGTGCGGAACTCGGAGTCGTCAATGGTACTACCTTGACTAATCGCCCTTTCCCAGGCTTCCCGGAGGGCTGCGAAATGTGCAGTTATTTCAGTACCATCGATATGTCTGATAGATCGTAAAGTGTTTTCTGCATTTAGTCAGCCAATGTCAGAAACGGCATCGTATGTTGTGATGAGGGCTTTCCATGCCTCCGCTGCAATTTGCGTTGACTTGATTCCAAAGCCGAGTGGGTTCTTGACATTAAGCGTAATCATGCTTTTTGCGTAAGCATCTCATTGTGCCCATTCATCAGGGGTCGGTGGCATTGTGCCCCAGTAGCTCATTGGTGTTGGGACTGGTGCATTCAGAGTGTTCATTGCGGGTCTGATAATACTACCATCTAGGTAGCCCTGAACTCCTCTGGCATGTGCTGCAGACAAAATGGTCTCCTTCCAAGTGAACCATCTGTTTCCATCGAAGCGCTCATCAGCAGGTAGTTGAAACAAAGATGGTTGCATAGTCATATTGATCGTAGTCAGGTCAGGGTCAGGGTCAGTTGGTCAATGGGAGTCAGCGTGATCGTGGTCAGTTCCGGGTTCGTCAGTCAATTGTTTTAACAGCGTTTGACAGAGTTCAGCAACGTTGGTCGGGGCCCATAACCTATAAAGATTACAAAGTCTCAGTCGACACAAGGTAAGAGATCGACTGAATATATATTGATACCTATAAAGATTACAAAGTCTTTCATATGTGTGAGTATTTGCATGTGAATATGCAACATTCGTAACGTACCTCAGTCGACACAAGGTAAGAGATCGACTGAGGTTGGCTGGTTGAGCAGCTCGTAATTTATAGTAGTCAAAAAAAATAGAAATAGTACGATGTCTCGGATTGGTATCACGAGTGCACACTAGGCACTCATTAGGCTTGAGGCACGTATTAAGCTTCGATCCATACTTTGATTAGGTACGCATTAGACTTCGATCCATACTTTGATTAGGCACACATTAGGCTTCGATCCATAACACCCTGCCAATACTAGATTATTCAAGGCCCAGCCCTAAGTTTATTGAATTAATCAAGTACAAGCACTCAGATAATCCAATACATATTATTTTCTCTATTAATAAATTATTTAACACCTTGTTAAATAACTATTAATAGTTACAAATAAGCATACAAGAATCCGAAGCTCTTATATCAAGTCTCTGCCAAGTTACTGCGCATATATTCAGCTTCCAGCCCCTATTCTCAAGGAATAGTTCTTTTATTTGCTAAAAGAGTCATACACAGTTCTATTGAACCTTTCAATAATCAAAATAAGCATTGATTTGAGTTGTTTAAGCTTCATAGCGCAGCTCATTAATCTATCAGTATTTAAATTACTGGACCTTTGCTTGTTTTATTGTTGAAGCTCTGTGACACTATAGCATATATTGAGCTATCTAAGAGAATCCCCTGAATACATTACAGATTCTCCCCAGTAATCTCAGTACATTTTCCACTCTAATCTCCCCTTTGAAACATACCGCTCTTTCCCTCGTCAGAGCCATGGGCTCCAACTCATCTATCACTTAACCTCCAACCCATCTATCACTTGACCTCCAACCCATCTCTGCCCAACCCCTCGACTTCCACAGGATTCCTGCAGTCAACCCTCCAACCACAACCCACCAACTACTCCCAAACTCCCTGGGATTCCTGTCTGCCCATTTGAAATTGGACAACACAATCTCACGAGGGCACAGCCTATAAGCTGAAGCCAAGTCCTACCAGCTTTCCTGCAGGTTTCAGTCCTACCGGCTTTCCTGTGGGTTTCTCTGGAAACCCTCTCTCTTAACACATTTGTACACTGTCCTTGCACATGTGCAGCTTTATGAAGGGGAACAAATTGGGGAAAAGTGAAAATCCTGTTTCAAGACACAAATACCACTGCTGATGTAGTGTTTAAAAGCATTATTGTTGTACCCATAAAGAAGTATTCAGGCCCATATGTGCCTTTCAGGTTCAATGAAGTCAAGAGTATAGAATTATAAATAATTCATAAAATGGAAATATGTTTCTGAGTTGGATTGCATGCCCTAATAAACACTTAGAATTGTTGATACAGAGAAAATTGTGAGGGTATGTTGGTGACTTGCTCCCCTCCTCCCCCACTCTCAGGTTCACTCCTTGTTGCTAGATAATTAACTAATATTGTTTGCACTTATTTGGGCACTAACTTAAAGTCACTCTCCACAATCTGAGCCTTCTGAGTGATCTTCCAGCTAGATATTCAATTTTATTATCAAGGTAAACTATACAGGGCCGAATTATACAGAGTGATCAGAAGGGAGTTTAATTTAATTTTTTCCCTACATTGCCGTATAAACCCAGAGAGCTGGAACCGTGTCTCACTGTAGTGAGCATGGTTTGGCACAAGTGGATTGGAATATGACATACTACAAAACCGAGAGTAAAACGCAAGTAGCTTAAGTCCTGCGAAGTATTCGCAATTTGGTTCTTCATGTTTGACAACAGACTCACAATGACCCTCTCCTTTCTTTATGAACACTAGTTTAAGAACACAACGTCATCCCACTTCATTACATCAATATACTTTTCATAGCAAGAAGCATAACGGTACACACCTTGCACTTGAGCACACATGTTTTTGATCTCGTGGACAAGCGCTCGTAAACGCTGCTCCCCAGCGTCCTCGAGAACATTATAGTTCCATCGCTCCATCGGTGCAACATCGTTCACGAAGCGGAAATCGCGAGGGATCCGCGTGGGTGTCAACCCAGTATCATCGTACCTGTATACTGATAAAACTGGCCCCATTGCACTGATGCCGTATAACACTGGAATTATAGGCTCATCAAGGAACTCCAAAAACCGTTGGCGCATTTGGATATCAGTTTCCTCCCGCTTAGATCGCAAGTTAAGCGAACCGGAGGGTTTAACTTCAACAAAGAAGACAGGGTGGCGAGCGATGTTGACTACAAGAACCGTCACGAAGTCGATGATCTCCTGTGAGTTCAAAGGCCGTTTAAACTGAGGGACGATCTCAAAGTCTGATTCCCAAGGGAACAGATAAGAGAGTAATTTGTTGAATGGCCCATAATAAACTGACTCATCCGTGGTGATATGCGCCACTGAGTTGAAAGAGTTAACAATTGATGCTGGCCAAACCATACTAGATTGAGGGAATGAGACCGAGTGGGAGAAACACACAGTACTTTACTACGCACCTTTGGTGATGGCGTGATATAGACCGTGATAGACCGTGACAATTTGACTCTTATGTAAACATTTCTTTTTTGGCGCCTGACCCCCCGTTCCCGTTTGTACGCATGTAATAAATTTGTTTCTAACCTGTAAATTTTTTTCGAAAATTCATACAGAATTTACAGTAAATAAACAGTTTCGCACCGGTATCTATATGTCCCCGATCACGATTAGATCGTCAAAAATACCTTATGGAGCAGGACAAATAAATAAAAACAAAATGTGAATCTCGGTTGGTTAAGAATTACAACCATGAATCCGTGTCCTACAGGACATGGTGCATCCACCACATTCCCATGTTTTCCGGTGAAGAGAATTTTTGTGATTGAACCCTGCTTCCGAGGGTTTCAGAGTCTTCTATATAGCGGAAAAAATACAGGCAATGCTGTTCCCCTTGTAGGAGGAACCTCGGGTCTCAACATTGTCGTTGATACTCCATGGCATTGAACAATTCACGACGTTGCACATTTCAATGATCCAAACTCTCGTCAAATGTGGCCTTGGACAGTAAACATTGCCAATCTCCATTTTGCAGGTTGTCAATTATCTGGAAACTCGAAATCTTCCATATTCGAGAGAGGATTGTTGTCTTCCTCATTACTCGGCTCAATGGTTGGATTGGAATTACTCAGATCCTCGGATAAGGGGCAGAGAACTGTGTGCTTGCAAAAGAGAATTTTGCGGCAGGGTGTGACCTCAATGACAAAATAGGCAGGGACTAGATGTACAGATTACTGCAAAGGGGTCACCGGGAAAGTCCTAGCTCCAAAGATTTTTAGGATCCTCAGAAGAGGCTTATTTCATATAAATTCCGCCAATCACTTATCAGATCCTTAACCGAGTTAAAGTCAGTTTAGAGTCAATCAACCTTTGGATCTTCAAAGATCCCTAACCAATTTAACTTTCAATGGATGGTTTATATAAAATAAGACTCTACTAAGTATCCTAAAATTTTTGGTAGAGGGGTTATCCCAATGAGTGTAACTCCTTATACTGTGATTTGGCAATATTTGGTTTAGTGTGGCACATGCATTGTTGACCAAAATAGGCTCCCTTTGTGCTTGGCCTGCCCCTATCCCCTTGTTCTCCATATCCCATTGTTATCCACTTGGATATATATGTAATGTACATATGGAGTTTCAATACAGTAGTGGTTTGTTCCCCACCACCCATTCTACTCTCTGATTGTGTCTGTGGCAGCTGTTAGTCTTACATTGTAAAAGGTATTATAATATGTAGACAAGTGACAGGCTAGACTGGGAATTGAACCCAGGGTCCTTTGCATATATAGCAAGGGTGTTACCACTACACCATCTGACCTTGTGTAGGTCTGAACTTGTTGTTAAGGTGTGTGCAAAGCTTAGCAGAGGGTTTCCAGAGAAACCCATGGATATTCCAGTAGGACTTGGCTTTAGCTTATAGGCTGTGCCCTCACAATAACATAGTGTCCAATTTCAAACAGGCAGATGGAAAACCTGGGGAGTCTGGGTGTAGTTGATAGGTCAAGAGTTGATAGGTTGAGAGTTGATAGGTTGAGAGTTGATAGGTTGAGAGTTGATAGGTTGAGAGTTGATAGGTTGAGAGTTGTTATATTGAGAGTTGATAGGTTGAGAGTTGATAGGTTGAAAGACCAGTAGTGTTGTGAGATGGAGATGGAGCAGGTATATACTAAGTAGCTGGGGAAGGACTTAGTCTAAAAACTTAGTTGATTTTCTGACCAGATTGTATGTACAACATTAGCTAGTTTATATAGACTGTTAGGATATATGCAATACCAAATCTGGTAATAATGAGATCCAAACAAGTAATCATGAAACAAGATAAGTAAACACCAAATTAGGTGTTAGGGGCAGAGGTGGAGTCTGAAACATGACAGGTCATTAGACCATAATGGGAATGGGGCTCAGTCAGAGAGCTGTCAGGTTATCTGGGCAGAGCCCAGTGACTGGTGCATGGAATGGGGTCGGACATAGACAGGCTTTGACATGTGCAGGTCCTGGTGGTGGAGTCTGATGAGTGATGCATGAGACACAGAGGGTTGGGTGTAGATGGGCTTGACATCCAGATCCTGGCAGGTTTTCTAGTTTGGCTGTAACTTGGTATAGCAGGTCAGGTGCATATAGGATGGGGTCCAGAGCCCAGCAGGTTTTCCAGTCCTAACACTTACACTGTACTTAAGGATATAACCTGAAGCACCATTCCTATTGGATTATATACACACTGAACTCAGAGCTAGATAGGATGGTTGGGTTGGTTTTATATAATCTACCACAATGTGCTTGCAAACAAGAACCAGCTTCAGATGAATGCTGGTGACAAAGTGCAACCCAGTGGTGAGAGTCTGTGGCATATTTAGGATCATCTAGATTGGTGATCCAGCTTGGATTTGCATTTCATCCACTGTGCCTTGAATGGTTTCCACCATGCATAAAGGCTTTGGTGTCAGATTTTAAGATTGAGTTTTTCATCAAGTTCTTGTACATGAATAGGTATCAATTTTGTCATTAAAACCCACACCAATATATCTATCCAGTTGGGGCTGAAAATTGAAAAAAAAAAATTTTAAAGTACACACTGACTCTCACAAATCATAGTAGTTTGAGAATCACAATTTCACTGTGAGAAATGTGAGCCCATAGCTCCCAACAGCTGTGACAGTACCATTTTCCCATTAATAAGTCCAACACTCATAGAGGTCATACTTTACATTAGTTGATTGAGCTAAGTGTTGAATTTCACCCTTATCATACTATCTACTCAGTTTGAAATACCAGAGCACCCTAACAGTTCATGTGAGGGTGCAACACATAAGTTGAAGCCAAGCTCCACTACATTTATAGAGTTGGACCTCCTGACTAGTACAATCTCTATCATTCAGCCCCCTGATTAGCTCATTTCATATCATTGGCCCCCAACCCCATTTTACTTAGATCTTAACAGCACCCTCCAACAGACAATTTTAATACAGTTATGTATTCAAGCCATATCTCCCAGTTCTTTGGAACTCCCAGCACAAAGTAAATACATTCCTTTTCTGTCATCACCCAATTCAGCAACTTGGGCCAAAAGACTAAGAGTCATAAGGTATGTAAGAGTTCACAGCTTGCCAAAGAATATCTTTGAGAGTATTGGAGGGTGTTTATAATTACTATAATCTCAAATATTTACTAATAAAAGTCTTATTTTTACAAAACTCCATCTTTAAATAGTGATATCTATTCTGAAACAATTATATCATCAACAAAACAACCATCAGAAATAGTTCTCCATATTACATCTTATACAACCCATAGTTATTTAACAAATTCCATTGTATATAATTTCCTTCCTTTTACAGATGCCTACTAATACTTTTATTAGTACTTTGTTTTTTAAAAGTTGTAATGTAGTTATTTCCATGTAAAATATGTAAAATATTATTGGAAATTTTTCATACCACAGCTGTCTTTATTAAGTAAAACCCCCTATACATTCTGGGTATGTTGAACCAAGTAGGAATCTGTTTAGATTAACAGATCCATTCCGAAGTAACACATGTGTATTTAGAGGTGCCAATGATATACATATGCATGGAATGGACTATCTAAAGGTATCTATTTTTTAAAAGTATTAGTGTTTCAAACTACTAATTCTTTTTATTGTCTACTTGTGTCCAGAAAGATTCTTTAGTTTGTAATGTATGAGAGAGTTTGAAACTTTTTGAAAGTTTTAAAAACCAAATTATGTTTGAATCACATCCCAGATGTTTAAATGACCTTTAGAGTATATTAGAATTTGGTATACTTAATAGTTTTCAGATATCCTCCATTGAGAATGGAGGAAAGAGACTGAGAACTAGTAGAGAGTAATCTAAGTCAAATTTTGAACTGAGGAAACTGTATCATACATCAGAGGACTTTATACTACAGAGAGATGGATGATTGGAGGGCTAATCAGAGAAGTGAGAGTGATGACAGGTCAGAAAGAAGTGGGGAAGAAAATGGAGATGTAAACAAGACTCAAATACAATATAGAAAGTATACTAAAAAGGTGTGAGGTGGCAAATGAGATATATACTGTACATATGTGGAACAGTGATGGGGGAGTGAGTGGAATGGAGATAGGACAGAAGGCTAGGGTGCTGGGATATGACCAAACAATTGTCAGGGGCACTGCAAGCAGTGCTATCATGAGAAGGGTACTGATAGTAGGATGATGGAGGGTTACATGACTAAAAAAACAACTCATGAGGGTCCAAAATGATGGGGATCCTAATAGTATTCCCTGAGATCAAGACCCTTCAAGACCTTTCTAGAAAATGATGCCAGAGTATTATTGAGTAGGATGAGAGCAGGATGGGGCCAAAAAGGAAAAGTGAAAATAATATGAACAGGAAAGAGACATATGGCAACAAGGAGTAGTGAAGATGAGTTCATGGGAAATTCAGGGGTCTAAGGCGAGGCACTAAACAGCTGAAAGGGGGTCCAGCTTGCCCAGATTTTCAGTATGAAAGTCCAGAACAACTTCAGGTGCATTTCCAAGTTCAGTGGCAAGGATCCAGGATGTTTCTTCATCTGTATCTTTGTAGCCAGACCATTTCACCAGGTAGAGCAGTTGCAAGCCTGTACCTCTATACTAGTTGTTGTTGACAGATTCACTGAGCAGAGTATTTTATGCCTACATATGACACAATTACCTCCCAAGAGCTTGCAAAATTATTTGTTATCCACATTTTCTCAAAACACAGCATCTCAACTTATCTCACCTCAGATCAGGGCTCTGAATTTGTCTCTCACTTCTTCAAATCACTCAGAACAGCCCTTGATCTGAACCTACATTTCACTTTGGGACACCATCCAGAAGGTGATGGGCAGACTGAATGAGTAAATCAAACATTGGAACAATCTCTTCATATCTATTGCAACTACCAACAGGACAATTGGTCAGACCTCCTACCTCTTGCAGAATTTGCCTACAGTGCCCCAAATGCTGCCACAGGCATCTCCCCTTTCTATGTGAACAAAGGCTATAGCCCCAACATCACAGTCCATCCAGAACATGATCTGGCCTCCACTCGCATTCAACAGTTTGTCACTGATCTAGATGAACTTCACTGCACCCTTTGGCAGTCCATACTTGACACTCAAGCATATTTTCAGAAGTTGGCAGACTGCCAATATCTTCAGACACCTGATTTTAAGGTCAGCAACCAGGTTTTTGTCAAAGCTGAGGTTTTTAGGACCACCTAACCCACAAAAAAGCTTGTTGAAAAGTGTCTTAGTCCATATGAGATTATAGCACAAGCAGGGACACATTTGTTCACATTTCAGCTTCCAATACCATGTGTGCAGTACATCTGGTTTCCATGTCTCTGTATTAGAACCAGCCATGCTGAATACCATTCCTGAATGCATTCAACCTCCCCCACCACCTGTCATCATTGATGGAGAGCTCAAATTTTAAATTGAGGCCATTTTAGATTCCAAAATCAAAGGTGACATGATTTTGAAAGAGGGAGGTGCTCAATGAAATCCATGGAAATTGAGTTCCACAGGAGCTCTGGTACAGGGTGTTGCTTGAGTTGGCCATAGGGTTTGTGTCTTTGGGCTTTGGATTGCATACAGGTGGTGCAAGACTTGTAATAGCTTTTTACAAGTGAGCAGAGGGCTGGCCAAGTTTATTCTTGATGGATAATACTAAGGGTTTTGTTGGATCCATAGTGGCCAGAGATGTGGTGTGTTATGACTGGAATTCCTGCTGGACTCTAGGCACTAACCTATATGCACCCACACCCTATATGCACCCATTGTCAGTTCACCAGAATTCCCACCAGACTCTGTACATCAGACTTGTCTATGTTCGACTTCAGTACATTGTGTATCAGTCACCAGATTACCCGCTGGACTCTGTCCCTGTCTATGTCTGACCTTGTCCCACACATCAGTCACTGGACCCCACTCAGAAAACCTGTCATTGCTCTAACTGAGCCCTGTTCCCATTTTAGTCATTGACCTGTCACAATTCAGACTCCACTCCTGCTCCATTTCCCATTATGGTTTATGATTTGTCACAATTCAGACTCCACTCTGTTCCATCCTGTTCCTAACACCAAATTTTGTGTTTACTATTCTCATTTTATGTTTTGCTAGTTTCGTTTCATTATTACTGGATTTGGTATGTCATTCATTCCACAGTCTATATAGTCTGGCAGATGTTGTACATAAAATCCAGTCAGAAAATCAGCTGAGATTCCCCCCAGTAATCTAATACATTTTCCGCTCTAAACTCCTCCTTGAATCACTCTGCTCTCACTAGTCAGAGCCCACAGGCTCTGACACATCTATCTCTCTTATTTATCTTGACTCCCAACCTCTCGACCCACGACCTCTGACCTCTGACCCCTCGACCCATGAACCCTGCCCAGACTCCCTGGGATTCCTGTCCGCCTGTCTGAAATTGGACAACACAATCTCACAAGGGCGCAGCCTATAAGCTGAAGCCAAGTCCTACTGGATTCTCCATGGGTTTCTCCAGAAACCCACCATGTACATACCCTAACATGGTGGCTGTGAGCATGCTGGAGAATGTGAAAATGAAATGTTCCAGCATCCAGTATGTAGATTCGGCCATCAAGGCAGATAAACCACTTGAGTCCTGAGTCCATCAGGGGGCCGATGGGTTGTTAGGGTTGTCAAGATGGGAGCTAGTAATTGGGTCATTTCAGAGGCGTGATAGGATATCTTGATGAAGCTTTGTGATATCCATAATGGTGACACTGCAAGGTATTGGTGCAACTAGAGAGGAACCTCAAAGGGATGCCATTAGTTGTTCAGCAGTAAAGATAGGCTTAAAATTGTGCAGGTTGACTTCTGCATAGTTGTTGGTCCCCTCTCTTTAAGGTAGATATCTTATCATCTAGTCATGGCATTGGTTTACTGTCCATGTGGCCAGGCCAAAATCCAATTATGAGGCTGAACTGAGAAAGGTATTCTGACCATTGGGCTTGCTGACAAGTAAGGAGCTTAGTCATAGCAAAATATTCTAAGTTCTTATAGTCAGTGACAATGTCAATTGGGGTTCCTGATCCTTTGAGATAATGACACCAGGTTTTGAATGCCTCAAAAATGGAAAGGAGTTCTTTGTCATGGACATCATAATTGAGTTCTGTAGAGGTAAAGGTTCTTGTTACAACCAGAATTCCTGCTGGGCTCCAGGCACTAACTCATACACACCCACACCCTATACACACCAATTATCAGCTTACTGGAATTCCCGCCTGGACTCTGTACATCAGACTTGTCTACGTTCAACCTCATTACATCATGTATCAGTCACTGGAATTCCTGCCAGACTCCATCCTGTTTATGTCCAACCTTGTCCCACACATCAGTCACCAGACCCCACTCGGAAAACCCATCATCGCTCTAACTGAGCCCCATTCCCATTTTAGTCAAATGACCTGTCATTATTCAGACTCTGCTCCCACTCCATTTCCCATTATGGTCTATGTTTGTCACAATTTGGACTCCACTCCGTTCTGTCCCATTCCTAACACCAATTTGGTATTACTATTCTTGTTTTATGTTTTGCTAGTTCCATTTCATTATTACTGGATTTGGTATGTCATTCATTCCATGGTCTATATAGGGCAGATGTTGTACATACAATCCAGTCAGAAGATCGGCTTAGATTCCCCCCAGTAATCTAATACCTTTTTGCTCTAAATTCATCCTTGAATTACACTGCTTCCACTAGTCGGAGCCTACAGGCTCCGACACATCTATCTCTCTTATTTATCTTGACTCCCCAACCTCTCAACCCACGACCTCCAACCTATGACCCCTCGACCCACGAACCCCGCCTGGACTCCCCAGGATTCCCATCCGCCTGTTTGAAATTTCGACAACACAATCTCGCGAGGGCGCAGCCTATAAGCTGAAGCCAAGTCCTACCAGATCTCCTGTGGGTTTCTCCAGAAACCCACCGTGTACATATCCTAACAGTCCTCAACTGAGTGAATTTCCCCATCAGAAGTGATAATGGAAAGAATCACAGCTAGCACATAATCAGATGCATCAGTTTCAACAATTATCAGGTGGTCCAGTTGCTAATGTGTAAGGATGGGCACCAATATGAATACATCTTTGAGTTGTTGGAAAGCCATTCTGCATTGATCTGTAAAATTCCACAGGCCCCCTTGTGAGTGAGACAAGTAAGGGGAACCAAAATGTCTGAATAGTTGTGGATGAAATGATAGTAGAAGTTGGTGAAACTGAGGAAAGACTGGATGTCTTTCACCTTTCAGGGTTCCAGCCATTTGTGGATAGTCCAGATTTTGTCTTTTCCACTTACAAAGGTGTTCATTTATAAATTCTCTAATAGAACCCATTTCAGATTGTGAGAGTGAGTAAATATGAACAAGGGGAGGGCCCATGCCATCCTCATGGTCAAATTTGAGGTCATAGGTTCTATGAGGTGCCAAAGTGTCAGCACACCATTTGCTGAAAATGTCCATGAAGTTGTGGTACTTCTCTGGGACACCATTGAGGTTGTGAGGTATCAGCAGTATCTTGTAAATTTCCCTTAATTTTCCTAGAGTTATTAAATATTTTCTTGAATTTATTGTAATTTTATTATAATTTTATTGTGAACTTTAAGGCCTAATTCCTTTTAACTTCACATAATAATAGCATTTATGAGCTCATATAATGCTATTATATCTTATTTATATTTTATTTATTTAGTTATTACTACCCGGCACATTACCTTGCATTTATGTGTGCATTTTTGGTGTCACATGATATTACATAAGGCGGCTGATACAGTCACATTAGTGACTGTCACATAGTTGACTCATTAGCATTAGGTTCCATTCCGGGATCTCGGCCTCAGTAATTTATCAAACCTTTGAATTCAGATTTAAGGGTTGGACCCTTGTCTCAGACACTGGAGTCATAGCACAGAAAAAGGGTAATAAATACTGAGACATGATATCATTATTGACTCACTAATGATATCATTAAATAATTAAATAATTAAATAATTAGTTATCAAAATGTATATAAGGAGGGCCAGAACTCCACAGTAGAACAACTTATCACACAGACATTTTCTAACACAGCACAGAAGCTTATCTCATCATCCTAAGGACAATAATGGCCTTAGTCTGATACACTAACTGCAGGCACCTACACTTGCAGTATCTTCAATTCTTTGTCAGCACTCTTGAACTTAGCTAATCATCTAAGTTCCCACAGTTTCCTGGAAATCTTTAGGCTTATTAAATATATAGTAAACCTAAAACCTTTATTACTGAAATCCCTGCCCATTTAGGTTATTCAAGAGCCCACTTTAACAGCACAATTAATCAATCTTTAAACAAATGCTTGGATATTCGACTCTTAGACTATTTCTCTATTTATAAATTATTTAACAACTTGTTAATTCTTTATAAATAGTAAACTCAAAAGCTACAAGAAAGCAAACTTACAGCAAGTTTCTGCTGACTTATTGCACATACATTCAACTCCCAATCCTTATTCTCAAGAAGAGATCAGCTTTCATAGCACACGTCACTTCAAGTTCATCTGAATTTGTCAAGAGACCAAACAAATATTGACTTTAGTTGTTTAAGCTTAACAGCACAGCTAATTAATCTATCAGTACTTAAAGTACTGGGCCTTTATTTGTTTCTTTCTTGAAGCCCTTGCCATGTCAACATTTGTTAAACTATTTGAGAGAGTAAACAGCCAGATACCTTACAGAGGTCAACAGTGGCCTCTGAAGGGGTAGTCATGCACACAGAGGCATTGAGCTGAGAGATGTTCAGTGAAAATATCTGGGATCCATCCATCTTACTGGTGTGTAAAAACACATTGGCATTAACTAAAGAGATAGGAGGGTGTTTATAATTACTATAATCTCAAATATTTACTAATAAAAGTCTTATTTTTACAAAACTCCATCTTTAAATAGTGATATCTATTCTGAAACAATTATATCATCAAAAAACAACCATCAGAAATAGTTCTCCATATTACATCTTATACAACCCATAGTTATTTAACAAATTCCATTGTATATAATTTCCTTCCTTTTACAGATGCCTACTAATACTTTTATTAGTACTTTGTTTTTTAAAAGTTGTAATGTAGTTATTTCCATGTAAAATATGTAAAATATTATTGGAAATTTTTCATACCACAGCTGTCTTTATTAAGTAAAACCCCCTATATATTCTGGGTATGTCGAACCAAGTAGAAATCTGTTTAGATTAACAGATCCATTCCAAAGTAATACATATGTATTTAGAGGTGCCAATGATATACATATGCATGGAATGGACTATCTAAAGGTATCTATTTTTTAAAAGTATTAGTGATTCAAACTACTAATTTTTTTTATTGTCTACTTGTGTCCGGAAAGATTCATTAGTTTGTAATGTATGAGAGAGTTTAAAACTTTTTGAAAGTTTTAAAAACCAAATTATGTTTGAATCACATCCCAGATGTTTAAATGACCTTTAGAGTATATTAGAATTTGGTATACTTAATAGTTTTCAGATATCCTCCATAGGTGGGGGGTCCATCATGGAAGAGGTGGCCAGTGGAGCCACCACTGTCCTTGCTGAGACTGAAGAGGCGAGAATTTGACTGTTGGGTTCCTGGAAAGTTTGATGTCCTAATACCCAGTCATTCAATCGATTGAAGCAGGTGAGCCAGTCATATCCAAGGATGACCACACAACTCAAATCCAGCTGTGTCACATAAAATGTGAGCTGCTGAGGAGTTCCACACAAAAAAACAACTGCAAGGTCACAAACTTGAGTTATGTATGACACTATTACTAGTGCCATCAAAGAGTCAGGGGGGGACCAGATCAACAGATTGGGTTTTGAGCTTGTGAATGGTGAGGAAATCAGTGTCAATGAAGCAGTGGGTAGATCCAGAGTCCACCAAGGCTCTAAACTTGGAAGGGATGGGTGCTCAAATCAAGGAGATGAAAAGGGAGTTGGGGTCTAAAAGAGTGGATGCATTGAGCTGGAAGGCCATCATTAACAGTTCACAAGCTTGAGTTTGAAAATACTGTTAAGATCTAAGAAAAATGGGGGAGGAAGACTCTAAATCAGGGGGCTGATATATGAAATGAGCTAATTGGGGGCCAAACAATAGAAATTGTACTAGTTGGGAGGTCTGACTCTATAAAAATAGTGGAGCTTGGCTTCAATTTATGTGTTGCACCCTCACATGAACTGTTAGGGTGCTCTGGTATTTCAAACAGAGCAGATAGTACAATAAAGACAAATTCAACACTTAACTCAATTGACCAGTGGGCCAAAATACTGAGAGTCATGAGGTAAGAGTTCACAGCTTGCCAAAGAACATCTTTGAGAGTATTGAGAAGGGAGGAAAGAGACTGAGAACTAGTAGAGGGTAATTAAAGTCAATTTTCAAACTGTGGAAACTGTAGCATGCATCAAAGGACTTTATACTACAGAGAGATTGATGATTGGAGGGCTAATCAGTGAAGCAAGAGTGATGACAGGTCAGAAAGAAGTGGGGAAGGAAATGGAGATGTAAACAAGACTTAAAAATTCAATATAGTAAGTATATGTTATGACCGTGTCGTAACCCATGTCGCAACCTGATGGTCCCCGAGAATACTACCATCTATCGATGTTCCAAGTTATGGATCAAGTCATTATTTTGGCAACCTTCGGAACACTGACACTGACACATATACCTTCACAACGATCAAACCCCATTTACGCCCCTGTCAAAATATACTCTACCATCTGGTTATGCTTTGATACGTCCCCTTTCATTATGATGATCCGTTTTAGTCTATGTTTCACATATGCCCATATATACTTGTAGCCCTTGGACTATTCCCTTTTTCGTAATTCTGCTCTCGGCTAAATCTCAGCTTCCAATCTTATTGTGACCTTCCAGTTTCTAGTCAAGTTTATTGTGACCTTCCAGTTGCTAGTCAAGTTTATTGTCAACCGAGTTTCTGCTCTTCCCTTAGTTAGTAGTTTCTAGATGCCGACAACTCGTATATAAACCCGCTGTAAATGTAGTTATTAAAGCAATCAGAATATCAACTTAGAATATCAACTTAGATCAACTTAGATACCCCTCTAATTTCTGACTCCATTATCTATTCATGACCACCACATTCCGACTCCATCCGATTTACGATTCAACCTACATTTATGACTTCAACCTCTAATCTCCGACTCTCAGTCTCCAACTCTCAGTCTCCAACTCTCAGTCTCCAACTCTCTCAATCTCTGACTCTCAGTCTCCGACTCTCTCAGTCTCTGAGTCTCAGTCTCCAAGTCTCAGTCTCTGAGTCTCTCAGTCTCCGACTCTTGGTCTCTGACCCCTCAGCCGAACCCTCGACGTATCCTTCGGTTTCCGATTGGTAGTTTACCAAGAGGTTTACTCAACAGGACTAGTTTCTGCCCACCCGAAATTTAAGGACACCCGACGGTAACTTGCAAGGGTGCAGCACATAAGCTGAAGCCAAGTCGTTCTGTTCAGTCCCCATCGGTCTACTGACATCCATCAGTTTCTGCTCTTAACAGTATACTAAAAGGCATGAGGTGGCAAATAAGATGTATATGTATGTGGAATGGTGATGGGGGAGTGAGCAGAATGGTGATGGGATGGAGGCCTAAGATGCTGGGATACAACAAAACAAGTGTTGGGCGCACCACAAGCAGTGCTACCCTGAGAAGGGTACCAATAGTAGGACAATGAAGGGTTACAAGACTATAAAAAAAACTCATAGGGGTCTGAAATGATTGGGATCTAACGGGTGCACAAGCTTCTTAAACCCTATTTGACATGAGTACCATACCACCTTCATCCTTTCATACATATCATGGGTGATAGAATGAATCTGATACATAGGGATGGCCCATTTATTGGAATGAGTGCCTTCAGTAAGGTATGAGAGGTCTTATGCTTCTGGCATACATGGCATGGGAATTGAGCAAGATGACATGGCTGGATATCAAAAGCAAGTGTGGAATTGAATGTTGAGACAAAAAGTGAGGATACAAAGTAAGGTGAGTGAAGCAGGAAATTATGCCAAGAAAAGTATCAGAAGATAAGTGATGTAAGAATTTACTTGCAATGGGGAGACTTAGGAGAGGTGGGGTACTCTTAGCATCAAGTTGTCAGATAGCACAATTAATGTACATATGGGGGACTATTTATGATAAATAAGTATAATTGTACCTTGTTGATAGAGATCAATGTTAGAGTGCTAAAGTGAGAGTACAATGATTTAAGCTTTGCTGGTCGAGATGTCAGCAAAGGATGAAGATGTGCTGAACAAGATATGGAGGGGCAGCATGGCATGTTTTAGAAAAGCAACCTTAAGAAGGACTCAGTCTTGTATACAGTATAGTCGACTGATATATATTGCCTAAGAACAAAATACAAAACAGGAAGAAAATATGGCTGACTGAGGTACAGACATATTATGTACTGTATCCACCAATAAAAGGGACCAACAAAAACATCTGGATAAGCATACAGTGTTGTATTTTAATGGTTCCTGAAAATTTTTCTTCCAGGATCAGTCCAACCATCCTCATGGTCCCAGCACAAACAACCCAACAGGTTATTAAGCCAGGTAGTTCAACATGTGGTAGGTACCCAGCAAAATCCCAGCCACCTCCTGTGAGAAACAAAAACTCTCTGGGAGGTGTAGATACTGACCTGAAGGGACCAATAACTGCTGCACTTTTGAAGCCATCAGGGAATGGTCAACCCAGAATTTTACTTCCTAAACTCCCAAATGTCTCTCCAGACAGATCCACCCACCTTGGGCCAGGAGGTTTTCACTCATAACATGTGGAAAAGTCTTCCCTCAGGAGTCAGAGTGTGTCATTCACTCTGGACAAATCATCCTATCTTGGGCCAGGTTGTTTTCACTCAACATGTCTGGAAAAGTCGGCCCTGAGGAGTTAGAGTGTGTCATTTACCTATATATGTGCCATCTGATGTAAATATATTCAGGTGTCACAGTCCTGTTGACACAAAGGGGGGGTATACGTCAGTACACCATGGACACAAACAAAAAGCATTACTATTACTAAGCTACTATACAGAACTATGTAGTGTTATTGCAAAATATACAGTGACCCAAAAAAGTGTCTGGATGTTTGGTGAAATTGGAAAGATGGGTTTACAGCTCCAGAAATAAAATAGATAAAATTCTGAATAAATCAGAGGTAAGAGGTATACATCTGGCCTACATGATGACATAAGCATGACATCATAACTTTCCTTATCAGGGAAGTAGGAAATGAACAATGGACACGGTGCATCTGGACATTTTTTTGCTCTGTCAACTGATACATGAAACTCAACTAAGGTTCATATAACTGTGGGAATTTCTGGTTAGGTTCAACAATGTCATGTGACCACATGTTTAAATAACACATTTACATCAACCTTTGCCTCAATTCACCCCCCCACCACATGATGAAGAAGCACTCTACTGAAACAAGGCTCTCTGTCATTTCTCTTCTCCAGGAGGGTCACTCCTGCAGAAAAATTGCTTCTAAACTTCATATTGGGCACTCTACAGTATCAGAAATTCACTCCCAACTCCCTGGTCCACTTCCAACACCTTCCAGAGGTTGTCCTCCCAAACTCTCCCCCAGGGATCATCACCACCTGGCTCATTCTATCACCTCTGGACAGGTTGATAATGCCTCCCAAGCCAAGTCCCACCTCTCCCTCAATGTCTGCACACAGACAATTAGAAATGCATTGAAGAAAGAGAATTTGAAGGCTGTGGTGAAGGCCAAAAGACCTCTTCTTGCCTGTTGACACATCAAGGCTCGATATGAGTTTGCTATCAAGTACCAGCATTGGACTGAGGAGGACTGGTTTAGGGTTATCTTCTCAGATGAGACCAAAATCAATTGTTTGGGCTCTGATGGGAGGTTGTGGGTATGGAAAAGACCAGGTTCTGCACTCACTCAGCAGCATATCAATGGAACTATCAAATTTGGAGGGGGGAGTCTAATGATTTGGGGATGTATGACAGCACATGGTGTGGGGTACATGTGCAAGATAGATGGGAGGATGGATGGGGAGATGTACAAGGACATATTGGAGGACTATATCTTCAAAACAGTGGAGTATTATGGGATGAACAGGGAAAGGTTTGTCTTCCAGCAGGACAATGACCCTAAACACATTTGCAAGTTGGCCAAGGATTGGTTCAAGGACCATCAGGTGGATGTTTTAGACTGGCCTGCACAGTCTCCAGACCTGAATCCAATAGAACACTTATGGTGGGAGTTGAAGAGAAGGCTTGGAACATACCCTAGGGCACCCAAGAGCATATTGGAGCTCTGGGAGAGAGTGGAGGTGGAATGGGAGGGTATTCCAAGGGAGAAATGCCTTGAATTGATCAAGAGCATGCCTAGAAGGGTTGCTGCAGTACTAAAGGCCAAGGGGGGTACACTAAATACTGAAACTGGTAAAAACTAGTAATTAATTACAAGAGCAAAAAAAGTGTCCGGATGCACCATGTCCATTATTAATTTCCTACTTTCCTGATAAGGAAAGCTGTGATGTCATGCTTATGTCATCATGTAGGTCAGATGTATCCTCTTACCTCTGATTTATTCAGAATTGTATCTATTTTATTTCTGGAGCTGTAAACCCATCTTTCCAATTTCACCGAACATCCGGATGCTTTTTTGGGTCACTGTATGTGTATGAAGAGCTGCAAGTCGGGAGTTCCAAGGATGCTGGGTCAGATGAGGATTGAGGAGGCAGGGAAAAAACACAGCCCCATAGATGTTGATGAATAAGATAATAAAAGTCTTACCTCTGATTTATTCAGAATTTTATATATTTTATTTCTGGAGCTGTAACCCCATCTTTCCAATTTCACCAAACATCCGGACACTTTTTTGGGTCACTGTATTAGGACCCACAAGTGTCATCATGTTGAGATTAAAAATTTCAACACACTCCTTTAATCAAAATCTCAATGACACTCCTTGAAGTTCAGCAACTCCCAATCCAAACCAAAATGCTTCTACTGTGAATAGAAAGCCTCCCAGCCCAAGCTCCCTCACTGCAACTCCCATTCCCAATCAATCCCAAGGCCCTTTATGAGAAGTGTGATGGTGGATGTGACATCTAAACAGCAATCTGGGACAAACATGACTGGCTCAGTCCTCTGCACAGTCCTTCATGCTAGCGGTGAAAGTCAATTGTTTGAGTGACAGTATGCAAAAAGTGAAATCCGAGTGACAAGTGATGGCATGCAAAATGTTAATTTGGCAATACAAGAAAAAAGGGGTCATGAATTGAGTGATGCCTTACACACATAAGGGCTTACATGAATCATCTCCAACGTCCAGAACCAGAGCCATTCCCAGCAATCAAAAAGTGTGACCTAAAAAGTATTTGGTGCAAAATTGAGATCCAGATGGGGGTTAAGTAAGATGATTTCGATGTGGAATAATGAACAATGAATTGGAAAAGAAAATATGGGTAATCCAATTATCACCTGTAAATATGCAGAACAGCTATAGCCAGAATGCTGCATGATCACTTTGAGATTGATGGCAAATTCAAATGGATCATCAAATGACCAATGGCATGACGACCCTGCCAGTAAGTGCTCCTCGCAATGAGCTCTGTGTTTTCTTTGAAAAATGTGTGAACCAACTTTTGGAGGGGGTGAACTGGGCAGTTGAGTTTCCGAACCGTTGATGATATCCCATTTCGAATAAGTGGTCGACACCAATTTAGAATACTCAAAGAATGAAAAAATGGAAAATATGGCTAAAAAAAAAAGCCTAGTGCCAGACAATAAAGTCAGCACACTCTCTGTTGAAACAGTTGAATAACACTTTGCAGAACACCCCTGTGAGTGTGATTGGAAAGTAAACACTAAGGAGACTTTCCCATACCCACAGTGGACTATACTATTAGGTGCTTATCTAAGCACCTATACAGTAGTTACTGACCTAAAGTAACTCACTCAATACTGCACCTACAGTGCTGGGAAAAATACTACAAATATCAGAAAAATATGGAGATCATAATAGACTATGTTAGAGCTGTAGTATCATACTCTAACACTCTTGGTGTTCGAAACACATCAAACTGATACTGTGGAGGCCTTCCCACGAGAATCTACGAACTGCAGAGTTTGATGTACCACCCCAGAGTCCTTCCTGTGTGAGTACTGTGGCTTCTAAGCCCATTAATACGGCTGCTCACTCCTGCAAGTTCACTGTATCACCCTGGAGCCCTTCCCATGTGAATACTGCAGCTTCTATGCCCTTCTATATGGCCACCTAAAAAGATATGATGAGTAACTACTCGAAGGAATGAAAATGCGCGGTGACAAATCCAATTGATAAGTCTGCAGGGCCAATAACCTGTTGACGCAAAGGGGGGGGGCATACGTCAGTACACCATGGTCACGAACAAAAAGCATTACTATTACTAAGCTACTATACAGAACTATGTAGTGTTATCGTGAAATATATTAGGACCCACAAGTGTCATCATGTTGAGATTATTACTGAATGGCTGAAATTTCAACAAGTCCATCAACTAATGATCAGTTTCGTGATGAAGTGCAACTGGGTAATTGGGCTTACCAGGAAATGCAATCCACTGCCATCAGCATACCCTGGATAGCAACATGATCTGGAGGATATCTCACATTATTTATGGAGGAATTAATTTTTCATGGCTAAAGTCCCATGTGAGTACTTTGATCTCACCCCATCAACGACGTGATTGAGAGGAGAGGAGAGGTACTTCAAGTATGTCTCACTTGTGTGTCCTTTAAACATACCTCATCAATGTTGCAACACACTATCTTCTCAAGTGCATGAACTCACTGTCAAAATAACATGGCTAATACCTTTGCATACTAATACCCACTCCTCACGCTCAAGGCTTCTCCCGTGGAACCACTGAGATCAGTGACAAAATTGTGTAGAGGAAACGAAGGATGAGTCTGATCTGAGGTGAGTCTGAATTTACCCTGACCTTATATACTACAACGACAATGAAGAGAGTGCTAAAATACAGATTTGGATCAGAATAAAATCAATCCTGATTCACCAACATTTTAAAATATAACAATGAGGTGTCATTGCGCCACAAATTCTAAAATGGCCTTACAATAAGAACATGAGATAAGTTCCGGCACCAGTCATATTTGCCAGCAGCCATGTGGAAAGCCACCTTGTGACCTACGTGTGCCACCAGTCTCTTGGTGAGACCACAAAATGAAAAAAATTATTTGTCATCCAAATGAGCCTCCCTTGAAAACTGGGGTGTGAGTGTGGAATGGTATCTTTAAACTAGATAACAATAATTTCCCATTGAATAAGTCAGATCTAGAGGGCTGATCGCAGTTTTGACAACACTTGGTGACAGATTTCTCTGGTGTGTCATTTTTAACCACTGCTCCAGGAAAGTTTTAACTGGCTCAACAAGTGGCCTTCAGTCAATACAAAAGTTAGTAGTCGCTAAAACATGACATGCAATATCATTACCAGCGATACGACAATATCTCCTTCCAGTCACCTCAGTCCATAAAGGAATCTCAATCTCTTCATAATATTTTGATTGTGGTACGTGACAATGACATGATATATCTGATGGAAGGTTGTCACACTCAATGCCTTAGATGAAGAATCATAAGCAGTTTGTCTCAGCATAATCTGGCATGAGTCTTTTGTTCTTTCCCATTTATTTCAAGTCTAGTGAATCATAATTTAGTGAGTCGACTGTAACCAGCTTTCTTGTTTCACTTGCCTTTATAAAATATACTTTTTAGACTTCTCTGTATGTTGATGTTGTCTTTCCCTCTCTTCTAGTATTGTACTGATTTCCCTCAGTCCAAACATTTAATCAACGACGACTGTGTCTGAATGATTGTATCAAGTCTCTATGTTAGTGTCACCTCCATCAACCCCTCTTTGTCAGTTTAAACCATCTGATTCTCAGGATGACATTACATCGTGCAACTTCCTCGAACTCGCAAAGGACTGTTAAGTTTTCGGTGGCACTGTTCTTAGACCATATAACTTTCCGTTGGTCTGAGTAGGGGACGGTTAACTCGTTGTAAAGGGATGAGCACTATAATACAGTCTCGTCTATGTATACCCACCCTAGTAACCCACTTACTAATAGCCCTGAGTCCTTGCCACTCATTTACTGAATCCCCAAAAGTTAACAAGGACATCCATGGTTTGGGATATCAAAGAAAGTAAAATTGTACGGTGGGTGGTGGGCATTTTTAGGCGCCGCAGGTGCCCCAATGCGTGAGGGCGCAGAGTGCCTGAACCTGACTGTGTGACTAAGCTGAGGGCGCATTAGCGCCCAAAGGGAGTTATTAGTCAGTGCGGGAGCAAATCTGGAGGCTTTTTACCATTCGTGGACGCATTTTTGACGCCATGGGAGTATTTCTGGACTTGTGGGAGTATTTGTGACGCCGCGGGAGTATTTTGTGACGAGCACAGAAGTATTTTGTGACGAGTGCAGAAGTATTTTGTGACGAGCGTGGGAGTATTTTGTCACTTGCATGGAGGTATTTCATAATGCGTAGGAATATTGTTACATGCGCGGGAGTATTTTGTCACATGCACAGAGGTATTTTTCGATGCTGCAGGAGTATTGTTACAGGCACGGGAGTATTGTTACAGGCATGGTGTCAAGGGACAATCTTAAGTTTTCCATTTTCTCTGACTCTCCTTAATATAGTTCATAAGTAAAGACTGAGAGGGGCACCTTGTTGTTATCACATTTTCAAACTCAGCTGCACCTTTAGTTAGTCACCCGCTAGCCAAGGATTCCTTAGACTTTTCTCTTTGGATTTCCTCTGCTAGGTAAGTAATCTTGTATTCTACATGTATGTAATTAGACAGGTATAAACTCTCTTTGGATTTCCTCTGCTAGGACCCCAACTCAGTCATAGTGTGAGTTAGTGTGGTCTAGAGAGTCGCCCTTACACATGGGAGTATTGTTACAAGCGTGGGAGTATTGTTACAGGCACGGGAGTATTGTTACAGGTGCGGGAGTATTTTGTCACGTGCACAGAAGTATTGTTACACATGCGGGAGCATTTTTGAAAGGCGCAGGAGTATTTTGTAAGGCTGCGGGAGTATTTGTCACACGTGCGGAACCATTTCACAGGGCCTAATGAAGACATTTCCCACGACTTGCCAAGTAACATTTCCTGTGCCCTTCACATAAGCATTTCCCGTGCCCTTCACATAAGCATTTCCCGTGCCCTTCACATAAGCATTTCCCGTGCCCTTCACATAAGCATTTCCCGTGCCCTTCACATAAGCATTTCCCGTGCCCTTCACATAAGCATTTCCCGTGCCCTTCACATAAGCATTTCCCGTGCCCTTCACATAAGCATTTCCCGTGCCCTTCACATAAGCATTTCCCGTGCCCTTCACATAAGCATTCCTCCTCACATAAGCATTTCCCATGACCTTTCCGGGGGAATTTCCCATGCCCTTCATGGAGGGATTTTCCATACCTTTCACAGAACTATTTCCTGCACCCCTCACGGGGGCATTTTCCACACATTTTGTTTCCCATGCCCCTGTGAAGCCATTTCCCCAGAGAAGGATGGTAAATCCCCAGAGGAGGTCTACATGGTTTTCCGGGTTAATTAAAATAAAATACAATATATCAAAATAATGTAGGATAAATCAAGATACAATACAAATAAAATAGGATAAATTGAAATAAATACAAAAAATAAAAGTAAAATGCTTAAAAATTGAATAAAATAGAGTAAACTAAAGCAAAATATAATAAATCAAAATAGAATACAATAAATCAGGATAAAATAAATCAAAATCAAATACAATAAATCAAAATAAAATAAAATAAAATAAAATAAAATAAAATAAATAACACTAAATCTAAATGGGGTACAATAAATTAAGATAAAATATAATAAACTAAAATAAATTACATAAAGTAAAATAAACTACAATACATGACAGTAAGATCAACTCAATGTTTGATTGAAACCATTGCTGCTTTTGAAACTATTGCACCTTTTGTCACTGTTGCATCTTTTGTAGCTGTCATTTCCATTTGTCACCATTGTTTCCATTTGTCGCTGTTGTTTCCATTTGTCACCGTTGTTTCCATTTGTCACTGTTGTTTCCATTTGTCACCGTTGTTTCCATTTGTCGCTGTTGTTTCCATTTGTCGCTGTTGTTTCCATTTGTCACCATTGTTTCCATTTGTCACCATTGTTTCCATTTGTGACTGTTGTGACTGTTGTGACTGTTGTGACTGTTGTGACTGTTGTTTCCTTTTGTAATGGTAGTTATCTTTGTTACCTTTGTAACTGTTTCTGTTCTCTGAACAGTTTCTGTTAAATTTGATGATGAAACACACCTTTTTATGGGGGGAGTCCACCAATTATTGCAACTTTTCATATGAAGATGCTAATTGTGGACCATGCATTTGGAGGTTAATGTGTGTCAGAACCACTATACACCTCCCAGAGCACCAAACCTATATTGTCAGGAGGTGCTACACTAACTGACACAAGATATTGAGACACAAGTACTTTCATTACAAGCTTATTAAACCCTTCTAGATTGTGTATTGCAATAGAGTCAACTCATACTATTTTTAATAGTTTCCATTCTTTGAACAGTTTTCCTTCCTTTAGAAACTTTCTGTCCTTTAAAGACTTTCTGTTAAATGCTGTTCTTTCTAACACAATGTCTGACAAGGAGTCTCAGAAATACATAAAGAGTTGTTGCTGTTGCTTCCCTTTGTGACCATTGTTTCCCTTTGTGAATGTTGTTTCCCTTTGTGAATGTTGTTTCCCTTTGTGAATGTTGTTTCCCTTTGTGAATGTTGTTTCCCTTTGTGAATGTTGTTTCCCTTTGTGAATGTTGTTTCCCTTTGTGAATGTTGTTTCCCTTTGTGAATGTTGTTTCAGTTCTCTAAATGGTTTCCTTTCTGAGACAATTTCCATTCTTTAAAATGGTTCCCATTCTAACACAATTTCTGTTCTAACAAGCTTTCCATTCTTTCAAGACTTTCCACTTTTAAACAATTTCCTTTCTATGAGACTTTACGTTCTACGAGACTTTACGTTCTACGAGACTTTACGTTCTACGAGACTTTACGTTCTACGAGACTTTACGTTCTACGAGACTTTACGTTCTACGAGACTTTACGTTCTACGAGACTTTACGTTCTACGAGACTTTACGTTCTACGAGACTTTCCATTTGAAAGCAATTTCCTTGGTCTCTGACAATGAGTGTCAGAAATACTTAAGAGTTGTCGATGTGGGGGGGTTTGGGGGGCTTTGCCCCCTAACAAGCTGGAGCCCGCAGCGAAGTTGTGGGGCAGGACATGAAGTGACAGCCCTGCAGCATAGCAAGGGTTCCCAGGCTTGTGAGAAATTAAAATTTCACAGGGGTAGCCGACATGAGGATGATCTGCAACTCTTATTCAGTTAAGAAGGCTCCATTGAAACTTGTTTCCCAACCACTTGTTACGACCGTGTCGCAACCCTTTGCACACCAACGGTAACTGATGATACATCTTCGCAGTTATCTCTCTTCAATCAAGACGATATCTTGGAGACCGTCGGTCCCCTGATGCTGACGTATGCCTCCCGGTCAATTCAACCCGATTACGCCTTTCTGTCTGGTTATGCTTTGATATGTCCCTTTCATTATGATGATCCGTTCCACTCTATGTTTCACATATGTCTATCTATATTTGCAGTCCTCTAACTATTTCCTTTTATCGTAATCTTTGCTCTCCGTTACCATCGGCCTCCAAACTAATCATAAACCTCCCATTCCTAGTCAAGCTTATTGCTAATGCTGTTCTCCGCCCTCCTCCCCATTAGTATTTTCTAGACACCTGTTACTTGTATATGAACCCGCTGTAGTTGTAGTTACTAGGCAATCAGAATATCGACTTAGAATACCCACATACGTCTGTAACAGTCTCATACTAAGAATCCCCCCATCCACCTTCGCGTGCGCTCGCCCACTCCCGGCCCCGACCCCCCTGGCCCGACACTCGACTTACCCTTCGGTCCCGATCGGTATCTCACCGAAAGGAACTCCTTAGGATTAGTCTTCGCCCGCCCGAAATTTAAGGACACACCTGCGGATATTTGCGAGGGCGCAGCACATAAGCTAAAGCCGAGTCCTTCCGATCAGTCCCTGTCGGCCACCGACATTAGTCAGTTTTCAGTTCTTAACAGTATATTCTGATTTCACACTCGCATTTTCCACTTTAATCATGCCTCCGAGGAAAAATGCCAAGCCAAGCGGTGAAGCAGAATCTTCCACTCTCAAGTCTCCTTTTCTGTATACAGCCCGAGCTACTCAGGGAACCCCGTTACCAGAAACCTCTGAAGAATCTCACTTTGTGGAGATTACCAGTGATGCCAAAGAAATAACTGAAGCAACCGAACCCGAAGCAACTGAAGAGATTAACAATCAACCAGTTCCAGAACTCGAACCCAAGGATGGCGACCAACCTCAGGCTAGTGGTTCCAAGTCCGCAAAAAAGAAACCAGCTCTCGACCCCGAAGAGACATGGGAATTGTTCTCAGGTACCCTAGGATCCCTTAACAAATTCCTTAAAAGCAATATCAAGGAAAAAGAACCTGGGCAAACCCGAGTCAACAAACCCAAACCATTCACTGGTTCAAACCCAAAGAAATTACCAACATTTCTTATGCAATGTCAATTCAACTTTCGGGACCACCCGGCTGCATTCGCAACGGATGACCGAAAGGTAAACTTCGCACTCTCATACCTTAAGGATTCCACAGCAGCCTGGTTTGAACCCGCATTCTCTGGCCTCACCTCTGAAGATCCCAATTGGCTTCACGATTGGGATGCCTTTGTAGAGGAACTTGAAACAAATTTCGGTCCCTACGACCAAACTGGCGATGCCGAAACCGCGCTTTCTAATCTCAAAATGAAAGACACCCAGCGCATCACCGATTACATCGTCCAGTTCAACAACCTCACCGCACGTTGCGACTGGGGCGATTCAGCCCTCTGATACCAGTTTTACTCTGGCCTCCTGTCTCACCTCAAAGATGAAGTTTCCAAAGGAGAGACCAGCAAGCCAAAGACCCTCCCTCTCATGCGTCTGAAAGCCCAAAACGCAGACGCCCGATATTGGGAACAACATTTGGAAATTAGTCGTGAAAACCCCTCAGACAAGAAATCGTCGGACAATAAGAACGCCAACAAGTCTGGTAATCAAAACACCAACAACAGTGGCAACTCGACCTCCAATAAGAAGTCCGAAAACAAAGGGACTAACGACAAAAAAGGCAAGGGAAAACAGTCGAATAAGTCTCAAGACAAAGACAAACCCGACTTAACTGGCAAACTTGGCTCCGATGGCAAGCTTCTACCACAGGAAAAGCAACGCCGAATGGACAACAACCTTTGTTTGTTGTGTGCAGATCCCGGACACCGAGTCGCTGCCTGCCCAAAGGCCACAAAAGCCCGATCGGCCACTACGGCCGCGACCTCCCAACCGGCTAAGCCAGCTCCCGAGTCAAAAAAAGATTAAGCAACTCTCTGTATTCTGTGCAGTTGGAGAGTTGCGTTGAATCTCCTCGCACACCGGAAAATTGTCATCTTAACGCATCCGCCTTGTATGATCCTAATTCTTTGTTCATAAATCTTACTTCGGAACCTCTCGGGAGTCTCACTTTTCGAGCTCTCATAGATTCAGGTTCAACCCATTGTTTTATAGATACAAGTTTTTCACAAAAAAATCAGTTAAAAAACCTATGCAATAGATCCGATTCCGCTCCGACTCTTTGATGGTACCTCTAACTCCGTAATCTCGCAAGCCTGCGAACTCCGACTTCGGTTCCCATGTGGAACCTTTCAGACAGTTATGCTTTTTGTAACACAGTTGGACCCGAGTTGCTCTGTGGTTCTAGGACATAACTGGCTCACCCGCTACAATCCATTGATTGATTGGGTATTGGGCAGTATCCATTTCCGAACCCCGACGGCACCTGATACGACTGGTCCATTTCTGCCTGTTTCAGCAAATATGGCCTCTACAGCACCTCCGGCCCCCATGGCAAATCTGAGCTCTCCACCGCCCATCTCTCTAATAAATGCCGCAGCTTTTATGAGAGCCATCAAGTTGGACGGCTCCCGAACATTTACAGTCAATCTCAAAGTTGACGAAGTCACCGGTCGCTTTGCATCCCCGGTGGCCGAACCGATCGCAGATTTGGAAGGTGTTCCCAAAAAATACCATGAATTTGCAGATGTCTTCAGTAAACAAAAAGCCAATCGACTTGCCCCTCACAGGCCTTACAATTTGAAAATTGATATTGAAGATGGTTCACATCCGCCCCTAGGCCCAGTTTATCCTCTCTCGCAGTCCGAATTATCGGCTATCCAAGATTTCTTGGACGAACATTTGGCTATAGGTTTTATCCGACCCTCAAAGTCTCCTTATGGAGCCCCTGTCCTATTCGTTTGGAAAAAAGACGGTTCCCTTCAGCTTTGCGTTGACTTTAGAGGACTAAATGCGATCACTCGAAAAGACAAGTACCCATTACCACTAATCTCCGATTTACTCGATGCCCCTCGGAAGGCCCGAATCTATACAAAGATAGACCTCAAGCATGCCTATCATTTGGTTCAGATCGCCGAAGGCGACGAATGGAAAATGGCTTTTCACACTCGCTATGGCTCCTTTGAATGGTTAGTGATGCCTTTTGGCCTCCCCAACGCTCCATCGGTCTTTCAACGTTTTATCAACGACGTCTTTTCCGACCTCCTCGACGTTTTTGTCATTGTGTACTTAGATGACATCCTCATATTCTCCGAAGACCCTACACTTCATGACGAACATGTTCGTGAAGTTCTCCGAAGACTCCGAAAACATGGTCTTTTTGCGAATGGTAAAAAATGTTCTTTTGATGTCGACACAGTTGAATACTTAGGTTTCATGATGGGACCCGACGGTCTCCGCATGGATGATACTAAAATTCAAGTCATTCAAGATTGGCTGGAACCCTGAAAGGTTAAAGACTTCACCAATTGTTATCGTCATTTCATTCACAACTACTCAAAAATTACCATTCCGCTCACTCGTCTTACTCGTAAAGATGCCCTGTGGAATTTTTCCGAAGAATGCCGATCGGCATTCCAAGAATTGAAAAGTGCGTTTACATCTGCCCCTATTTTGTCGCACTGGAAGCCCGACATTCAGCTCATCGTGGAAACTGATGCCTCGGACTATGTGCTTGCTGCGATATTGTCCATCCTGGACACCGATGGTGAAGTACACCCAGTAGCTTTTCTGTCTTGCACATTTTCGGCGCCTGAACTCAACTATGATGTTCACGATAAGGAACTACTTGCAATATTTGAAGCTTTCAAGACATGGCGACACTATTTGGAAGGATCGGCCCACCTGGTAGATGTTATTACAGACCACAAAAATTTAGTTTACTTTTCAACGACAAAACTTCTCACCCGTCGACAAGCTTGATGGTCCGAATACCTCTCTGCTTTTTTAACATGGTAATTCGCTTCCGTCCCGGCCGCCTTGGTGGGAAACCCGACACTATGACTAGACGATGGGACGTCTATCCTAAAGAGGGGAGTAGTGACTACACCACAGTTAATCTGCATAATTTCAAGCCTATGTTTTCATCGGAACAACTGTCCACATCTATCCGAGCCACTTACCTCATTCATCCAGTCTTGCGAAGTGTTATCCTTATGGATACCGAAAAGTTACATCAAGACATACTTTCGGCAATTCCATTAGACCCAGTCACCAAAGCACACCTCGATAACCCGTCCGATCCCGATCAACCCCGATGGTCATTAGACTCACAAGGTTTTATTAGATTTGACAATCGCATTTATGTACCAGACTCCGACACCCTTCGGCTGTGAATCCTACAGCATAAGCACGACCACCCAATTTCGGGACATTTCGGCCTCAATAAGACCCTCTCACTCATTAGAAGAGAATATACATGGCCCGGCATCCAAGATTTCGTTAAGCACTATTGTAAATCTTGTACTACATGTTTACGCTCTAAATCACAGCGACACAAACCATATGGCCTACTCAAACAATTACCGATACCGGAAAAACCTTGGAACTCGATTTCTATGGATTTTATCGAGCACCTACCGGCATCCGAAGGTCACACAGCAATCCTAGTTGTTGTGGATCGGCTTACAAAACAAAGTATTTTCATTCCAACATATGACACGATAACATCTGTACAGTTAGCAGAATTATTCGTCACCCATGTATTTTCCAAGCATGGCATTCCATCGCATGTTACATCTGATCGCAGATCCGAGTTTGTTTCTCACTTCTTTAGGTCACTCGGAAAAGCACTAGACATGAAGTTACATTTCACTTCGGGCTATCACCCGGAAGGCGATGGTCAAACCGAATGCATGAATCAAACCTTGGAACAATACATCCGTGTCTATTGCAACTATCAACAAGACAATTGGAAATCACTACTACCGTTAGCCGAATTCGCATACAACAATGCACTGAATGCCACTACCCACATTTTGCCTTTCTTCGCAAATAAAGGCTACAACCCTAACATCACAATCCACCCGGAACGCGATCTCACATCCGCCCGTGCTCAAGACTTTGTCATAAACCTTGACGAGCTACATCAAGAACTTCGTAAAACTATCGCAATGGCTCAAGAACGATACCAACGGTCTGCGGATAAAAACCGACTTCCACCTCCTGACTTCAAGATCGGTGACCGAGTATTCATTAAAGCCGAGTTTTTCCGAACTACTAGACCTTCTAAGAAGCTCTCTGAAAAGTATTTAGGTCCTTTTGAAGTTATAGCACAAGCCGGCACGCTTTCATGGACGCTTCGGCTTCCTGACAACATGCGTGCAGTCCACCCGGTCTTCCATGTATCTATGTTAGAACCCTGTGTTGCTAACGCCATACCAGATCGGATACAACCACCACCACCACCAGTGATCATTGATGGGGAACCCGAATTTGAAATATCGGAAATTCTAGACTCTAAAATCGACAATCGCAGGCGAACATGCAAATTACTTTATTTGGTCAAAGGGACTGGCAATGAAGGTACAGATGAAGAAACTTCCTGGATCCTAGCCACCGAACTTGGCAATGCGTCAGAAATTGTTTTAGCTTTCCATCAATTGTACCTGAACAAACCCGGTCCTTTAGACTCTCTTTAAGTCTTCACACGGCACCTGACGGCCTCCGATCTTCAAAACCCCAAGTCGAACTTAATTATCAAGTCTCACTATCCAATGCCTTTTCAATTCACATTTTCAAAAAAAAAGAAGAATTAAGTCAAATTATTATTTTTTGGTTAACTATCTAAAGTACCCTCCGCCACTTCCCCTTCCTCCTCAGCCTCTGAAGCTCTTGCTTCACCGACGGCAGCCGATATTCTCTGTCCTCCAGCTCCCTCCACGGCCCTAACCGGCTCAGCCTCGTCCGAACTAGGTAGCTCGAGGTACTGCTCGAGCTGCCTCCCGACCCATTGTAACATGGCCGTCTGTTCTCCAATAGCGACTCCCAGCAGTCGCATTTGCTCTTGGAAGAGTCCCTGCTGTTGCAGAGACTCGGCTCGCCACCGAGTGGTCTCCGAGAAGTCCAACCGCATAAGGCAGTTTTGTTCCTCCATCGCGTCCGTCTGACGCTCCCTGTAGACTGCACCCACGTCGGCCACCGGGAAGGTGCAACTGAGTTTTTGACCTGCACACTCTTGGCATGTGCGGCCCCAACTGTTTGCCCGTGGATGACAAGCTCGATTCCGAGCAGTGCAGCGGTTACACCTAGGATCATTTTCGGGCCCCACCTTGGGGCCCCTTTTTGTCTCTGCCGCTAAAAGTCAGCGATAGCAAAAATAAAATTATATATAAGCACCTTCGGGCTCGAAGGCCCTGCAGCCTCATCATCGTCGCCCTCATCCTCTTCATCGGATACCGACGGCGATACTGCTTTTTGCTGAAAAGGGAACATTAGTAGATATTCGCAGTGCGATGCTTCTCCTAAAACTTACCTTCCCTTCTCGCTTCTTTCTCACCTCCTCCTCTCGGGCCCGACCAGCCTCCTGCTGTTTTTTCCTCGCAAGCTCGGCCTCCTGACGCTTGCGTGTAGCTTCCACCTCGGCCCGTCTCTTCTCTTCCGCCTCGGCCACCTCAATCACTTTCAACTCCTCCATCTCCTTACGTTCCTCCTCCTCATGCGCCTTCTTTCTCGCCTCTAGTTGGCGACGATGTTCTTGTGCATTTGGCGTTCCGGTCAGCCCCGATAAGGGGGTTACCCTCAGCCTGACAGGGATGGTCTTCGCCCCAGGGTTCAGCGACATCGTGGTTGGAATGTAAGGATGAAGAGTCAAGCGCCTTGTAACCTTCCATTTTTATATGCGAAAATTTTACCGGTCACATGACGTTTTGACACACAACCCGTAACCGACATTGTTTTACGTATACAATCTAGATTTTCGGCCTCCTTGGGATTTCGGCCAAATGAGGGGATACTGTTATGACCGTGTCACAACCCTTCACACACTGACAGTAACTGATGATACATCTTCGCAGTTATCTCTCTTCAATCAAGACGATATCTCGGAGACCGTCGGTCCCCCGATGCTGATGTATGCCTCCCGGTCAATTCAACCCGATTACGCCTTTCTGTCTGGTTATGCTTTGATACGTCCCTTTCATTATGATGATCCGTTCCACTCTATGTTTCACATATGTCTATCTATATTTGCAGTCCTCTAACTATTTCCTTTTATCGTAATCTTTGCTCTCCGTTACCATCGGCCTCCAAACTAATCATAAACCTCCCGTTCCTAGTCAAGCTTATTGCTAATGCCATCCTCCGCCCTCCTCCCCATTAGTATTTTCTAGACGCCTGTTACTTGTATATGAACCCGCTGTAGTTGTAGTTACTAGGCAATCAGAATATTGACTTAGAATACCCACATATGTCTGTAACAGTCTCATACTAAGAATCCCCCCATCCACCTTCGCGTGCGCTCGCCCACTCCTGGCCCCGACCCCCCTGGCCTGACACTTGACTTACCCTTCGGTCCCGATCGGTATCTCACTGAAAGGAACTCCTTAGGATTAGTCTTTTCCCGCCCGAAATTTAAGGACACACCTGCGGATATTTGCGAGGGCACAGCACATAAGCTGAAGCCGAGTCCTTCCGATCGGTCCCCATCGGCCACCGACATTAGTCAGTTTTCAGTTCTTAACACCACTGCACCATTCTGACAGTTCATGATACAAGGGACTTTCACATTCTCATCAGTGTCTTACTAAGTCTTTTCATTACCCTACTTTAAAATCCAATTTTCCTTCCCTAAATGTCTACTCACACAAGGGAGATTCCAATGGGGAATGGTATATGGGGCAGACCATTTAGTGGTGGGTGTTATTGTTGCTTTATTTCCTTTCATTTTTTCTCTAATGCCAATCAGTATGGTATTATTAGCCCAATATGTGTCACAGGTCAGTTGTTAGTCTGATCATGTGGATTATCGGTGGACAGAGGTTGCAGATAGAATATTTTAGGATTACTAGCCACGAGAAGTTACTTGCGGTATTACGCTGCGCACTGCCAAGGAGTTACAGTGGATTTACACATCCCAAAGGTTTATATTCAGTTACCTGTGTAGGAAAACCTTCTTGTCTCACGCCGACTCATTCTTACCAAGCAAGCTATCTGAATATTTCATCTATTGCAATTTGATTTGCCATTTGCAGGAGCGTGCATTCACCCCCCACCTTTTAATTTTGTTTAACTTTTACTCATACTACTATCTTATTTTATCTTCCTACTCCAAGAGTTGTCCTACTATTCTTCCCCCCCTGCACAGATGAGTCTTTCCATGTCTGCACAATCACCCTGGACTGCTTGCCAGTGCTAACAAGGGAACGCCTCGCAGGTAAGCCCTTTTTTACCTTCAGAATTGTCAGCTTCCCCCTCAAACATCTCCTCTCTCACCCATCCCTCCAGTCCGAAGTCCCATGACGACTTTTTGCTTCCTGTTTCCATTCCACCCATCCTTCAGAATGTGAGCCCCTCCTTTCAGCTTCACCTGGCATCCTTTCCATCACCCCCAACCCCCATTTTGTCTGTGCAGCCTCCTCACCTGACTCTTCTACCAACTACACTATCTAACATGGCAGCTGTGCTTACCAGAAAGGCTATACCTGCACTGGGATCTATTGATTGGCAAGGCCTGGCCTGAAAGCCCCAGCTTGGGCTGGGCTGGGCTTGGCCGGGCTTAGACCCAGGCTGTGGTACAACAAGCCATTTTTAAACTTGTAGTCTACTAATAAAACTCCTCAAAAATACTATCAATTTATATTACACATAAATTTCCTCTTCATCAGAGGATAGCTCAACTTCAAGCAATGCAGCCTCTGAATCCCCACTAGCCCAAATCTGCTGTAAACTTGTTTTGATTTCTTTGTCACTCTCAATATCCATCTCAAATGAAGAGGAAGGCTTTGGAGGATGAGGAGGTCCTTCTGAATTGCACATTTGACAGCTTGAAGTGCTGCAATAGGGTCATTTTTTGAATGGTTTCAACAGCATGTGAGTGTAATGCCACCTGCTGAAAATGCCCTCTCACTAGATATGGAGGAAGCCATAATGGGAAGATAATCAAGGGCTAAGGATGCCCATACAGGATATCTATCACAATTAACCTGTTTTAAAAATTAAGGATATGAAATAAATAAAATTGCTGTTAAAAAACTTACACCCCACCATTCCACCATTCCCTTCTATTCTGGGACTACCTCTTCAGTTTGAAACCAGTGCTGGTACTCATGCATCCAAGGTGATGCACTCAAGGAAGCTTTGTTGTTCTCATCATCATTGCTACTTTCGAGTTCAAGTAAAAGCTGTGATAGCTTTGTGGTTTTTGGATATTTAGGCTGAATAGCAGAGTACCATTTCCATACAACTTTATATACCATTCCTGAAACTACATATAAAAATAAATGAGTGATTGAAAGCAGAAAAACACAGATTCTCACTATTTTTTCAACATGCTCAAGTGCCCAATTTTTTAATTCAGCACCCCAGTACTTCTTGAAATGCAGCACTTTTTGTAAGGGATTAAGCACTGAATATCAAGGACTATGAAGTGGTACAGATCAGTATAATGTATATGACATACCCATGGCAATGAGATAGGCATCAAATTCCTCAGTTTTGTGGTAGTATTCAGGAATTTTTGCAATTCCAGCTCCTAAAAATGAAATGAACATTGGGCTACACTTAGAATGGTGCTTTGTCCATGCAGCATACAATCCCTCAAGTGCCAGAATTGCCAAATAAAGTGTAGGATAGTTTTCAGATGAGAAGGCTTGTTGCACAGCATCTGCATACTGATAAAACCAATTCAATGGGTAATTGGATGATGTGATGTTAAATTGAATAAATCCTTACTCTTATTAATTCCCGAAATTCCTGGATCTCATCCCATTCTGCCTTATCCAATGCAAGTGAATAAAGTTTTGCATGCCTTGTGGTGTCATTCTCTTCAGCTGTTATGTCAAATATAAAGTGATCCACATGCTGTAAACCAATATAAAATATCAGAATAACCAAGTATCATATCTGTTTTAACACTTACATCCTGTGAAAGATAGCCCAGTTCATCATAACAAATGTAGATGACCAATGAACTGGCATATGTATGTATCTAATAAAAGAGAAATAGTTCTTTTCTTTTGCTTGAGCTTCAAACCTGAAGCATATAGATAGTATCAGTGTGAACTGAATACATCTTTTATCACATGCCTTCACAACTATGGTATGAACCATCCCCAATACATCCCTCCTGTCACCTGTGCCTTGAGTCGGAAGGTATGCTTCAGGGTCATGTGGGTTGTAGTGTTTAGCAGCAGAATATGTCAAGATAATTGCTTAAGTGGCCAAATTAATGACATGTGCAAGGCACTGTAATTTTAATATTATTTAATGTTAGTATTGTATAACACAGACATAATGAAAAACTCACTAAATCCGATGTTCTTTCCAATCATATTTTTCACCTGTTGCTCCTTCAAAAAGGACCATGAACTCTCTCATCATTGTGCCATTGTTTGCTGCATTGTCAGATGTGATCCAACCAGTCCATTAAATTATATTAAATAATGGCTTGTGATGTTGTAATTGTTATATGTACTTACTTTTTTGATAATATCAACCTGGCTGATAAGTTTGAATAGGGCCATTGTAAGCTGCTTGCCACTGTGTGAGCAGTTCATCTTTGTAAACCCAATTAGTGAGGCTTGTAGGGTCCATGTTTTTGAATCAGTCCATTCAATCCAGTGTGCTGTGACAGCAAAGTATGAGTCTGCATTACTTGCCTGCCAGCAGTCACATATGAATGAAACTTTGCCCTTGACTGTTGGGCCCTGAAATAAAGTTTTTAGCTCAAAAGTTTGATATTTAAAAAAGAAACTAAGACAAACATTTATTCTCTCCTTGATATCAAGTAGGTGTTGCCTAAAAAGTGATATAATTCCTTCCCAGGTAGCCTTTTGTGCTGGAATCTTTACCCCATTCTTGGCACAGAAAGCAATATGTAAGAATTACATAAGCAGGGTGAAAATATTGACCTGAGCTGGATTTGAACCAGTGACCACTAAGTTTGGATTACATGTCTAGTGCTCTTAACCCCTGAGCTATCAGGCCATTAAGAGTAGTTCTATTAAGAACCAGTTACTACTGAGATGATTAGTCATCAGTAAGATATTAATATATCCAGGTCAACCATTACTCATTCAACACAATATTCATCATTTCTTTAAATTTTGGATGATTCAAGGCTTGAATTGGCTTTGGCAGTCAATGTTATTGCTCAATAAAGTAAAGATATAATGGTGTAATAACATACCTGATCTGTCTCAATCAACCACTCCAAAGTGGCCTGCTTAAAAGCTTTGTTAGGGTACATACACGGCAGGTCTCCGGAGAAACCCGTGGATTATCTGGTAGGACTTGGCTTCAGCTTATAGGCTGTGCCCTCATGAGATCGTGTTGTCCAATTTCAGATAGGCAGACGAAAGTCCCGGGGAGTCCGGGTGGGGTTTGTGGGTCAAGAGTCGTAGGTCGTGGGTCGTGGGTCGAGAGTCATGGGTCGAGAGTTGAGAGTTGAGATAGTTGAGAGAGATAGATGCGCCGGAGCCCATGGGCTCCAATTAGCATGAGCGGTGTGATTCAAGTAAGGGTTTAGAGCGGAAAATGTATTAGATTACTGGGGGGAATCTAAGCTAATTTTCTGACTGGATTGTATGTATGTATGCCAGTTTAAATAGACCATGGAGTGAATGTCATACCAAATCCAGTAATAATGAAATCAAACAAGCAAAACATAAAACGGGAATAGTAAACACCAAGTTTGGTGTTAGGAATGGGACGGAATGGAGCGGAGTCTGAATCGTGACAAATCATAACCCATAACGGGAAATGGAGCGGGAGCGGAGTCCTAATCGTGACAGGTCATTTGACTAAAATGGGAATGGGGCTCAGTTAGATCAATGACGGGATTCTGAGCAGAGTCCAGTGACTGATGCGTGGGACAAAGGCGGACATAGACAGAGACAGAGTCCAAGGGAAGTCCAGTGACTGAGATGTGGCGTAATGAGGTCGAACATAAACAAGTCTGAGATACGGAGTCCAGGTGGGAATTCCTATAAACTGACAATTGGTGCACCTAGGGCGTGGGTGCATACGAGTTAGTGCCTGGAGTCCGGCAGGATTTTCTGGTTGTAACAAGCTTCATCTAAGTATAGAATAACATTTTTAGCTGGGCCAACTGGTTTGAAATGGTTAGTGATGCTGGACTGAGTCAATATTTCTTCTCTCATTTTTAAGAGATGCTTTGGGAGTTTGTTTGTTGTTTCAGGTGTCTCTTTAACCCATTTAACATAAGCACCCTGTCACCGTATGTATAATTAAAATTCATAATTGATAAAGAGATATCATAAAGTTTACATACTGTGTGATTTGATTATAAATGTCAGTGCAAAGTTGTCACCTCATTAGTAATTGAGCTGTCACTGAAAATCTTTTGATTTATTTAAGTAAAAATCTAGCTGTGATGTACTCACTGACAAATTTTGCTTTTTCTTCTTTTTTTCCATTGATGGTGCTAGGGGCATGAAAAAAAATCTATATCTCTGGTCTTATTTTTGTTCTTCATCATTTCCTCTCCAATCTCTTCAATTCCATCCATGTCATTGCATATCACATCCTTACCCACTGGGGACTTACTTGGCTGTCCTAGGCAAGGTTTTGACTTTGGCAGCATTGTTGGAACAGAAATTGAATGGTGGGTTACATTATACAGAAGATAGTCTGACAATCCTTGACCATGCAGTACCTTGTCCTTACCTTGTCGGGCCACTGGCAGGCTGCAGCCTGGCAGTCTGGCTCGGGCTTAAAATATCTCAGGCCAGGCCCAGAGTGGATGGCCTAAGTACTGCTTGGCCCAGCTTGGCTTGGGCTGTTTTTGGCTTTTCAGGGCCTGGCTTGGCCAGCCCATGGCCTGAGGCTGGGCCTTGCCAATCACTACTGGGATCTAATCATCCCCTAAAGACCTTTGATGGGAATGAGGATGATGTTGCTGAGTGTTACATAAGCATTCCCTGTAATGAACACTATACCAACTGAGCTAAAAGAGCCACTATGCCAGGCTATCTGATTGTATTGGGAACTTGCACAGACCACAGTAGATATTAGAATATAACTTGGCTTGTATCTATAAGTGAACTACTGGGGATTATATATATCTATTGGGAAGAAGGTTCTGGAAGGGATGACAGAGATATTACTAAAGTGATGTTAAGTATATTCCAAGATATTCTATAATATTCTAAGGATGTCAGGTTGATTACCAACAGATTGCAGGCACTATATAAACACTTGACATATCACATATATTCACCAACCCTGCCTTGGATGACCAATCTGTGACAAGGTATGTGACACTGAGTTGCATTTCGAGAATTGTGCTGATGATGCACAACTAACTGTTGGAATTATGAGTGTGACATAAGCTCATCTCTTTGTTTCATTGTTTCATTGTTCTTTATTTTCTTTGTTCTATTCCTCTTTTGTTCTCTATTTTAGTATTCCTGTTGTTTAGCAGACATACATTTAAGTAGCCTAGAGTCATGTATCTAGCCATTTGTTTGCCTTATGGCCAAATAGACAAATGGACCCTTATTGCTCTCTGTTCTCACAAGCTTAATTCTAACACTAACAGGTTGTGACAGAGTCCCTTTCTTCTTTCACTATCTCTCTAGACCACAGTGTGATGTCTTAAGACTTTCAATGGCTATTCAACCTCAGAATGGAATGCCTTCAAAGAAAAATGCTATAATTGACAGTACCTCATCCAGTTCACTTGAACACAATCCTCATCACCCATCACTAAAGATGCCAGGCTTCAAGCCTACAAGCTAGGGTTTTTTCGGGGATAGTTTCATAACTGCCATCTTGTTACTCAGAGTACATCTTGGGTCCCAAGATAGGTATATCATTGAGAAAAGGGGGGCAATGTCAATTTCATCCTGTAAAATAAAGGTAACATGGCCATGAAAAATTGAAACTGAATTGGACCATCCCATTGGCAAGCATGTGAGATGGTGGGGTCCAAGGGGGGTTTGGAATGTAGTGAGGTCACAGGATTGCTCTACCAGCAGCATGTGATCATAGCCCACATACAAGTTGCCCAATGTGTAAATTGATCATCCTATGCAATACTCAGCAAAAGGCTTAATGTTGGGGGGGACACTGCCATCTTTGACAGTAACTGCATTTAGAGGTTGTAAGTCATGAACAATATGAAACGTCCCATTTTTTTTCAGCACACAAAACCATTGCAATCTGTAAGAAGAGCCTGAGGGTTTATAAATACTACTGGATATTTGTTTATCCTTGAGCCCAAGTGGAATTGGTATGTTCTTGAGGGCCTAGGGTTCATGCTCAATGGTTGGAATAACTATGGGTGCAAAATAGTCAGTTGGAACATGCCCCACTCAGAATCATCCCATGCTAGTGCTGATTCATTGCAGAGGAAAACTTGAAAAGCCAATTTTAATTCTTCATTACTCAAAAAATCCTGATCAATCCTGAGGCTTATCCACTGCTCTTCCATAAGTCGGGAACCAAACTGGACAATGTTGGGGGGAAGGGAGGAGAGGGGAGGTAAAGAGTTGATAGGGTTGCTAGGGAAGTGTTGCTTGGCACTGCATTGTCAGGCATAGTTGTGGCCATGGGGTGAAATTTCTGGGTGACAGGCTTGTATTTCAGAGCATGAATAGGGGAAAGAGAATAAAAAAACTGTATAAAAACACTCTCCAGCAAAATGAGAGTGGGAAGAGGGGAAGAAGGGTGTGTCACTGGTTGCAGGTGGTGAAGCCAATGATGAAGTTGTTAATATGTTGGAGACAGGGGCCATAGGAGGTGAGAAGTGCCCTTTGTCAGAGAGATACAGGTTTGATGACACATCTGGCACCTGTGGTTGTGAATGTGGTCACATTGGAACCCATAGCTTAAATCCTGGTCTGGAAGGATCCTGCAGTAATACATAGGGTTTCACTGATATTTTCTGTGTCAGCCCTTGCCGGTATTTGGAAAGGTCAGCCTAAAAGCAGATGATAGGGCACATTCAGAATATTCCAAGCATGAAAATGTGCTAAGTATTTGTCAATCGAAATAAGGACAAACAAACATTTGTGCAAGGGTGTAGCATATGGTGAAGCCAAGTCCTTCCTGTACCTGGCAATATTCTGAAAGCTCCCAGAGTATTCTATGGAAAGTCCTCAGACTAGTACCTGGAAAGTTTCCAGTAAATCTTGTATTTTATGCAGTTCAGGGTTAAGCCACCCACACTATGTATGTGGGAGAAGTACTGTAGGGGGGATTCTAAATCAATATTCAAACTGAAGAGAAGTGATATACAGGACATATCTTTTGTACTAATAAAGGGCAAGGTGAAATACTAAACTGGAGCAAACAAGTTACAAGTGGAATAAAGAATCATAGATGGAGTAAATGGAATCATTAACACACACAGGGTGGGTCTCCGGAGAAACCTGCAGATTATCCGGTAGGACTTGGCTTCAGCTTATAGGCTGCACCCTCACTTGATCATGTTGTCCAATTTCAGACAGGTGGACGGGAATCCTGGGGAGTCTGGGTGGGGTTTGTGGTCGGGTAGTCGTAGGTCAGAGGTCGTGGGTCGTAAGTCGTGAGTGGTGAGAGAGATAGATGTACTGGAGCCCATGGGCTCCGGCTAGTGTGAGCGGTGTGATTAGAGTAAGGAGGATATCTGAAAACTATTAAGTATACCAAATTCTAATATACTCTAAAGGTCATTTAAACATCTGGGATGTGATTCAAACATAATTTGGTTTTTAAAACTTTCAAAGAGTTTTAAACTCTCTCATACATTACAAACTAAAGAATCTTTCCGGACACAAGTAGACAATAAAAAAAATTAGTAGTTTGAAACACTAATACTTTTAAAAAATAGATACCTTTAGATAGTCCATTTCATGCATATGTATATTATTGGCACCTCTAAATACATATGTATTACTTCGGAATGGATCTGTCAATCTGAACAGATTTCTACTTGATTCAACATACCCAGAATATATAGGGGGTTTTACTTAATAAAGACAGCTGTGGTATGAAAAATTTCCAATAATATTTTACATATTTTACATGGAAGTAACTACATTACAACTTTTAAAAAACAAAGTACTAATAAAAGTATTAGTAGGCATCTGTAAAAGGAAGGAAATTATATACAATGGAATTTATTAAATAACTATGGGTTGTATGAGATGTAATATGGAGAACTATTTCTGATGGTTGTTTTTTGATGATATAATTGTTTCAGAATAGATATCACTATTTAAAGATGGAGTTTTGTAAAAATAAGACTTTTATTAGTAAATATTTGAGATTATAGTAATTATAAACACCCTCCTAAGGTTTTAGAGCGGAAAATATATTAGATTACTGGGGGGAATCTAAGCTAATTTTCTGACTGGATTGTATGTACAACATCTGCCAGTTTATATAGACCATGGAGTGAATGACATACTAAATCCGGTAATGATGAAAACGAAACTAACAAAACATAAAACGGGAATAGTAAACACCAAGTTTGGTGTTAGGAACAGAGTGGAGTCCGAATCATGACAAATCATAACCCATAACGGGAAACGGAGCGGGAGCGGAGTCCTAATCGTGACAGGTCATTTGACTAAAACAGGAACGGGGCTCAGTTAGAGTGGTGACGGGATTCTGAGTGGGATCCAGTGACTGATGCATGGGATGAAGATGGACATAGACAGAGATGGAGTCCAGGGGAAAGTCCGGTGACTGATATGTGTCGTAATGAGGTCAAATGTAACAAGTCTTGACGTACAAAGTCCAGGCAGGAAATCCTATAAACAGACATTTGGTGCGTGTGGGGTGTGGGGGCGTACGGGTTAGTGCCCGGAGTCCAGTGGGATTGTCCAGTCATAACACCTCACCTCAACCTGTGGTGTATCACTTTCATTGAGAATCCCTAAGTACTTAGCAGCAACTTAAAGACAACAACTATGATATATGAAAGGGCTGAGTATGTCAGTAGTCTATTAATTTAGGGTTCTTATTTGTGACTATTTAAAGGTAGAATAGAATATGGGAAAGGGAATGAATAGCTTGAATTTGGATTGTGTAACTAAAGTACAGTGGGTCAAAAAACTGCCCCAATGTTTGTGCATTTTAGAAAGATTGATATTGTGTGAAGGAATGACATCAGCAAAAATTCTGAAGAATTCACATGATATACTAGAACATGTTGGCTATCTACCAACTTAAGAAATCATGTGATTCCAATTTTTTATTTTTTTAATACATTTATATACCGCATCGCATAACTAAGATACATAGCAGTTCCATAGCATCATATAGAGCATAGCTGCTATAGTATCTATGAGAGAATTGAGAGGGAGCAGGCTGGATGCATTACAGCGAGTGGTGGTTGGTATGATGGTCGAATGAAGAGTGGAAATTTGGGCCAAAGCCCGAGGAAGAGCCCGAGATCCTGCTAGCAGTCAACGACAGCTGCAGGCACACTGAAGCCTTACATTGCCAGTGCATAAGTGAATGCTGGAGTCAGGGGTGGGTAGGAAGAATAGACCGTTACCAGGCTGCAGTCATGGTTAGGAGGTGCCAGTGATGTTCCACAGGTGACACTGGTGCGTGGCTGAAGGCTGCCGACTTTGACAGAGCAGTGAATTCAGAGGCTCCCCAAGCCTGTTCACTGTCATCTGCCTCTCTGCCCTTCCACCATGAGCATGGGGGTCCCAACCCCAGAGGCAGGTGGTGGTCATGGAACAAGAGAGCCTTGTCATGTGATTCCAATCAAAACTCATTGCTCAATAGATTCATGAGTATAATATTACAAATGTGTCTCTTTGCATGCACCTACAGATTTAAACCCTCTCTCTAAGGTGGTTGTTTGCAAATTTATGGGCTCGAGGTGCAGCATTGCAATGCTGCTTCACTCATGAAGCAATCGATTCGCTAATCGCAACATATACTGGCTCTATGAGGCGAATGCAGTCTTTGATCCCTCTTGCCTTTCTGCGGTTGTTGTCCAGGTCAAGTTTAAAGCTACAGGGGACAGGAAGGCAAAGCCCAAGATACGTCCACTTGATATCCCCTGTGATCTCCATCAACCTCTTCCCTATCTCGCGCTACTTATGGAGCTTGGCAACGAATCCAATTATCAAGAAAAACCGTTTAAAAATAATATCAATGACCTTGCAAACCCGTTGTCGATGATGATTTGAAGAGCTATTTAGTCATTTCGCTAAAACCCTTCATTCACATGGAAACCAAGAAAAGGGAAAGAAAGCGAAAACACAAAAGAAACGAAAGAAATGAAAGAAATGAAAGGGACGGAAGAGTTCCAACAGAAGGTGAAAGAGAGGCATCTGGTTATGGATTCGTACAATACTCGATATCTGTCCGTGTACCAAATCATAAAGGAAGCTGATATTGGCAACGAGTTTGCAACGTTGCTCGATATAACTATGCCGTCACCCAGTAATCAAGATTATACGATGCAGCACATGCGCGGTTAGGAGTTGCATCCAATCATACCGCTTGGAATGTTGTGAAGGATGGATCGCATGGGTCATAATGGTGTGTTTATGCAATTAAGCTATTTGTACTTGAATCCGGAATTTCAGAACGACTCCACAACGTAATAGTGATCCTCCGCATACCAGAGTATAAATCGTTGTTTAAACCCGCTTGTCTACCTGATCCCCGATAAGGGGCGAAAACGATAAGTCTACGTCTAACTAAGCCATTGAAGTAACTAGTCCTGGTTAATAGCATGCTGTCATTTGCAGATCTCGCATTTCATCATTGTATCCATATCCCAAGTTGAACGTCTGGTGTGACTCACGCCGCGTCTTTTGCTGTGATATTCCAGTTCCTGAATTGATAGACTTCAGCTCAGTTTGTCACGAATGGCAATCGAGCCTTGATAACTGCTGATCTACGAGAGCATCTGTAAGGTAACCTATTGGGCACTTCGGCAGACCACAGTAGATCTTAGAACTTATTACATGAATATATCTTCAAGGAGAGAACATTCTGGAATGGATTGGGAAGGAGACTTAAAGCATTAAGCTAAAATTGATTAACCTGTTCAAGGTATGTATGTTCCATAATGTTCTGCAGTATTTTAGGGATGTCAGGTTAATTTCCAACATTACCCCCCAACTGTTTGAGCATAAGTAGTACCGTTGATATTCCCATGGAAACTGGAGGCGCCATTCAAAAAGGGACTTTCCAATATGGGAACAAGCAATGCATATAAACAAACTAGAAGTTGCGTAAGCGGACCTTTTTTTGTACGTTTGTGAGACAAACCTGAACTCAAAACCACCCAAGATCTAATCGTTCCCATATCCCAACACCAAAGCCAAGAGCATGCTAAATTTGTTGTTATTTTGTTGATGCTATGCTATGCTAGGTATGGTTTGGTATCCTTGGCGTTAACTGGTATGTATCTAATGCTAATGAACAGATATGTGACATCACGATGAAGATAAAGTTGAAGATGAGGATCGCTATGTCGATGAGGATGACAATGAAAGTGGCGGAAGGAAAAGAGATGGAGATAAGTAATTGTGGGTGTGAGCGGCTAGGTTGTAAGGTGGTAGAGTAGCGTGAATGCAAAAGAAGGAATAAGAGATTTTTGGCAGTTAATAGATAGTGGAAAGCTACTGAGAGTAAGACTAAAGAATGCGATGCCCAAATCGACATGACAGAGAGCAACAGGTCAGGGAGTGACAGAATAGAATGAATGAATGGATAGGAATACATTTCACCAATGGTGAAGAGAAACGGAACTAGACGAGAAGGATGGCGATTAGACTGCCATTGGAATGAGTATGAGTACCCCCCCTTTCTTTTTCTTTTTTTGATAGAGCGGGTAGCGGGTGAAGAGGGGGAGAGCGTGAGTACGGAGCTTGGTAAGGAGATCTAGCTCGAGCTTGGTGGTACATGTAACATGTAACACCAGTCCAATCACTACAAAAAAAAGTCTACTCAGTCCATATGAATTTTAGAAAAAAAAAGAAAAAAAAGAGAGACTCACAATACACATAAACCCAACGTCTACGACCAAAACCGAGTATCAAACACCAAGTGAAAAAAAAAAAAAAAAAAAAGACACAATCAAATCGCAATGCCCGTATCAGCGACATATCTCGACTTGGGCGGCACGATCCCACTACGGTTGCGCGTGGCGGGCGCGGAAATGGACGCAGAACTCGACGTAGAAGACGACAACACCCCAGCTCCACCACCACTCAACGGCGACGACGATCCCGCATTTAACACCCCACTCCCCAGCGGCGACCCCGACACGGACACGGACCCCACACTGCTCCCACTTCCCACACCAGCCCTCCCAGCCCTCGGTGGCTTGATAGCAGACTTCAACGGCCCGCCCGATGCACTGCTCGCCGTCCTCGTACGAACATACGGTGTCATAGTCGTCGTCGTCGTGATGAGGGATATGGTGCTACTCGTGGAGGGCGGGCGAGATGCGCTTGCCACGGACGCGATGGAGGGGGTACGAGATGTGGGCGTGGTCGAAGTGGAGCCGGTGGATGCAGTGCTGGAGCGGTCGATAGGACTTGTGATCGTAGAGTTCGGGAGAGAAGGACAAAGAGGACGGGGAAGGGCTGTGGGTGTGTTCGCGTTCGCGTTCGTACTGGGACCGGGAATAGACGAAGACGCCGCCGAAGCATTCGATACGACGCGTGATCTCCCAGGCGTAGGTAAGCCGGACTGCACGTGTCCCTGTCCTTGCACACGCAAAGACGACGAAGAATGCGTACTCCGCAACGACGCCGTAGATGATGTACTCCTCACCGACGAAATCGACGTACTCCTCAACGACGAGACGGACCCGGTACTCTTCAGTGTCTCACCGCTCGCGTTCCCACTCCCACCCCCACCAACAACACTTGCCCTAAGATGAGGCAATGGCGGAAGCGCCTTCGAAGGTGGCCTCGGTGCAGGCGCCGGAAGCACCCTTCCAGGCCCAGAAGGCGAAGGCAAAATGCTAATTGACGTAGAGCCGTTAGAGATGGTACGTATCGCGGGCGTGTTAGGCGCAGAGGCCGAGCCGGACCTAGCACGTATTGAGGTGTTTAGCTGTCCGTTTGGTGCAATCGTGCATCCACCACCTGGGCCGCCCGTCCCCACCGCACCTGCACCCGCACCACCACCCATCCGGTTCCCAGGATTCGCAAGCAACAACGCCTTCAACCCCCCAGGACTCTGCGATCGCGCAGAAAGCGTGCGCATCGTGACCCCTTTCGCGCGAGGCGTCTGATTTGGGTCTGTGGATAATAAATGAATGAGATCAGAGTTGTCATCGGGATTGGGAGTTAAGACTGAGACTGATTTAATCTAAAGAATTATTTAACACACCTGTACCCAGACCAGCAGAACTCGCACTCGGGAGACTCGTCTGCCTCATAGGCGGATTAACAAGCGCCCCAGCAGACCCAGACCCAGACACGGGAAACTGTTGCATACGAGAGGCAGTAGGTATCGGTATTGATCTACCCCCCAAGCCCCTAGACGGCGTCGTGGTAACACTTGCAGGTGCGGACATCGGTGCCCGTATTTGCGTCTGCGTCTGTGGCCCACGTCCTTCCCTTCTAAACGGATCCCCAGCATCAAACAACGGCGATCGGGGAGGTTTCTGTGCAGACTCCATGCTTTCGTTCATGTTCATTCCACCACCTCCTCCGTCGCCATGGGTATTGTCATGGTTCTGGGCAATAGTAGGATCCTTCCCGGTGTCATGATCATGGATATGAGCTTGAAGATGTCCATTCGCGTCCATCGTCTGCCCGATGCTCATGGCTCCCCCAGCCCACGCCGCAGGAGGATTAGAAGCAGGACACGAAGGACTCGGAGGGACTCGTGGGAACGTGTAAGGGTATTCGGGGACTGTTGGGGACCGAGCGACGTCGACGTTGAGATTCGCCTTCGTTTGCATCCTCATCTTCAACCCAACGCCTAGACCAACAGGCGGTTTTTGCAGACGCGGTACACCGTGTCCGTGTCCATCCTCGTTCACCACCGCTGTAGATGCCTCTGCCTCCACATGCTCGTGACGCTCACTTCCCTCCTCATCACGTTCCACGAGATACGGCAGCACCGATCCTCCCACACCGGTCCCCGATCCCACAACATGTCCGTATGACTCACTCCTAACATGTCCATATGAATCACTCCTTACATGTCCATGCAAAGATTCCATCATATCCTGCTGCGCGAGGCGTATACTTGTAGGAAGGGAGAACGACGGCGTCGGGGACGCGATACGTGCGATGGGGGATGAGACGCGGGCGATATGTGGTGTAGGTGTGGGGGATGCAACGCGAGCCATTTGTGCTTGTGCCTGTGCTGCGGGTGCTTGTGCTTGTTTTGCGGGTGCAGCTGTGGGTGCATTCGCGGGTGCAGTTGCGCTGGGGGGTGAAGGTGGGGATGAGGCCGAGGCCGACGTCGGAAAAGATATCCCTGTCGGCATCGACATCTGGCCAACACTAAAACCCCCACTCGTAGGAGTCCCAGCTTCCCTATGGACACTGGGCCCCACACCAGCACCAGCACCAGGATCAAGTCTACCGCCCACACCAGAACCAGAACCAGAATCAGAAGAAGTCTGCTCGTCGCGGCCAGGGCGATCACGGGCGTCCACCCAAACATGCGGATGCGTCTTCGCATGCGGGTACGCCGTCATAAACCCCTCATCCCACGACTCGCCGCTGCTTTTTCGGGAGAGTGAGGAATCGTCAGCGTTGGCGGTGGGATGGTGCTGGGTGGTCTGTGTAGGGATAGATGCACGTGTAGAAGTCGTCTCATCGGTGGTGGCAGTAAAATTTAAATGGGGAAGCGAGGGCTGAAGCGAGATCTGTGATGATGTTGAATATTGAGATGCTGCTGTTGCTACTGAAGCTGAGGCTGACGTCGAAGTCAGAGTCGAAGTCAGGGTCGAAGTCAGGGTCAAACTCGCAGCCGATCCCGAAGCCGAGCTCGACGCCGATATCGACGCAGAAGAGGGGTGCCCCAGCCCCAATCCAAATCCATATCCCTGCCCATCCGACGCCTTCCTCGCACCATGTCCGTGTCCACGTGGGCGTGAATGCGCCCTCCTCGGCGAATGGTGATAAATATGCGGATGGGAGTTCGACGCGGACGAAAAGGACGATGACGACGACGGCTGTCTCGGCCTCGGCCGCGACGATGACATGGTGTCTGCATTTGCATTCCCTGCTATTCTCATCCCCGTGCCCGTGCCCAAACAGCCCTTCCGGGAGATCGTATTAATAGACGATTTCCTCGACATGGACATGGACGTCGACGCGTACGAATAGCCCGACGTCGACACTGCCATGCTGCTTTTTCTCGACAGGCTGGGTGCGAGACGGGAGAGGCGGTCTGTTAGTTCCGACGGGGCGTCTTCATCTTCGCTGTGGGTGGTTGTTAGTCGGAAGATGGAAGAAAAAGGTGAAAACGAAAACTGACCTATCACTCCACCCCAACCCCGTAGTCAAGCCAATCCCTCCTCTCAACAGCCTGCCATCCTTGTGCCTCTGCCTCCTCTTCTCCGTATCACGGGCATCGCGAGGATGTTTCGATAACGTCGCTAATTTGGCAAATTCGCAATTCGAATCGGTTGGCTAGCATAGATGAAAGCACGATTGACTTACAGAACATACTCCCCACAGGACTCATCCTGGCTACATCTCTTTCAAGAGATGCATCACGACCACGCGCCTGAGGTTCCGGCGAAGGGGTCATACGGGGTAATAATTTCGAGTGGGGGGACAGGAGGCCTAGACGGAGCATGAGATGACTGGGTGATTAGTTGTTTTTTTTAAAAAAAAAAAAAGAAATAACGAGCTGGTTAGAGGTGGTCTTGACAAAAATTAACCAAGACACTCACGGCAACGGCGTTTTCAAATCAATAACATCATCTTCACTGTCCATATCCGCTTCTAAATCGAGATCATCCTCCAAATCCAGCTCAGCGTCGGGATCATCCGCCCAATCCACCTCCGTATTCATTCTCACGGCCATACTTTTACCCATATCGGCATCCCCGTCCCTGTCGACATCGGAACCATCCCCAAACGCACGATCATCACCTCCCTCCAGGCTCATACTCAGACTCAGACTAGGCGTCGAGCGGGCTCGATACAGTCTCGCCGCCTCCTCCGCCGAAGCAAAGCGGAGGGTACTGGGCATCGACTTGCGGCCGCGACTCTGGCCCTTCCCCTTTCTCAAATTATGACAGCTCCGGCTGCGTATGAGCGTTTGGATGTCCGGGGATGATGTTCGCGTTGACGGTGTCGGTGAAGGAAGTCGTGATAGCGATAATGGGTTGTTTTCTTGGGCGGAGGTAGTCATTCCGGTCGTCGTCCTCGTCTGTGTCGCTGTGGGAGGAATGGAATGTATATCCTGAGGATAAAGAGTGAGCGGAGTATCAAATTGGCGGCTAGTGGGACTAACGGGACTGTCGACGTGAGCATTGTTGATCGGATATGCATCAACTGCAATATCAGCTCGCTCCTCAGCCTGTTTTTGATGGAGATGGAGATGGAGATGCCGCTGTCGATTTAGACTCGATTCAGGGTTCTCAACGCTCGTGGCTGTAGTGCTGCTGCTCCCAGCAACACCCTCTTCTTCCTCACCACTCTCGTCGCTCAGACTAGGACTGACACTGGCACCACTTTCACTCGAATAGCGTGAATGCCACGACTCGCGTATCTTGAGAAACGCGATTTGCTTTTGCTCTTCGAGTGAGATCGGTGACGTGTTGGTTGGGAGGGGCGGGAGAGGACCTAATGGTGGAGGACCGGGACGAGAATGTGCTGATGCTGGTGCTGGTGCTGAGGATGAATGTGTCGGCATCTGCATCTGCTGCACAAGACCGTTCGGTACTGTACTAAGACCATGGGTAAAGGCTGGGGGTGAGACTGTTGCTGGGCTAGCAGGGATGTGACTTGGTGGGGCTGGGAAGGATGACAAGAGAGGGCGAAGGGTTGGACGGTTTGGCAGGTGGGATGAGGTTGAGGTTGAGGTTGACGCTGAGGGGGCTGAGATTGGCATGGTGGGTATAGAGGTCGGGATGAGGGGTTGGGTTTAAATTGCAACGTTCTCGTTGAACGCACGACGATCGAGGAACTTGTTCGACGTTGAACGTTGAACAATGAAAGATTCACCTTGGCTAATATCGAAACCCACAAAATAATAAATAAATAAACCCACGCCCCAAATCGGTAAAAATTCAATGAAATGTAAATATAAATTAACCGGGGCGTCGGAGACTAAATTTTGACTTCTGATGACTGTGGCGCATATATCGTATTGTTCTAAATTGAGCTCAATAGGATCGAAGCACAGGTATCTCCCGGGAAGCGATTTCCACCGCGCAGCATGTCAGTGGGAATCTTCATGAGCAGTGGGAAACAACCAATCCTCAGATCCAAGTACAGAGTCAGCTCCATGTCCATATATACCCAAGTTATTCAGAATATACAGCGTTTGGTTCGGGTACATAGAATTTCTCACCACCCCGCATTCCCTTCAACAATTGCTACAACAACAATCAACACCTACAACCACATACCGGCCATCCCCGTGAGCACCCATCTCAAGTTTCAGACACGTCTGCGGTACGAGTCATCCGCACCCATTCCAACCAGACCCGAGGACCTTCAGACTCAAGCAATTCAACGTCCAACTCCAACCTGAACTCCCAGTCCCGCACCTCGGGACATCAGCGCGTCCCCTATCAGCATCTGCATTTTTTCCTGTTCTCATGAGTGCCGTCCATTGCCAAGATGGTGAGTAGAGGGCCGCTGCAAGAGCAGAACGTACTGGGGCCGGATCACTTGCTGTATACACACTTTCCTGCGGATCAGGCCATGCTCTGAGGAATGACACCGACCCTGCATACGAAAATGGTATATGGCCGATGGCAAAAGGCAGTAAGAAAGAAAGCGATCCCTGTTGATCGACGGGAGAAACTTCGGGCAGTCCCCAATTCGCGAGGCAATAGTCGCAAGCCCAGGCACCCGGGATATAACATATAGGCTATGTCCCGTAGTCAGATAACCTCTAGAATCTGATTTGCACATGTTGTCCGTGCCTAGTAGCCTTGCGAGTCCACGGGAGAAAAAGAAAAAAAAACCGTTTGATCAGATCACCGGGCAGATTTTCATCCAAGGTGTTCATTCAGCTTCAAGCCCAGGCTTCAGTAATCACAGATACCATGGATATGCAGGAAATTCGGTGGATCCTCGTTAGCCAGTGGGAGTCCGTCTTCAAGCCCAATAGTACGTGGGAACTCCGTGCACTTGATCCTCAAAATCCGGACCTATATCCGACTCCGAGTCTATCTGATCAAGATGTCTCACACTTGCTACTACATTAGACAAACACCGTTGTCTAAATATACAGGCCGAACCGACTGCACGAACGAAGCACTTTTCTACGCCTGTCAAAGAGGCGTTGACGTCGACCATGTGCATAGACATGCAGCCATGGCGTGCCGTTGAGAAGTAGCAACGCGTGAAGGATGAATGTGCATCTTGCATTTGAATTATGGTGAATCAATCAAACATTAATTGATGTGAATGGACTGAATGTGCCCCAGAGGGTGATATAATGTAGCGATTTGTCGATTTCATTTGATTACGATGTATGATGCATGTACGATTTGCCGGAAAGCACAACTTGAAATGCCACCAGATCGGTCACAACAACTCCAGCTTAATACAATACAAGCATATACGCAGCCCGACATGGTAATTCCGCAGTACACATTGATGCGGATCCGAATATATAGTCGTCATACAGCCACAGCGGATATATACACTGTTGATAATACTAAGTACAGTCGAACTCCCATCCCTCGGTGGACCATATGTGTAGTTTCCATGCGCATACGCGTAGTGCAGATATATAGCATGCATATCTTATGTGGCACTTAAATCGAAGCCTACATACTAAGAGGTCGCTTGTGATATTCTTTTGGTAGACGAGACGGGTTACGGCATTGGGATCTGATCGGCAGCTCGGGGTCGACCACTAAGGATTTGATGATCAAATCCGTCACCCGCACAGAGCTGGTATGCAAGGTGTGCTGGGGTGCGTCACAAGTGAGTGCTATCTTGTGAAATTAGGACGGAGTTGGGGCCAAGTATGCGTGGTTCGAAGCGCGACGCTTGATTCTCGACTCTCCAAGGTTTGACACGAGTTGAAATCTTTGAAAATCTACCCGGCACATCTTTGTTACAGGAAAAAATCCATTAACAGAGCGGTAAAATAGTCGAGACTGAACACACCTCCACGCTTGAAAAAACCTTGACGCTCAATGCAGTGCCCAACTACACAACACACAGACCAGAGACTGCTAGTCTTGACTCAGGTACACACTGGCAGAAAAAAAAAGCGTGCTCAGGCCCAGGTATCTGAGTATCACAAAATACTGTTGATCTGCATGTGACGGTACCTGAGACGAGAGATTTTCGAACCCACCCCCCCCCCCAGATCCTTGAAAAGATCTGCATCAAAATAGGATCCACCTTTGATTCACCTTAATAATAATAAATGTAACCTGGCACTACTTGCACGACAGATGTACTCGGCCCGCCAGTAATTGCAAATGCCGTCTATCCGCTGTCTCTTCAGAAATAGGTGGGAGGTGCGCAGAAGGCCCTTGTCAACACCTCGGAGCCGAGTGTCAATAGGTAGAGAGACATACCTCCGATCAATGAATGCAAAAAAAAAATGACAGAGGAGGAAGCCTGCATGTGGTGCGGCTTAAAAAAGTGACAGACGCCCGGAAGCCGCCATTTTGCCAAAGAAGGTTCTTTGCCAAGCTTCGACTTCGACTTCGCGCCTTGGACTTCGATTTCGAATTCCCTCTCCGTGCCTATCACCCCCTTGAGAAGAAAGAAGGCCAGTCTTGTCAAACTGCGCTCATTTAAATACTTACTTCCGTGCCAGATGCTTTGGGAGGACATCATTGCGATGGAACCCCGTACCTTGCGGCTATAAGCCTCGGCGGCGGTCAGGTTGCGGGTAGTGGACCCACAGCATGGACCACAGATCGCGAAAGGAATCAGATTGAAAATGTACATACAGGGAGTATATAGAACACGATTTATTTTCCCTACTCAATGAGGCCTATCACGCATGTCTCACCAGAAACCACCAAGCGAGCCTTGCGTCTCACATAACCAACTTGAAGTATGTAACGACTCAGATATGATCCTACTTGCCAGTGCCGAAATGAAATGACTATACACGTTACCATGAGCACGACGCCCAGTTCACATGAAACCTTTGAATAAAATCGTTCACACACTGCGTTTATACCACAACACTCATATTCAACACATGGTCTTCGTTACTTAATTACGATAACTCCCTCTGCCACGTGCGCCACATTCATCTCCTAACGGAGTGCACACCCTTCCTCTTTTGGCACGATCACCACCGGACCATCCGGCGCCGCCCAGCGCCCCGAACACGAGGCACGACTTCAGATTGGAACCACCACCAACCGCTCGTTGTGGCTTCTTTTACTGGTAGCTGGTATTAATTAATACGAGGGGAGCTCGACCCTAAGGTGATGAAAGAGTCTGCCTTAAACTGACTCTGTTTTAAATACGATGCTACCTTGCATTAAATAGCTGCTGTTGTCAGTGCTATCAGGTGTGTCATTTATTTATTTATTTTGCCTGGGACTCAGATGTCTACATAGAAGGGTTGTCAAGACAGTATCCATAGATCAACACTCTAAACCACGATAGTGTCCAAGTCATTTAGTAAAGTTTGCTACGTACGAGGGAAAATGTTTACTAATATTTTATATACCTCCCGCCGATATCCTACAAAATATTTCTGATAACCAGTCCACCCGTTAATGATTCAATATCGTCGATTCAAGGCAATCTGTCGCTAGATATTCGCTCATACTAATCAACTCTGTGGCCAATTTCTCCCCTATTCACGCCCCAGCTTCCACTAAACGCCTCAACGTATTTTCCTCACCAACCACAAATTTCTCCCATACCCACCTCTATCCCCCACGAACTAGATGATGTTCCAGGTTTTCCTTGATGCTATGGGCGGCTCGACCCCATTTACATGTTCTACAACAGACACAGTCTACACCCAGGTGTCAAAAAAGATCCAGCAAAAACGTCCCTATACAGTTCTCGATTTATAACAAGTGCCGCAGTGGCTATTTCCCCCCCCCCTTATCCATTCATTGATGCACTGCGAATGTTTCGGTTCTCAGAGAATCCCAGAACGCTTTTCACTTCCCAGGCGCCGCTATACTGTAACGCACCACTCAACCAACTTCTCTGCGAGAAGAAGTCTCAGATCACCAGGGTTAATTAATATCACTTGACTCTCAATTCCATACTGATCCATCAAACGATCGAGTGGGGAATTCTTCTGATGGCAATTCATGCTAGCTTAGATTTACATCGATCCCGTATCTTGATTGTGATTGATATAATACGTACCCTTTTACAGGAGAATGTGCTAATCAAGTATGACTATTTCCTCTCACATCTCAAAACCACCATCGGCACCGAGGATGAATTATATCCCTCTAACCCTGATAGGTCCTATCAGGGTTGGGACGGAACCAAAAAAGGTTATAGAGCGATCAACGGCTGCAGTCCCCGACTACATTACCATAAACCAAAATTTCATGTCCACAACTTCTCAAGGCTTCTGTCATCTCATAGGGACCTACCGTAAAATATGTAGACTTAGCTACACATATAATATTATGTCGTCGCATTCCTTTATATTTGCGGGACGCTGCCCATTATTTGTCAATTGTCATGTCAAGTCGACTTTCTAAATGTCGTTGCAGTCAATGTCAACCCTGTGGCCTGGATGCTACAACCATTATCACTAACTGGACAAGGCAATCCGCCTACCCAGTGGCAGGTTCGCCAGTCCAGTGCCCATGTACTGAGCTGACTCCAGCATTAGAGCCATCTGTTATCCCCTAGATTGGGTCTAGGTGCTCGGCATCCATTGGTTTCAAGATTGGAGTAGTGTTAATAATCCTTTAACTGATTCAAAGCGCTTATCCAATAACAGTGTCCATTCAAATGGTTATTTCTAACACAGCTTAATATCTGGCATATGTTGAAAATCGAGACCCTAAAATATATATCTCAGTCTCATATAACAGTAGAGTGTAATGGACTAAGGTGTAGCTATGATGGGAATACAATTTATATATAGATTATTAACAATAGAGCTATGGGTAGCATGTTAGAAATAATGAGGACAAAGAGAATAGTGGCACAAAGGAATGAATCATTCCTTTGTGCATCCTCAATCAAGTGTCCTAAAAATAGATGCAGTCTTAGAGTCTGTTAACATTGTACATGATGTATGTATTCCAACAGCATATAGGTAGTAGATATTGTATTAGCCCTAGAAATCTTAGGATATCATTGTACATGCATGGAGTTCTCTACTCACATACCTTTCTAGGTGTGCATGCCTTTGTTATTGATAATGTTTCCAAGGCAGTCTATGAATTCAGCATATCTAGCTGAGCTTGACAGTGCAGTTAGCAAACAACCCTACACTGTGTTCTGCCTTATTCCATACCATCCACACTCTTGCATGATCATCCCAGTCACTTCCCTTGTCAATCCCAAGGATATTCCATACAATGATGTTTGCCCTTCAAAACTATGATGAGTTGGTTGACTGGGGATGGTCAACATTCAAGTCCCAAGGAGGTGTAAGGGAGTGAGACTGTTAAGTGCAGGGCTCACAGGTGGGTCTCTGGGGGAAACCTGTGGAAGTTCCAGGGATGGACTCGGCTTCAGCTTATATATGTGCTGCACCTTCACAGATCATGTTGTCCAATTTCAAACAGGAGCAGACTGGAAACCCATGGGTTTTGAGAATGTGCAGGGTGCAAAAGACAAGTAGGTTATTGTACTACTAACTCAGACATACAAAAAGACATAACAGGAGTACAATAATACAATACACCAGGTGTCAAAACTAATTGGGAACAAAGGTAAAACTGAACCAGATGACAAACAGGGAAAGACAGATTGGGAATGAGGGGTTCCAGAATGTCCAGGTGGGGTCCAGTGTGTTGTTAATACAATGCAGAGAGTTGGGTCTATGTACATATGATGGAGTCTGGGTCCTGGCAGGTTTTCTGGTCATAACAGTACCCTTCCTTTAAGGCCAAAGTGTTAAGAACTGAAAACTGACTAAAGTCGGTTGGCCAACAGGGACTGATCGGAAGGACTTGGCTTCAGCTTATGTGCTGTGCCCTGTTATGTATTTTTAGCTTTTTTCCAATTTTTAAACAATTTCCCCTAACAAATTGCGAAAACAAATATTCAAATGTATTTATATTGCAACGATAAAATTGTACTATATTTGCTTGATTTATCTTGAATTTATACAATTTATTTTGTATTTTTATCTTATAGATTGAGCAGGTTATTAAATTTTTACCTTTTATTCTTTTTTGATTAATATGTCGGCGACTCAGCGCTTATTCACAACGCGTGAGTAATCATGTGATATTCACATGACATTTCAAACTCCGACACCGACAAAACGCGATGCGAAATAATCGTGCATAATCAAGGCAATATATATATTTATATTATTATAATAAAATATTATATTTATAACTAACTAAAAATAAATATAATAATTATAATAATATAAAGCCGGTCACCTGTGTTTATTACACGGCACGCGGGAAACCCGTCACAACAAGTGACAGCCGTCACAACAAGTGACAGCCATCACAACAAGTGACAGTTGTCACAAGGGCACGTGACAGTCACAACACGTGACAGTCACAAGACGCGTGACAGTCACAAGACGTGAAGGGTGTCATACGCACACACAGGCACGAGAGCATTATGTCATCATATATGCTACTACAGCAAAAACCGGAAATCTCTGGAACATTCCAATGGCTGCCAAAATAATAGTAGTTAATAGGTACTAATAATAGATAGAATATTGTAGAATATTCTGTAAGTTTCCAGAATGTTCTATTATGCCAAGAATATTCTATAGTGTCTTAGAAAGTAGTTAGAACCTTCCACAATGCTCTAGAAAATTCTAGAAAATTCTAAATGACATCATTCTTTCCAGAATGACATCATTCAATCTTCTAGAATCTTCTAAATGTCTCAGACTAAAATGCATATAAGGAGCTCAGCTCCAGCCTTGAATCAATATAATATCAATCTTTACTACATTTTATCAGCCACATCAGTGTGCCACTGCGGCAAGCAGTTATATTCCACCCCTAGTTGGGCTGTTGGACAAATATATATAAACACTTAGTCACCTCTAGTTGAGCTGCTGACCTAAGCTATCTCAGGATCCATTGTCACCTCTAGTTGAGCATCTGACATAATAATCCTACCCTTGTCACCTCTAGTTGAGCTTCTGACAAACAACTTGTTCCCTTTTTGCCACCTCTTAGTTGAGTAGCTGGCTATCCTTTATTACTAATCCACCTCTAGTTGAGTAGTTGGTTATCAATTTAAGTAATAAATATATTAGGTTATATTGAGATTAGAAATACATATATTCTAATTTCTCCCCGGTTTTTGGCATAAACAAATACTGAGAATATTCTTGCAGAATCCTTAAGACTACATTAAGATCCTGATAAGTTAGTATCACAGTAGACCCTGTAGGTTAGTGTAAATAAAGCATATATTAGCCAAATAGTGTTTTATTCTATATCTAATCTTTTGACCTGTTTATAAATATTTTTACTGTTTGATAAATAGTATAAAATATATATAAACTAGCTAGAATCGAAGTCGAATCTAGGTTCGGAATCAGTGAATTGTTATTCATATTTTAGTAGTGTTTTTACAGAGAAAGAACAAGCTTGCACAAGCAGCTCTCAAAACCTTCTTTGCAAAGTAGGGTGCATATATTCAAGTAAACTCTTGACTTCAGGGGTTCTAAGTCTATTTAGGCTGCCACTGATTAATATCAAATACTTAAATTATTTTACCTTGCAGTGAATTGAGTATTTGCACATTTTGATAGAGCATTGGACTCCTTTTCCGGAAAATAGTATTAAAATAAGGCTAATACATCACACGCCCTCACAGTTATCCGTTGGGTGTCCTTAAATTTTGGGCGGGTGAAGACTAGTCCCAATGAACACTTCTCGGTGAAAACTACCGATCGGAATCAAGGGATAAGTCGAGTGTTGGGCCAAGGGGTCAGGGACCGAAAGGGGGCGAGTGCATGTGAAGGCAGATAGTGGAATTCTTAGTATGGGATTACTATAGACGTAAGAGGGTGTTCTGAGTCGATATTCTGATTGCCTAGTAACTACAACTACAGTGGGTTCATATACAAGTATCAGATGTCTAGAAAATACTAACTAGGAGAAGAGCGGAACATGGTGTTGACAAATAAACTTGACTAGGAACAGGAGGTTACTATTAGTTCAGAGGCCAGGGAATAACCGAGAGCGGAATTATGAAGAAAGGAAATAGTTTGAGGGTTACAGATATATATAGACATAGGTGAAACATAGGATAGAGTGGATCATCATAATAAAAGGGACGTATCAGAGTTTAACCAGATAGTTTGAGTATATTTTGACGTGGGCATAAATGGAGTTTGATCACTGTGAAAGCATACATCAGCTTTGGGAGGCCGATGGTTTCCAATGTGGTGACTTGAACAGTAACTTGAATCATCGATAGGTGGCAATAACCTCGGGGACTGATAGGGTTGCGACATGGTCATAACACTAGCTTTCTTTCATACACACACTCCTGAGGGAAGATCAGTGCACACCCTACCCTATTGGACCCCACCTCTTTTTTCCCTTTTACAGCTATCAGGATTCCCTCCTGCTAGCCTAGTGTGAATACTAGGTAGTAGGGGTTGCCCTTACAGAAGAAACAGTATGTTAGGGCAACACTAACAAGGCTACCAAACACAAGATAAAACACAGAGATATGAAATGAAGAGGAGACAGCTCAATGACAGGGGAGATCACACTTGTTTTTAGTGGGATTCCTAAGAGATTGAAACTAAAGATCAACTATGTACATGCCCCTATTTATACTATTTATTTAATATTTTTTATTGATGAAAAATCTAAGAAGAATACTAAAAATGTCATGTATGCACCTTACATTGCATAGCTGCGCTTCGGCACTTATGTAATCCCGTGCGGCGCTGTGTAGGTCTGCGCGGTGCTTCGGCATTTGCGTAGGCTCCGACTGTTGTTGCAGTGACGGTGCACAAGGACGCCTCCATGGACACACAGTGCTTCGCACTGTGTGTCTGTCAGGGCGTAGGCGGCGCTGTCGGCGTTATGTCGGCGCCGTCGTTTACGCCGTGCCGCCATTACATCGCATCGCGGTGCTATTGCGCCGTGTCGCTGTGTTGCTGCGTGGCCGCCTCTGTATGACCATCGGGTCTTGGGTGGCAGCGTCGACCTTATGTCGATGCCGTCGCTGTGTTACTGCACCGCGCTGCTTTTCGTGTGGGCGGCAATGCGATTACGTAATCGCTCTCGTACCATGCTTGTATTGCTACATGTAGATTTAGTTAAAATAAACTAAAATCAAAAATAAATGGCAAAAATATATATTATATATATTGCCCTGACACAGTATGCCAAAATAAAAAATAAAAAATAAATTGTTCATTTGATACCCAGGAGGTGGTTCCCTATCTATCTACACGCATTCATCTACTCCTGAAGACACACTCTCATTATTCTGGAATGCAAGATCACAGAGCCCCGAAACTCCAGATACAAAGTTGAATAAACCTCTTAGGTATTATATTCTCACACCTTAATACTCCACACATTGTCCTTGTCCCATTACACGTCACACCATTAAAACATGCTGTCCCAAGATGAAAAGCACACAACACTGCCTCAAATCACATTGTCAGGTGATGACATGAATGAATGACTTCCTTCTTACCCCAATCAATCTGGTACACCCACAGCGCCTGCCTTCCTGCATGTGCTCAACACTCTGCTGCCCATTGAAAGGCACACCCTATCCTTATCCACTGTTTTCGTATGCACACCTTCAAAATGCACCACCTCATAACAGTGCATTAGGAACCTCTAAGACATCTCCAGAGTAGCCTAATCCATGTGTGATGCACAGTAGACTTCACCGCACATGCATTGGCTCTAGTTTGAGCAATGATCTTGCTGGACTGATCTAGCTGTTGGTATTGACTTGGTTTTTGGACTTACTCATTGGTCTCTTGGAGTGATCTGAGAACAATTCCTAACAAATATCAAAACTTCACTCAACGCTAGTCCCTTCTAGGCTACTGTCTCCACATCTACTCTCTACTCTACACCCACCCTATCACGTTCCATTCGCTCTTACCCCTCACTGCATAACCGCTATGTCCATCACTGATGTGTCTCGCAATATTGTGCAGCTAGAGGCTATGATTGAGGTGCTGACAAAGCATCTTGAGAGTGTTAAGCTACCGAAAGCCAAAATCTCTCTCCCCATCACCGCCAAATCGAGATGTACTGTGCGCTGAAAAGATTGCTGCAACTCTTTGTGTTTTGACTGGTCCCACTCCTACTCCACAGGTCACATCAAAGGCTGCCCGTATTGCCTCTGCAACTATCCCAAAAATCCCTCCCAAAGGCCGTCTTTGAGAAAATTGCTGTGACTATGTCTGTCCAAGACAAGGAAGCTGGTCACATTGTTGGACGTATGGGAACAGGTATCACAAATCGATTATTCTTCAATAAAGTCAAATAATATTCTACTGATTGAACTTAAAAGCCTCATTCGACGAAGTATATATTTGCCCTGTCAATGAAGTAAGAGGCTATTACCAGTCGTGAGAACTCATGGAAGTATTTGTTGAAGAAGTTACGACAAGTTAGATTAGTATCACTAATTTACAGATATTTTGACTGACTTCCCTTGCTCCTTTCGTAGCCCTTTTATGCTTTTCTTCGTATTGTTATGACTATGTTATGAACTAATAATGAAATCATTCGTGACGTCGAAATGAGACATGTCGAAAGAGATTCGATGTTGTCGAATTTTTGTCGAGTCGAATTCGATGAGTCGAAGAGTTGTCAAAAGTTACCTTTGAATATTTGTGACAGTATTGTGACTTGTGATGATGGTTACAACGGGTCTATGTCAGATCCACGATATTACGCAAAAAGATTTCAGTGCCATTGGACCGTTTGCTCTCCACCCAATCTCTATTAGGGGCATCAGCCGTGAGGTTGGTGACGCACTCATTGTCATTGATAAAGGACTCGCCTGATGGTGGGTTTGCAAACCTAAGTCGAAGAAGAAGGCCAAGAAAAAGGCCCAATCTTTGAGCATGACCGCCCCTTCTACTTTCGCTCCTACACCTACTACTCCTCAAAAGAGCTCATCAATGACGCCGGTGAAAGCTGTTGCCTCGTATTCCTCCCCTATGATGTAGATGCCATCTATTACCTCAGGTCAACAAACCGCTGCCACTGATTCTCCTTGTAGTTCGACGGCTATGGCAGAATCCTCCAAGCCAACATACCGGCACCTCCCGTTGTATAGAAATTCATTCACACAAATGGATATGCTCAAAGGCTGCAGCAATTTCCTCCAGAGTACGATGTTAACATCTCTTCCACCAGTGAATTGCCCCCCCCCCTCTGAAACTATTTTTGCTGCAATCTCAATCAATAGCCCCTATCTCAGAGATTTTGGAGTACAGATCCACCAAAATGTTATTTTGTGGCAGTTTGCTAGTGGTGACCCCAATCCTGTCAAACATCGTCATTTCGAACCCTACTCATCAAATTGTATTCAGAATACTCGTATATCCAAGATACATTTTACGAGCTATGGCAAGGCTCGTACCCAACAGCACTTGTGTTTCCATTTTCATATGTGCTGCCCCAAAATGTGTCATGAGATGACATCATGATAAGCCCACCTCCTTACAACCCTTAAAAAAGACACGGTGCACCCGAGTGCCCACATTCTCTTCTTGCACACACTTTTTGCTCCATTGTGCAAATGACAGTCATGCCCCTTATCTCTATCTGCCATTTTTGGGCGCAAACTCTCAAAACAGGCAATCGGGTGATGACACTCTATGACACTCTTGATGAGACCTCTAGAAGATGTTTCCACCCCCATTTTTTTGGTTGCATGTGCATTATTTTTCTTGCCTCCATTTCTCACCTTGCACTCTCACCATTTGTATTACCATGTAAATGTATAACCATACAATTTCCAATCTCCAAGCAAGCTTTATTATCAACTTGTAGTTATCAAGTGATTAATAAAGTGACACCTTTGCAGTGGGACTGACCCCTTCATTGGCATGCTTGGGTGGATAGTTTGTATTTTGTGGTGTTCCTGAACAGAGTCTGGGCAACAGTGAAGTTGTCAGCTCTGGTGCATACACTTACAATTAGGTTATGGTTTAATTGGATGAGTACATTCATTCAGGAAACAGATGTCAGGGGTAGCACAGTTGGGATTGAATAAAGCAAACTTTGTGACATCTCAAAGATGAACTTAATGTCAGACATGCAACCAGAATCCCCTTCATTATCTCATTTATGAGATAAAGCCTGTCTTACCACTTGAATGTGTTGTATACAATTCAAAGAGGTAGTTAAGGTTGAGTTAAGATTAAAGGTGGATATTACATTCTTTGGAACCTGATGGTATTTGTCCCCTAATGTGGTGTGGCCGTCTCTTGGCTTCTTCCTTATCAATCCTACCCCTCCTGAGAAGCTTCCAAATTGAGGAAGTTTTCAAAGGCAATGATGATATGGATTATGACACAGAAGAGCTAATTGAATGAAGGTCATGGACATGTGACCAGTGGGAAGACCATAATCAAAGGGAAATTAAAAGAGGTTTGATTTGACTCAAGGTTTAGAGAGTTCAAATCAGAAAGCTACCAATATGGCTATCACAGTCACAAGCTCAAATTCTTATATTTACTTTGGCACTTGAGACGAATTCTACACAGCCCAATCAATCCTATCAATCAGACATACGAATACTCCACACCATGTCCAATACTGCTTCATCATCTAAAAATACTCTTGATCACTACTCAAAGTTGACTCCTCCCTCTTTTATCGAACTCAAACCAATACCCTCTCATTTTTCATCATACTCAGAATTCATCCCTGAACCCAAACCACTCCCCTCATACAAATCCAAGAAACTCTGTCATAGTCTCCATGGAATAAGCATTTGACCCCCATATGCTCCAGACGATCCTGTCTTCATTTGTATATGTATACCACTACGATGGCTCCTCTGAATTCCTCCACTATCGATTTGATAGTGTAATCCATCGACAACACCCCCCACCATCAAAGGAATTCTATTACAATACAAGGTTCACTCCGATAGGAGATCATAGAGGACCAAAGCTGTACACCACCCAGTCCCTAAGGGAAGTCAAATTGAGCCCCATCCAGGTCATCGTCGATTTGTATTCCTTGTGTGGTTAAGGAGTGTGCTCTGTTTATGAATTCAGCGTAGGTATGGGTTGCACTCCTTATACTGCAAAACTAGGGTCCAAGCACATCCAATCTTGGTCCTGGAGAGGAGTATTGTTAGGATTTCTAAATAAAGCATAGCGTTTAGGCCCTCACTTCTATCGTTCATATCATTCCATCTCTCCTATTGTCCAATATCATCCTTGTTTGTCCTTCACCATGTGGTTCAGCGCAGCCTCCCCCTTTATTATTCACAGCCTTAGAAACATTCTTACCACGATGACTCAAATGTGCCTCACACCATATTGCATCATGGATCTGTCAATCTGAACAGATTTCTACTTTATTCAACATACCCAGAATATATAGATGATTTCACCCAACTAAGAAAGCCACAGGACAAAAAATTTCCAATTATATATCACATATTTTACTAGGAAATAACTACAGTTTAGCTTTTAAAAAACAAATTAACAACAAAAGTATTAGCAAGTATTTACATAACTTGGAAAACCATATACAATAGGTTCTATTAATTGACTCTGAATTGTTTAGGATGTAATATGGAGAATTGTTTCTTATGATTAACAATATAATAGTCTCAGAGGATATATCACTATTTAAAGATGGAGTTTTGTAGAAATATAAATTTTATCAGTAAATGTCTGATATTATAATGATTATGGACAACCTCCCAACAGGTGGGAAATGTTGGGTTTATCAGAAGTTGACTGTTTTTCCTTGTTGGATTTCTGTCTTTCTTCCAATCAGAATTCGATTTGCTGGTATTAGTCCCAGAGTTGCCAGGGTTATTGCCAGAGTTATTGCCAGAAGACTTGCTAGTCAACACCTTATTGCCTTGAGAATGTTCCATTGGATTTTCTCAGGAAATTTCCACTTTTCATTCCCAATAGTGGGCATTGGATGTCTGAGCTTTCATTCACATGAGTTGGAAAGTTTTTAGCTTTCCATCTTTGCAGATGTCATCTTTTAGGTGGGACAGTTGACCCATATAGAAATGGTGCCTGAGGGTGGAATTGACCCATCCACAGCATGCAGTGAGGGTATTGAACTTGATGAGATAATCAAAACTCATTGATTGTCCTTCATCTTAAGCATAATTATTAGTTCATTTTCTGATTTGCCAGATTGATTGTAAGGTCCAAAGTTAGTTTCCAGTTCGTTGACAAATTTGTCCCAGTCATCAAGCCATATGGGTATCTCATTGGATATTCCAGAAAGTCTGGGTTTGAACCAATTCTGAGTGATATCCTCAAGATAAGAGAGTGCAAAGTTGACTTTTCAACTGTTGGACTTGAATGCAGTGGGTTGATCACAGAAACTGAAATGGCATTGGAGAAGGAAATTCTTCAACTTTTTGGATCCTTGCCGGTAAATGGTTCAGGTTCTTTGACTCCAGTGCAGGATGGTCCTTTGCTTTCCTCAGTGGATTTCAGATAGTCAGCAAATTTCAAAATGGAATTGATAAACATCATCTCAGTCAGTTCATCAGAAGATTTCTTTTTTGATTTGTCCAGTTGTTCTTCTATGTCATCATTGGAAACCTCAGGAATATTGGGATCTTTCACTACCTTGGTAAATTCTTCAATGGAACCTGATGCTATTGGCTGAGCTGGGGTTTCAGGTTGAGTGGTATAAAGTTGCAATGGGAATTGAAGTTGGGGTGGTCCTTTGGCAGCTTTGCATTTGGGACCCATGATGAGTGAGTTACAGAGTTGAGATCTGATATACTGTTGAGTGCTGTGTCAGGAACTTATTCTGGAACTATTGGAAAGTGACTGGGAACTTGGAAACTTCCAAATAGGGTCAGGATGTCAGCTTCAGCTTATGTGCTGCACCTCTACACAAGTCCTTAATTTCAGAGATGGGATTTAGGCCAGAGGATACAGATATTCTGTTAGGGCAACACTAACAAGGCTACCAAACACAAGATAAAACACAGAAATATGAAGTGAAGAGGGGATAGCTCAATGACAGGGGAGATCACACTTGTTTTAGTGGGATTCCTAAGAGATTGAAACTAAAGACTAGCTATGTACATGCCCCCTATTTATACTATTTTTTTAATATTTTTTTATTTATTAGAAATTGGAGAAAATACTGAAAACAGATTGTATGCACCCTACAGTGCATAGCCGCACTTTTGGCACTTATGTAAGCTGCCCGGCGCTGTGTAGATCCATGTGGCATGCCAGCATTTGCATAGGCTCTGACTGCAGTTGCAGTGTCAATGCACCAGGAGGCCTCTATGGGCACACAGTGCTTTGCACTGTGTCCATCGGAGCATAGGCAGTTGCAGCAACCTCACGATGATGATGGCTGCATTGATCTCACAATGATAATAACTGCGTCGATCTCATGATGATGATGGCTGTGTCGATCTCGCGATGACAAGGGCTGCGGCCTTGCAACGACAGCGGATATGGCCATGCAATGACAGCAACAGTGGCGACGACTTTGCGATGGTGGCACGATTACATAATCGTTCTCGTGCCGTGCCTACACTGCTACATGTAGCTATAATTAAAATAAACTAAAATCAAAAATAAATGGCAAAAATATATATTATATATATTGCCCTGACATCACCCCCTCTGTAAGGAGTGGCATCTTGACACACCAACATGTGTCCCTAATCCTAACATTGTCCACTCAAGTATCCATATATGAGGAGGCACAGGTGAAAACAAACATCTACAATGACATACAGTATTAGTGTTTCAAACTATTAATTTTTTTTATTGTCTACTTGTTCTGGAAAGATTCTTTAGTTTGTAATGTACGAGAGAGTTTAAAACTTTTTGAAAGTTTTAAAAACCAAATTATGTTTGAATCACATCCCAGATGTTTAAATGACCTTTAGAGTATATTAGAATTTGGTATACTTAATAGTTTCCAGATATCCTCCTTGGGTTCCGACAGTAAACTCACCCCAAAAGAGAAACAACAATGCATGGATAACAATTCCTGTTATTTTCTGCAGAAAGTCCAATTGCACCATTAAGTCTAATTCTTCCAAGGCTCACACAGCAACTTCCACTATGACTACAATGTCCAAGGAAAAACCCACCATGGAGTCAAAAAAAGAGTAAGCAACCCTCTGGAATCTGCATGGACAGAGGGTTGCATTGACTCTCTCCATGTTTCTGAGATTATCCATCTCAATGTGTCCACTCTCTCTAATCCTGACTCATTATTTGTAAAACTTGTTTCTGACCTTCTTGGAAATTTAGTGTTCTGAACTCTGATAGATTCCGGCTCCACACACTGTTTTGTAGATACCACCTTTGCCACAAAACATAAACTGAAACTCTGCTCTATTCCTACAATTTCTTTGCATCTGTTTGACAGCACTAGCAACATGGCAATTACTCAAGCCTGTGACATGTCTATCCAGTTCCTGTGTGGAACATCCCAGATGGTTACTTTTTTTGTAACACAGTTGGACTCTAGCTGTTCAGTCATTCATGGATACAACTGGCTCACCCGATATAATCTGTTGATGGACTGGGTATTGGACAGTATGTATTAATTTCTGGATTCCCAACACTTCCATTCCTCCTGCAGTGTCTAATCTGGCCAGAGCCTCTTCAGTCTCAACAATATCTCTGGCTTCTATGAAAACCTCCAAACTTCCGAAAATCTCTCTCATCAATGCTGTGGAATTTGTGAGGGCAAGTAAACTGGACAGATTGCAGTGTTTTTTGATCAGCTTAAAAGTTGATGAAGCATCTGGATGTTTTGCAACTCCAGAATTATCTGAGGTAAAAGCTGACCTGGAAGGAGTTCCTGAAAAATACCATGATTTCATGGATATTTTCAGTAAGCAGAAAGCTGACCGGCATGCACCACATAGGCCTTATGACTTAAAAATTGATATTGAGCTTGGTTCAAACCCATCCTTAGGACCTATTTACCCATTGTCCCAATCAGAACTTTTGTCTATGGAGGATGTCTGAAAACTATTCAGTATACCAAATTCTAATATACTCTAAAGGTCATTTAAACATCTGGGATGTGATTCAAACATAATTTGGTTTTTAAAACTTTCAAAAAGTTTTAAACTCTCTCATACATTACAAACTAAATAATCTTTCCAGACACGAGTAGACAATAAAAAAAATTAGTAGTTTGAAACACTAATACTTTTAAAAAATAGATACCTTTAGACAGTCTATTCCATGCATATGTATATCATTGGCACCTCTAAATACATATGTATTACTTCAGAATGGATCTGTCAATCTGAACAGATTTCTACTTGATTCAACATACCCAGAATATATAGGTGATTTCACCCAACTAAGAAAGCCACAGGACAAAAAATTTCCAATGACATCTCACATATTTTACTAGGAAATAACTACAGTTTAGCTTTTAAAAAACAAATTAACAACAAAAGTATTAGCAAGTATTTACATAACTTGGAAAACCATATACAATAGGTTCTATTAATTGACTCTGAATTGTTTAGGATGTAATATGGAGAATTGTTTCTTATGATTAACAATATAATAGTCTCAGAATAGATACAATGGCTTCCAAAACTGTTCCAATGTTTTGGTAATTCTCAATAAATGCTTTATAAAGTAAATTTCCTAAAATAGTGAAACTATTCCCACATATACCTTAGCATACTAGCATTGATATACCCAAATATTACATAATATAGATGGATATTGGTGTCACAGTGAATATGTAAAAATGACCAATCATTGGGACAGTTTTGCAACCTGTTACGACCCATTCCCAGATGTTTCAATATCTGACTCCCGATCTCTGACTACAGAACATCATAGTTACCGTATCTTCCACATTCTCCCCTTGTTCCACATTTGGTAATTTGTCCATTGACAAATATTCACTTGTTTGTCTATTATATTCCCATTTCGGAATATTGTCTCCCCGATATGTCTTATTGTATTCCCATTTTAGAATACTCCTACTTCTGTCTTATTATGGTCTCAGTTTGTAGTACAATAACAAGACTTGTATTAGTTTCCACGAATTTGTACTTTACCTCAGATCTGATATCGACTTAGTTTCTTATTCCTTCTTCCGTCTTTCTGTATGCTCAATATTTGGAACTCTTCGGAACTCTGAATATCCATATCTTCCATTGTAAGTCTCACCTCTGAAATTAAGGACTTTGAGTGTTTGCGTAGAGGTGCAGCACATAAGCTGAAGCCAACGTCCTGACCCTATCTGACAGTTCCCGACTTTCCGGTGACTTTCCGATAGTTCCGGAATAAGTTCCCGACACAGCACTTAACACAACCTCTCTTTTCACACATTTCATTATATCATATTATATTCTAGAGGGCTAGGAAAATTACAAAAAAATCATGTGACATATATTTGATGTTCTAATTAATATGTCACATTTTAACTATCATTCTTATCATGAAAGCTATTTCCCCTTTCAAAGAGAACAAGCCATCTCCAAGGCCCTTGTTGAAGGCTCAACATAGAAAGGCCAGGTTAAGCTTTGCCCTCAAATACCAACACTGGACAGTGGATGACTGGAAGAGGGTATTGTTGAGTAGAAGACAAGAATTCGGAAGGATAGAGTCTAAACATGAATCTCAGTGAGTGAGTGAATAACTTTCACTGAGGTACATGGCAAATTTTGTGTTCTTTTATTTACTTGTAATTATTTAGGGGAGTCTTTAGGAGAATAAAAAGGAGAAATTTAGATACTTGAAGTTTCTAGCCAATTGCATCATCAAGGAGAAATAAGGAGTTAGTTCCCCTTATGGCATTATGGTATATGCACATACATTTGTCATTACGGATTCAATCGCGATTTGCGATCTCGGTTTATGTGAAGACTTGATTACTAACAGGTATTGTGGAATGATGAGACCAAAATCAATAGGATTGGCTCAGATGGACATCAATATGTGTGGAAGAAAGCTGGAGAACCACTTTTTGATAGGATAACCCAACCTACTGTCAAGCATGGAGGTGGAAATATCATGGTCTGGGGCTGTATGGGTTGGAATGGAGTGGGAAGGCTTGCAGAGATTGAAGGAAGGATGGATTCTGCACAATATGTGGAGATCCTGGAGCAGAACTTGTCCCAGAGCATTGGAGATTTGGAGATCCCAAAAGATAAGGCCATTTTCCAGCAAGATAATGATCCAAAACATACATCCAAGATGGCACAAGAATGGTTTACTAAAACAAGATTCAGGTATTAGACTGGCCAGCACAGTCTCCTGATCTAAATACCATAGAGCATCTTTGGAATCACCTGAAGAAACAGCTACAAAATATTCCTCACCACCAAAGGGAGTTTGGGAGTTATGGGAGAGGGTGGAAGTGGAATGGCCAAAGATTGAGCCTCAGGAGTGTCAGAAACTGATAGAAAGTATGCCCAGAAGACTTGATGCTGTAATAAAGGCTAAGGGAGGCCATACAAAGTACTAGAATAACAAGATATCTGATGCAAAAAGAGTGGTTTGCAAAACTGTCCCAATGATTGGTCATTTTTAAATATTCACTGTGACACCAATATCCATCTATATTATGTAATATGTGGGTATATCAAAGCTAGTATGCTAAGGTATATTTGGGAATATTGTCACTATTTTAGAAAATTTACTTGGTAGGTTATAAAGCATTTATTGAGAATTACAAAAACATTGGGACAGTTGTGGAAGCCACTGTAGTATAAATAGTAGACCTGTACATACTCATTTCTTTAGTTTCAATCTCTTAGGAATCCCACTAAAACAAGTGTGATCTCCCTTGTCATTGAGCTGGCCCCTCCTCACTTTATATTTCTATATTCTATCTTGTGTTTGGTAGCCTTGTTAGTGTTGCCCTAACAGGTAACTTGTTGGTTGACAAGTATTCACTCATTTGCTTATTGCATTCCCATTTCTGAATACTACCAATTCTGTCTTATTGTGATCCTAGTTTGTAGTACAATAACAAGAAAACTTATATTAGTTTCCATGAATTTGTACTTTACATTAGATCTGATATTGACTTAGTTTCTTATTCCTTCCTTCTCTCTGCACACTTGATATTCAGAACTCTTCAGAACTCTGAATATCCATATCCTCCAGTGTAAATCCCATCTCTGAAATTAAGGACTTCTGAGTGTGCACAGCACATAAGCTGAAGCCGACATCCTGACCCTATTTGGAAGTTTCCGAGTTCCCAGTCACTTTCCAATAGTTCTGGAATAAGTTCCTGACACAGTACTTTACAGGATCTGCAGATATTGCAGTCAGAGTGTTACAACCAGACAATCCCACTGGACTCTGGGCACTAACCTGTACGCCACCATGCCCTACATGCACCAAATGTCTGTTTATAGGATTTTCCCACCCAGATTCCGTACATCAATACTTGTTATGTTCGACCTCATTACAACACATATCAGTCACTGGACTTCCCCCGGACTCCATCTCTGTCTATGTCCGTCTTCGTCCCATGCATCAGTCACCGGACCCCACTCAGAATCCCGTCACCACTCTAATTGAGCCCCATTCCTGTTCTAGTCAAATGACCTGTCATGATTTGGACTCCACTCCTGCTCCGTTTCCTGTCATGGGTTATGCTTTGTCACGATTCGGACTCCGCTCCGTCCCATCCCATTCCTAACACCAATTTGGTGTTTACTATTCCTGTTTTATGTTTTGCTCACTTCGTTTCATCATTACTGGATTTGGTATGACATTTACTCCATGGTCTATTTAAACTGGCAGATGTTGTACATACAATCCAGTCAGAAAATCGGCTTAGATTCCCCCCAGTAATCTAATACATTTTCCACTCTAAAAACCCTACTTGATTCATACTGCTCACACTAGTCAGAGCCCACGGGCTCCGGTGTATCTATCTCTCTCACCAGTCTCGACTCACGACTCACGACCTCCAACTTACGACTCATGACCCACGACCCCCACCCGGACTCCCCAGGATTCCCATCCGCCTGTCTGAAATTGGACGACATGATCTAGCAAGGGTGCAGCCTATAAGCTGAAGCCAAGTCCTACCGGATATTCCACAGGTTTCTCCGGAGACCTGCCCTGTACGTATCCTAACACAGAGAGACATTAATGGCCTGGTTTGACTGGATAAGCTGTATGAAAATCAGTAATAATCTCCATGGCATTCCTGAGTTCTGTGGCCAAAATCCAAGAAGTTTCTTCATCTGTACCCTTGTAACCTGCCCACTTGACCAAGTAGAGCAGTTTACAAGTGCATTGACAATTATCTATTTTTGAGTCTAGAATTTGTGAGATTTCAAACTTGGGTTCTCAATCTATGATGACTGGAGGGGGTGGAGGTTGCATGCAGTCCAGGATAGTGTTAGCAGTACATAGTTCTAACATAGAGACATGAAATACTAGGTGTACTGTGTGCATGCTATCCAGAAGCTGCAGGGTCCATGATACACTGGAGGCACCCCAAGGTTTTTGGAGTTGGAGAACCTTCCAAAAATCCTACTATTTGGCCAAATTTTCTAGGAATTCTTTGAACTGATAAATGGTTTGAAAATTTCAAGTTTTAGTAGGATTTTCCACTTTGAAAACTTTAAATATTTGTATCAAAACACTCTGACCACTGATGTTTCCTCAGATTTCGTCATACAAATATTTAAAGTTTTTAGATATGATTTTCCACTTTGGAAAATTCTACTAGAACTTAAAAAGTTCAAACAATCTATCAGTTCAAATAATTCTCAGAAAATTTGGCCAAATATTAGGATTTTTGAAAGGTTTTCAAACTCCAAAAACTTTGGGATGCCTCCAGTGATACAGAGCTGGCTTGTCCTATAATTTCAAATGGCCCTAAATACTTTTCAGCGAGTTTTCTTTAGAAGAATAGGTAGTCCAGAAGAATTGAGCTTTAACAAAAACATGGTCACCACTCTTAAAGTTAGGTGGCAGAATCTGGTTTTTGTCCACTGAATGTTGATATTGTTCTTGAGCAGATGTTATTGCTTTCCAGAGTTCTTGATGGAGTTCAGCAAGGTCCATGATAAACTCTTGAGCATGGGCAGAGGCTAAGTTCTGTTCCCAGTGTACCATGATATTGGGATTATAACCCTTATTTGCAAAGAAAGGGGATATGCCAGTAGTGGATGAGGGTGCATTGTTGTACCTGTAACTATGTGTATCAAACATCAATGGTTTGGATGACAAGTAATGTTTGTATGTTGAATACATGCTGCATAACAATTGTCTCTGTCTGATAAGAGAATAAAAGCAGACTAACCAAACCTAGTGATAAGATTGAGGATGGTGGAATGGACTGTAGCATGATGATTTAGTTGAAGACTTGAGCAATTGATATCAAGTTTACCTGTTACATGACACTGTCTGAAGTTGGACATTGTGATCTTGTGAGGGTCAGCACATGAGCTGAAGCCACATCCTTTCCCAGAACTTCTGCAGGTTTCTCCAGAAACCTACCCATAAGACCTGTGCTTAACACAGAGTTGCACAGAGTTGCACAGAGTCACACAGAGTCATTGAGTAAAAATGTCATTTTTAATTGATTTCTCTAGGCACATTATTAGTTTTCATAGGATTTTGTTAGGTGGAAAAACCCTAACAAAATACAGGGTTTTTTAAGAGTTTTCTTATTCAGAAATTCCATAAAGAATAGGCTATTTCCAATAATGTTTCCTTAGAATTTCCTGATGCAAATTTTTAGGATTTTCAGATACAATTTTTGGCCTCAGAAAAACTTACTAATACTTAAAGATTTTGGGCGGTTTTTGTGTTCAAAAAATTCTTAGAAAATTCGGCCAAATAGCAAGATTTTCTGAAGTTTTTCCAACTCCAAAAATCTTGGGATGCCTCCAGTGACCAATAATAATCCAATCTAACACTACTTACATAACGAACTCTAAGGTAGGTGGCGGGTATGCGGAAAACTCTTGTCAATATCTGGCGGCCAGCTAGAGAGATATCCCTCCCCATGTATGAAAAGAAACAAATGAGGGAGGAGGAAGCCTGGAGTGGTACTTACAAAAGATGCCCGAGGGCAGCCATAATGCTAAGGAAGGTTGCTAAAACTTCGACTGTGACTTCGACTCCGAATTCCCTCTCCGTACCCATCACCCCTTGAAACGAAACAACACCAGTCTTGTCACCTGGGCTCATTAAACACTTACTTCTATGCCAAATACTTCGGGAAGACATCTTTGCGATGGAACCTCGCGGTCAACCTGGCCTGAGTGTCTTAACAACAATTTCCTTTCTTATATGTCAAAATCTGCATTTTAGGACCTTGGGATCGAAGATGAAATAGCATCTGTTTAACCATGACTAATGGGCCTTACATGGTTCAGACATAAAAGCGGTGGTAAACCTAAAACGAACGTGGCCTAACGTGTTAATAAAATCAAATGGAAAACCAGAATGAGGTATGATGGACTTGACGATATCTGCTAATTTTGGCTCTAGCTCTGGTTCCGGTTGCGGCTGGGAATAGTGCAACGAGCCAAAGTTCTCGCTTTGACGCTGATGCTGATGCTGGTGTCGTTACCCGCGGCGGGCCTTTGTGTTGATATAATATCCCCCAAGAGCGACTGGCATAGTCCAGAACGAGTTTCAAGATGATGTTGACCTGACGCCTTCTTTAACCTTTTCTGTCGAATTTTCAGCCCTTTCAGCAAACCACTCATCCTACTACGCTGATAATACCCGGAGAAACATAGTTCGATTGTTTAGGGGTATATTTGTTCATGTCTGTACCATCCAACTTGTTCATTCCCTGCGTTCGTAAATACGTCAAGTGATAGTGGAAGTTGAGTTCTTTAAATTAGAGTGTTCGGCTATTGCCTCCCCCCGTCGATAGGCCTTAAGGTCCACCGTCGTCTTGCTGCATGGACATCGATAAAATCTGATCCAGCAGGGAAACCTGCTGGCCTCAGTACACGATCTGTCAGCTTCGGTGATCGCTGATCACGGGTTGAAGTCTCCCTCTCTTGACAGGTGTACCGCCCAACCGTATACTACCCGCCACCGGGTCCCAAGATTCTCGGAATTTCGATGCACGCGTAGGACGGCACGAATTCATTATCTTATCACTCCCTTTGGTTCTCAGGCTCAGTAGTAGACTCCTAAACAGTAACTCTGGAAGGGCGAAACGGTAGGGGTAGGGGTATCCCCCTGATGAGAGCTTTCGTCGGCTCGAAACCGTTCGTTACAGTCCGTTTCTCCTTGCCACCCTCTACCTTAGCTGACAAAGTTCGATCTTCGGAGACAACTGATTGCGGCGAGTGATAAGGTGGTGATCTGCCCAGCGGCGCTCTGGTGGACGCTGGTGACCTTGTGTTGTCATGGTCACCTGGCTAATTGACGGAAGACAATACGACGGACCAGCCATGGGGAGTCGGAAAACTTACTATATCCATATAAAATCAGAGACGATTCGCAGCCATGATTTCATTCACTGGTTTACTCTACTGCACAAATCTAACTTAAGCTATTTAAGGGGATTCGTTGTTCAACTTCCCAGTTGCACCATTGATACCATTGCCGCTTTGGCAATCGATCTTGTTGGCTTTACAGGTCGCAGCCGAACCATTGCCTTGGATACAATCCCTCTCCTGCAGACGTTGGGTACTAGGTAATAATTCTCATCTAGTAAAAGGGCAACCACTCACATCCAAAGCACATGCGACTTGATCAGCTACGGATTCATCATCAAAGCTGATTCCATCGACCTGGAAGGTACCGTCGGCGGCTTTGCTAATGAGACGGTTGGAGCCTTGGTTGAGGTTCTAAGAAAAGCAATGCATGTATAAGTATATGAGCGAATACATGTGTAAATATCCAATGCTAACCACTTGACGGCGAGCTCCCGGTGCAGCGGCAACGCCCAAAGCGACGGCGACGAATACGAATACGACGGAGAACTTCATGTTATAGAAAATGATATAAAGCGTGTGGTTGATTATGTGAAAAGTAGGTAGAATAAGGCGAATGCTCCAGGCAAGCTCCAGGCGTAAAAAGGCGAATGAGGGGACAGCCTCAGATACCTCCCGGTTTATATATGTCGGGAATTCGCTTAACGCATCAATACGAAGGCGGTGTGGACTTTGCTGTGCTTCGGAACACAATGAGTTACCGTCGTTGCCATACCTTGGAATGTCCTTTGATTTGGCTCCATGAGCATTTTCGAGGAGTCTTTGAGTGCCAAGTACCGAAAAAAGCCCGAAAGCGAAAATATTTTTGGATCCTTTGTAAGGATGTACGTGATAATGGATGCAAACAAGATGGTTAAACAGTAGACACAAAGTAATGCTGTACACATGAAGCCAGATACAGACATAAGTCCGAGAATATATAAATAACAATTATATCTTCTACATCAATCAGTTGAGCTCGGATACGCACGCTTATGCGGCGCCGACCAGTTTGGCGACAACAACGGTCAATCAAGCAGACGACAGTCGTCCATGACAACAACGCATGTGGCTGGGAGCACAGATGATGTCATCCGAGTATGTACGCCGTTAAAGTAAACTACTTTTAATGCGCCACAAAATCCTTTCCGAGATGAAATAAAAAAAAAACAAATTTACTCCATACTAAGTATTATTTAAAATAGACATTCTAGGTCACAAATGTGAAATTGAAGGCAACCTTTGGGCTGAATTTAGTTTCTCAGTAAATATCAAATCTAGTTTCAATATAGTATACATATGCCAGAACACACCAATAAAACAATGACCTTTTACCAGCATTTTAAGGCAATATTAAAAGGAAACAATAGTACACAATTACATGGACTTTATGAGGCCCTAAATATGACATTTTGTAGCTCTTTCAGGAAGTACTTTCCTAAAGGTGTCCTTTTGTGACAATGTTAGCAATTGGATTTATGACCATCAAGGTGAGTCATTGCCACAGAAGGACACCTTTAGAGGTGGGGTTGAAGTACTCCCCCAAATACATAGATACAGAATGTTATATTTTGGCATGCACAATATTAAAACTACATGTGATATTTACTAACAAACTAAATTCAATCTCATATCCAACAGGAAGTCTTGCAAAATGACAGGACGATTGAGTGAATGGAGGAAATGAGTATCAGGAGACCCATTTAGATTGCGAACAAACAAATTAGTCGTGGAGATAGGCAAATTGGGCACTTGAATCGAATTATTATAAGGGTAAAGCACCTCCAAAACCATTTTATCGAGCCTCCTCTGATTTCGCTTCAACCAGCCCCTTAGAGTAAAGTACACAAACGATAGATTTGGCATGACTCCGTTAAGAGATTCCTCCAACATTCAGATGTACATATACTGGTAGTCAACCTTGGGCACGATATGATCCCCATCGAGTAGGACATGAAGGATTTGCAGCACATCATCATGTGCATGAAGCACTTCGAGGAATAAAGAGAACACTTCCCACCTAAAAATCATCCTTCCCCCTTCCCTAACAGATGTAACATCACTCGACCATTTGGGAATCGAGCAGGTCAGATCCTCAAGGGTTCCTGGTTGCGTGAATAAGTCCTGTGCCAATAAGATGGCCTGATAACAACCTAACCAGATTGCCACAGTCACCAGTAAGGAAGGGTAATCCATATCGTACTCCTCCACGAAAGGAGTAAGCTGATCAGCAGAGATTTGATCGGCATAGTACATGTCCCACTTCACATTGATAGGCTCAGCATAAACCATATGACCCCCAAAGAACTGCTTGAGGATGACCTGCTGTAATGTATTAGACTTATTTTAATATTATTTTCTGGAAAAAGGAGTCCAATGCTCTATCAAAATGTGCAAATACTCAATTCACTACAAGGTAAAATAATTTAAGTATTTGATATTAATCAGTGGCAGCCTAAATAGACTTAGAACCCCTGAAGTCAAGAGTTTACTTGAATATATGCACCCTACTTCGCAAAGAAGGTTTTTGAGAGCTGCTTATGTAAGCTTGTTCTTTTTCTGTGAAAACAACCACTAAAATATGAATAACAATTTACTGATTCCAAAACTAGATTCAACTTCGATTCTAGCTAGTTTATATATATTTTATACTATTTATCAAACAGTAAAAATATTAATAAACAGATCAAAAGATCAACTATAGAATAAAACAATATTTGGCAATATATGCTTTATTTAAATTAATCTACTGGATCTACTGTGACACTAACTTATCAGGATCTTAATGTAGTCTTTATGATTCTGCAAGAATATTCTCAGTATTTAATTATAAGCCAAACCAGGAGAAATTAGAATTATATTCTAATTTCAAACAATAAAACAAACAATTTATTTATTACTTGGTTGATAGCCAACAACTCTAACCGAGGTGGCAACAGATTCCAACAACTTAAATAGAAGTCAGAAAAAGTAATAAAGCCAGCTACTCAATTAAGAGGTGGCAAGGGGGAACAAATAAGTCAACAACTCAGATTGAGGTGACAAGGTGAACTACTTGGGCCAACAACTCTAACCGAGGTGGCAAAGGTTTCCAACAACTCAAATAGAGGTGGAATTAAAAGTCCAACAGCCCTGATAGGGGTGGAATAGCCTGCTTGCTGCAGTAACACACAGATGTGGGTGGATAAAAAGTTATATTTTCACGGCTGGAGCAGAGCTCCTTATATACAATAAAATGTGAGACATTTTTGAGACATATTACATCATTACTATCCTAATTTAGCTATTCCTGGGGAAGCTTCTGGAATGCTCCAGGAATTTCCGGTTTTTTCTACAGTAGCATACATGATGATGTAATCTATTCCCGCACCTTTCGTGTATGTCATCCGTGCGCCTTTGTAATCATCGCGTCGTGTGACTGTCACATTATGTGACCGTCGCGCCTTGTGACCGTCGCGCCTTGTGACCGTCGCGCCTTGTGACCGTCGCGCCTTGTGACCGTCGCGCTTTGTGACCGTCGCGCCTTGTGACCGTCGCGCCTTGTGACCGGTTTGATAGTATTTAGTTAAAAAAGAATAAATTCATAACTTCTTCAATATTTAAGATAAAAATGTAAAATAAATTGTAGAAATTCAACGAAATTTAAAAGATATTTATACAAATTTTATCATCGCAATATAAGTACATTTCACAAGCCATTTTGGCTATTTCGGCTTTTGGGGGACTTAAAAGGTAGAAAACTAATAAAATACATAACACCTGCCTTGGTGGGAATGAGAGAATGGGCTTGGGTGCATGGGTAGGCTCGACATTAGCTCCAGGGGTGCTCAACTGCCCAGTTGATGGACATTCCTCATGTGGATCAGGGGAGTATCTGTTGACGGTCCAGCTGCTGCTCCAGGGGAATTCCCAGGAGGGGCTGGTCTTTGAAAAGTCAATGAGGACTTCCTCATGGTGACATTACAGGGTGGTTCCAGACTAGCAGGTCTTTGACGAGGTTTTGAACTACTCAGGGTTGTTGAAGATCTCGGTGTTTGGTTCTTGCCAGTGGTCATTTACGTGCTTAGAAATTAATAGTTGTAGAGTAACATTTTCTTCATAGGGAAAGAGTGGTCTGGCCTGGATCACCACTGTGAAGAGTGGTGGAAGTTCTAACCATTCTATATACAAAGAATATTGACCGTTTAGGTACAACACGAAGATGGGTTGACTATCTAAGTCTAATACAGACCGAACATGTATTGACTGTTTAGTTCAATATGGTCGAGTGAAATAGCTATCTAAAGTAGAATAGAAAGCTAAAATGAATAAGGAGAATTGACTGTGAAGTACGATTCTGAGTGATTGCTCGAGTGTAGAAGAGAATAACGAGAGAGTCAAATAACAGAGTAGCGTGGATGTAGTCCACACAGATTGAGATAAAAGTGAAGTTTCAACTAGTATAGTTTGAAACTCTGATTGCATAGATAGTCAAAGCCCGTCTGCGACGGTCGAGACGATACCCCAATCACAACTTACAGGACACTAACTGGTGTCTGGGTAAGTCATGGTTGCAGGGTAAAAAGTGTCTGAGTTCTAACTACAGGTGCTAGAATACATAAGTTTGGCATGTATGCACCCACAAGAGTCGATGTACTGCATACATAGGTCGTCGAACTATTATAAGTGTATAATAAAATAGAGAGAAAGTAGAAATAATAATGGAAATATAGTATGAGCTCATCCAGACTATATTTCCAGAGTATATTTTGCTGTACCTCTCATACCTACCTTATACTGTGTAACATTGAAAATCAGAGAAAATAATAGAGGGTCAAAAACCTACCCCAATGAATGATTATTTTGTTTGATTTATTGAGCAATGAGTTTTGATTGGAATCACATGGTTTCTTAAGTTGGTAGATAGCCAACATGTTCTAGTATATCATGTGAATTTCTCAGGATGTTTGCTGATGTCATTCCTTCACACAATATCAATCCTTCTAAAATGCACAAACATTGGGGCAATTTTTTGACCCACTGTATATGAAGATATGCCTGAAACTGTCTGAATATTCTCTTCAAGGTATTGTGATATGGTACCTTTTTGTATTTTTACTGAGGATTCTGAATGTTGTAAACCATCATGCTCATACATAGCTAGCATTGCTAGTATGGAACCTTGATGTAAAGTGTTGAACAGATGATGAATAGATAGCTTTGCCTACAAGGTGTTACAACCGTGTTGCAACCCTATTGGTCTCCGAGGTTATCGCCACCTATCAACGATTCAAGTTACTGTTCAAGTCACCACATTGGAAACCATTGGCCTCCCAAAGCTGACATATGCTTTTGCAGTGATCAAACTCCATTTACGCCCACATCAAAATATACTTGTGCTATCTGGTTAAACTTTGATACATCCCTTTTTATTATGATGATCTGTTTTATCCTATGTTTCATATATGTCTATATATACTTATAACCCTCGAACTATTTCCTTTTACCATAATTCCGCTCTCGGTTATCTCATGGCCTCCGAACTAATCATAAACTTCCCATTCCTAGTCAAGCTTATTGTTACTACCGTTTTCCACCCTTCTCCTAGTTAGTATTTTCTAGACACCTGATACTTGTATATGAACCCGCTGTAGTTGTAGTTACTAGGCAATCAGAATATCGACTCAGAACACTCTCTTACATCTATAGTAATCTCATACTAAGAATTCCACTATCCACCTTCACATGCACTCGCCCCCTTTTGGTCCCCGACCCCTTGGCCCAACACTCGCCTTATCCCTCAATTCCGATCGGTAGTTTTCACCGAGAGGTGTTCATTGGGACTAGTCTTCACCCACCTGAAATTTAAGGACACCTGACGGATAACTGTGAGGGTGCAGCACATAAGCTGAAGCCAAGTCCTTCCAATCGGTCCCTGTCGGCCAACCGACTTTAGTCAGTTTTTAGTTCTTAACACAAGGTTATAGTGGAGACCTTCAAGCTGGTTTGAATTCTGAAATAATTTGAGCTTTTTAGGAGACACTATGTCTCTGTCAAGCCCTCATAATCCAGGGACAAAACAAGCATGATGGGAATATGTGTGAAGGGTATGCTTTTACCACAGTTTCATTGTGGTAAAACACTCCTTTTATTTTATTTATATTTTACACATTTTATTCATATTTTTCTATCCTTTATATTCTTTGAATATTGCACCATTTCATTAGTTCAAAGCTCTGTGTATACTTGTGGGTGCACTCAGCACCAAACAGAAGAGACACTTTTTACTCCGTAACCACGACTTGCCCAGACACCCACTTGATGTCCTGCAAGTTGTGATTGGGGTATTGTCTCGACTGTCACAGATGGGCTTTAACTACCAGCGCAATCATAGTTTCAAACTACACTAGTCAAAACTCGGACTGTTATCTCAATCCATGCAGACTATATCTGTGCTACTCTGTTTATTTGACTTTCTCATTATTTCCTTGAACACTCGAGTAGTCGCTCATAATCAAACTTCAAAGTCAATTCTCTTTCATTCATCTTAGCTATCTATTCTACTTAGGATAGCTAATCCTCTTAACCGTATTGAACTAAATAGTCAATATGTGTTTGGCCTGTATTAGACTTAGATAGTCAATACATTGTTGTGTCATACCTGTGATGTATTAGCCTTATGTCAGGAACCGGAAAACCCGCTGGCCTCCGGGCCCCCGGACCCCGTCCTACATGCTCCCGACCCTCTATATTGTATAGTAACAACCGGAGTTCCCACAGGAGCCCGCATGTCAACTTGTTTATGCCTGACTCTCTGTACACACCCCACCTGTCTGCACCTAACCCTCCATGTCTCATACACCAGTCCTCGGACTCCTCCGGGCTCCGGACTCCACTCTATGTACACCCGACACTCTGTGTCTTATGTACCAGTCACCGGACTCTGACCGGACTCCTGGAACCCCTCTAACAGAGCATAGAACCCCGCTCTTGTTATCTGTCTCTGCGTCTCACACACCAGTCATCGGAAAACCCACCGGACTCCACCAGACCTCCTGCACATCAAGCCTGTCTATACCCGACACTATCCTGTGCACCAAGTCACCGGACTCCGACCGGACTTCCGGAACCCCTCTAACTGAGCCCTGCTCCAGTTATGGTTAAATGACCTGTCATGATTTGTTCTCCGCTCCCATTCCGTTCCGTCCCTATTCCCAGTTTAGTATTTACTTGTTTCGTTTTATGTTTAATAGTTCTGCCTCTCATTAATACCGGATTTGGTATTATTACATTTCACAGTCTATATAAGTCTGCTATATTCATGTACTTAGAATCGAGTTTCAATCTCGAACTAGTTTTCCCCCGAACAAGTTTGATCCTTGAACAGTCTCTAGTCCTCTTGTCTGTCTGCACACTCGATTCCCGGAACTCCCATGGGAACTCCGGAATCTATATCTTCCTGTATGCATTCTGTCAGCTCGAAATATGGACACCCGAATGAGTGTACAAGGGCGCAGCCTATAAGCTGAAGCCAAGTCCATCTCAGTCATTCACCATATCTTTCTGGTAATTATTCTGATATCACCGTTCCTTGTACTAATAATCCCCGGAACTTTCCCGGGACCTATTGCCCAGGGACTCCATGGGACTATTTCCCGGAAGCAAGTGTGTGTTCGGAATAGTTACCAGAAACCTCTGCAGGACTATCCGTGGAGCTTTGTTCGGGAACTTAACACCTTATTTTAATACTATTTCCTGAAAAAGGAGTCCAATGCTCTATCAAAATGTGCAAATACTCAATTCACTACAAGGTAAAATAATTTAAGTATTTGATATTAATCAGTGGCAGCCTAAATAGACTTAGAACCTCTGAAGTCAAGAGTTTACTTGAATATATGCACCCTACTTCACAAAGAAGGTTTTGAGAGCTGCTTGTGCAAGCTTGTTCTTTTTCTGTGAAAACAATTACTAAAATATGAATAACAATTCACTGATTCCGAAGCTAGATTTAACTTCAATTCTAGCTAGTTTATATATATTTTGTACTATTTATCAAACAGTAAAAATATTTATAAACAGGTCAAAAGATTAGATATAGAATAAAACACTATTTGGCTAATATATGCTTTATTTACAACCTACAGGGTCTACTGTGATACTAACTTATCAGGATCTTAATGTAGTCTTAGGATCTTGCAAGGATATTCTCAGTATTTATTTATGTGAATATGCTTTACTGATTCACAATGAATGAACAATGGAAAAGGGATTATTTGCAATGTAATAAACAGTCAAATTACTCAACTAGAGGTGACTGAAGTCTTAGACTACAAATAACAATGTAAGGAAAACTAATAATCAGTACTCAATTAAGAGTTGACTATAGTATGAGATTATTTATATATTATAGGTTGATAGCTAACAACTCTAACTGAGGTGGCAACAGATATATAAAAGCCAACTATTCAACTAAGAAGTGGCAAGGGGGAACAAAAGTCAACAACTCAGATTGAGGTGACAAGGGATCTGATTGAGCCAACAACTCTGATAGAGGTGGCAAGGGTTTCCAACAGCTCTGATAGAGGTGGAATCAGATATCCAACTGCCCAGATTGGGGTGGAGTAGCCTGCTTGCTGCAGTGACACACAGATGTGGTGTATTGATGAGATGAGATGATTGATTATATTCAAGGCTGGAGCTGAGCTCCTTATATACATTTTAGTCTGAGACATTTATGTAGAAGATTCTAGAAGATTGAATGATGTCATTTAGAATTTTCTAGAGCATTGTGGAAGGTTCTAACTACTTCTAAGACACTATAGAATGTTCTTGGCATAATAGAACATTCTGGAATCTTATAGGATATTCTACAATATTCTATCTATCTGTACTTATTATCTACTATTCCTTTGGAAGCCACTGGAATACTCCAGGGAGTTTCCAGTTTTTGCTGTAGTAGGCATACATGATGACATAATGCTCTCGCGCCTGTGCATGTATGACACTTTGTGTCTTGTGACTGTCACATGTTGTGATGGCTGTCACTCGTTGTGATGATTTTCCCATGCACTGTGTAATAAGCACCAGGTGGCTGGTTTTATATTATTATATAATTATTATATTTACTTTTAGTTAATTATAAATATAATATTTTATTATAATAATATAAATATATATATTGCCTTGATTATGCGTGATTATTTCACATCGTGTTTTGTCCTTATCGGAGTTTGAAATGTCATGTGAATATCACGTGATCTTTTCGTGCATTGTGAATAAGTGCTGAGTCACCAGTAAATGACATTACTTAAAAAAAGAATAAAAAATAGAAATTTCGTAGCTCTCCCAGTTTATAAGATAAAATTACAAAATAAATTGCATAATTTTAGGATAAATCAGGAGAATATTGTACAATTTTATTGTCATGATATAAATACATTTAAATTTTCTTTTTTGCAATTTGTTAGGGAAGATTGGTTAAAAAATAGAAAAAACCTAAAAATACCTAACAGTACCTAAACGGTCAATATTCTTCGTATATAGAATGGTTAGAACTTCCACCACTCTTCACAATATGTATCCAGATTTCCATTATAAAGGGTGTACTCTTGCATATCTGTTCACCTTGACATGATTTCCAACAAGCATCTATATGATCTGAACTTGGAAGAACCTGTGTGAAGAGTTGTGGACATTCTGACTGCTTGATATATGAAGAATATTGACCGTCTAGGTACAATAAGGTGATATATTGACTATTGAAGTACAATATATATATAGTAAGATAGGATTAGTCGACTTTAGTAACTGTAGGGTAGTTAAAAGGAAACTAAAATGAGAATGGAATCTACCTTATGGTGTGATTCTATTAAGAACAGAAGAGTGACTAAGGTCTAAAGCTGGCGGAGGCCAAATGGAAGGACTTGGCTTCAGCTTATACATACATATGCTACACCCTCACAGGTTACTGTTGGGTGTCCTTAACAAGAACTAGTCCTGTCATGCAATCCTCACAGTAAGTCACTGATCAGAAGCTGAAGGATAAGTTGAGGGCTGGGTTGGAGGGTCAGAGGGTTGGAAGGTTAGAGGGTCAGAGAGTCACACTGGAGGCACCCCAAGGTTTTCAGAGTTGAAAACCTTCCAAAAATCCTACTATTTGGCCAAATTTTCTGAGAATTCTTTGAACTGATAAAATTGTTTGAAAATTTTAAGTTGTAGTAGGATTTTCCAAAGTGCAAAATCATATCTGAAAACTTTAAATATTTGCATCAGAAAACCTGAGGAAACACCATTAGTCAGAGTTTCCTGATACAAATTTTTAAGGTTTTCAGATATGTTGGAAAATCCTACTAAAACTTAAAAATTTCAAACAATTTATCAGTTCAAGGAATTCTTAGAGAATTTGGTCAAATATTAAGATTTTCAGAAGGTTTTCAAACTCCAAAAACCTTGGGGTGACTCCAGTGTCAGAGGGTCGGAGAGTCCGATACTTAGAGTGAGACTAGGAGAGTTATTTAGGGGTGTTCTGAGTCAATATTCTGATTACTTAGTAGCTACATTACAGTGGGTTTATATACCATCTAGAAAATACTAAGGGAAGAGTGGAAGTGTCCAAGTGGTGACAAATAAACTTGACTAAGAATGGTAACTACAAAAAAGGAATCAGTCCATGAGCTACAGGTATATATACAGGCATATGTGAAATGGATCATCAAAAGGATAAAAGGACATATCAAAGTATAACTGGATAGTATGAGTATAACTTGACAGGGTTGTAAGCGATGTTGATTGCCATGAAAGTATATGTCAGTGTCAGGTATCCCGATGGTTGCTGATATGAGGATGTGAATGTTAACTTGGTGTTGTAAGCTGGTAGTATTGTCAGTTACCTTCAGGTTGTGACATGGTCGTAACAGATTCCAAAGAATGAATTCAACAAAGTAAAGAATTAGAAGAGATCTTCTTGTGAGAATGATGAGGTGCAAGTAGTTATTGATAGTAATTTGAGCTTCAACTATACAGTATGAAGTTAGAATGCTATAGCAAGTTCTAGTTGAGAGCCCTTCAAGATGGCTGAGATGATACCCCAATCACAGCTTGCAGGACACTTCAAAGGGGTGTCTGGGCAAGTGTCTGAGTTTCTAGTTACACCCACTATAGTGTACATAAGTGTGACCATATGTAAATGCTCATCATGTCTATGTACCCACAGGCATACATAGACCTTCCAACTAATATAAACACATATAATCGAAGAATAGATAGTTTTAAAAATAGTAAAATAAGAAAAAGATGTGGGGAACATCATGTGGTAAGGTGGTTACATTCCCATGAGGAGGGTACCTCTCACAACCTGTGAGTATAACCATGATTGCAAATTGCCATTTGCCGTCTGGTAGTGTTTGAGTTGAAGATAGTGAATGTTTTGTGTCTTTGGCAGGCTGGTGAGTTGATAATTGGCCTCTTCTTGGGTTTTACAAGAGCAGAGTTGGATTATTTGGGCTTCAAGAAATGGAAGTGTTGTATTATCACAAGAATGGCTATGAAACTCTTGAATAGCCCTCTCATACTAACCCATGAGAACATCAGGCTCATTAATTGCTTTAATAAACTTCTTTTGAAGGATCATGTAACTGATCACATTTGGTAGAAATCAATATACTTTCTTGACCATTGAATACCTCACCAACAGTAATCAAACACTTTTCAAAAATATGGTTAACAGGGGTTTTCCTTCCATTGGTATCCTGGAATAAAGACAGATTTCTTTTTCTTGCATTTAGTACCAAGGATAAGTGCCTTAGCAGTGTCTGGTGGATGACCATCATTTTGAAATCATTTAGAAGTTGGATTTTGGTGGACTTTAGTTCATCCAAACTGATGAGCATTCTTAGTTCAAGGTTTCATTGTCCCATATGCCACTGGTATTCCTGATTGTTTGGCAGTGCCCTGCATCTCTAGAAGATTCACAAATGAAAATAATCCCTCCATAAGTCCAAAATTGTGACCAAGCCCATTGTAAAGTCTAAAATGCATGGCTTCCTCAGCATTTGTAGTATCTGATAGTCACTCCCAGAGATCTTCTTTCATGGTTCTAAATGGAAACCTACACCTTAGAGTTTAGAGTTTAAGCCACTCACATTGTATAAGTAAAGGAGGTACAAGGCTACAGCAAACTAAAACCTTGCAGGTGCACTTCTCACTGTCTTAATCTATCAGCCAGGTACTCCCAACCTAATCAAGGAGCAAGCTATAAAAAAATAAGAAAAAGAGACAACTCTCTAAGAGGAAGGATAGCACAGTGACCCAAAAAAGTGTCCAGATATTTGGTGAAATTGGAAAGAGGGGTTCACAGCCCTGGAAATAAAATAGATACAAAATCAGAAGAAATCAGAAGTAAGAGGTATACATCTGACCTATATGATGACATAAGCATGATATCATAGCTTTCCATATCAGGAGAGTAAAAAATGAACAATGGACATGGTGCATCTGGACAATTTTTTTGCTCTTGTAATTAACTACCAGTTTTTACCAGTTTCAGTATTTAGTGTATCTGTTACAACCAGAATTCCTGCCAGACTCTGGGCACTAACTTAGATGCACCCGCACCCTATAAGCACCAATTGTCAGTTTACTGGAATTCCCACCAGACTCTGGGCACTAACTTATACGTACCCACGCCCTATATGCACCCATTGTCAGTTTACCAGAATTCCTGCTGGACTCTGTACATCAGACTTGTCTACATTCAACTTCATTACATTGTGGATCAGTCACCAGAATACCCACTGGACTCCGTCTCTGTCTATGTCTGACCTTGTCCCACACATCAGTCAACAGACCCTGCTCAGAAAACCTGTCACCCCTCTAACTGAGCCCTGTTCCCATTTTAGTCAAATGACCTGTCACGATTCGGACCCGCTCCATTTCCCGTTATGGTTTATGATTTGTCACAATTCAGACTCCACTCTGTTCCATCCCATTCCTAACACCAAATTTGGTGTTTACTATTCTTGTTTTATGTTTTGCTAGTTCCATTTCATTATTACTGGATTTGGTATGACATTCATTCCACGGTCTATATAGTCTGGCAGATGTTGTACATACAATCCAGTCAGAAAATCAGCTTAGATTCCCCCCAGTAATCTAGTACATTTTCTGCTCTAAACTCCTACTTGAATCACACCGCTCACACTAGTCGGAGCCCACAGGCTCCGATGCATCTATCTCTCTTATTTATCTCGACTCCTGACCCCTCGACCCACAAACCCCGCCCAGACTCCCTGGGATTCCCATCTGCCTGTCTGAAATTGGACAACACGATCTCACGAGGGTGCAGCCTATAAGCTGAAGCCAAGTCTTACTGGATATTCCGCAGGTTTCTCCGGAAACCTGCCATGTACGTACGTACCCTAACACTGACCCTGTCCATGTCCGACCCTGTCCCACACGTCAGTCACTGGACCCCACTCGGAAAACCCATCATCCCTCTAACTGAGCCCTGTTCCTGTTATAGTCAAATGACCTGTCATGATTTGAACTCTGCTCCGGCTCCATTCCCATTATGGTTTTATGACCTGTCACAATTTGGACTCCACTCTGTTCCATCCCGTTCCTAACACCAAGTTTGGTGTTTACTTATCTCATTTTATGTTTGTTAGTTTCATTTTCATTATTACTGGATTTGGTATGTTATTCATTCCACAGACTATATAGTCTGGCAGATGTTGTACATACAATCCAGTCAGAAAATCAGCTTAGATTCTCCCCAGTAATCTTAGTATATTTTCCGCTCTAAATTCCCCTTTGAATCACACCGCTCTTACTAGTTGGAGCCCATGGGCTCTGACACATCTATCACTCGACCTCCAACCTATCTATCTTAACTCCCCGACCTCTCGACCTACAAACCCTACCTGGACTCCCTGGGATTCCTGTCTGCCCATTTGAAATTCGACAACATGATCTCACAAGGGTGCAGCCTATAAGCTGAAGCCAAGTCCTACCAGCTTTCCTGCAGGTTTCTCCAGAAACCCTCCATGTATGCACCCTTAACAGTATCCTCCCTTAGCCTTTAGCACTGCAGTGACCCTTCGAGGCATACTCTTGATCAATTCATGGCATTTCTACCTTGGAATACCCTCCCATTCCACCTCCACCCTCTCCCAGAGCTCCAACATGCTCCTCAGTGCCTCAGGGTATGTTCCAAGCCTTCTCTTCAACTCCCACCATAAGTGTTCTATTGGATTCAGGTCTGGAGACTGTGCAGGCCAGTCTAAAACCTCCAACTGATGGTCCTTGAACCAATCCTTGGCCAACTTGCTTGCAGGTGTGTTTAGGGTCATTGTCCTGCTGGAAGACAAACCTTTCCCTGTCCATCCCATAATACTCCACTGTTTTGAAGATATAGTCCTCCAATATGTCATTTGTACATCTCCCCATCCATCCTCCCATCTCCCTTGCATATGTACCCCACACCATGTGCTATCATGCATCCCCAAATCATCAGATTCCCCCCTCCAAATTTGATTGTAGTTCCATTGATATCTGCTGAGTGAGTAGTGCAGATGGTCTTTTCCACACCCACCCTCCCATTTGAGCCCAAATGATTGATTTTGGTCTTATCTGAGAAGATAACCCTAAACCAGTCCTCCTCAGTCCAATGCTGGTACTTGATAGCAAACTCATTGAGCCTTGATGTGTTGAGGCAAGAAGGGGTCTTTTGGTCTTCACCACAGCCATCAAATTCTCTTTCTTCAATGCATTGTGAATTGTTTGTGTGCAGACATTGAGGGAGAGGTGGGACCTTGGCCTGGGAGGCATTATCAACCTGTCCAGAGGTGATAGAACAAGCCAGATGGTGATGATCCCTGGGGGAGAGCCTGGGAGGACAACCTCTGGAAGGTGTTGGAAGTGGACCAGGGAGTTGGGAGTGAATTTCTGATACTGTAGAGTGCCCAATATGGAGTTTAGAAGCAATAGTTCTGCAGGAGTGACCCTCCTGGAGAAGAGAAATGACAGAGAGTCTTGTTTCAGCAGAGTGCTTCTTCATAATATGGTGAGAGGGTGAAATGAGGTCACATGACAAGGCTCTCTTGTTCCGTGACCACCACCTGCCTCTGGGGTTGGGGCCCCCAGTGCTCGTGGTGAGGGGTGGAGAGGCGGATGACAGTGAACAGGTTTGGGGACCTCTGAATTTACTGCTCTGTCAAAGTCGGCAGCCTTCAGCCGCACACCAGTGTCATCTGCGGAACGTCACTGGCACCTACCAACCATGACTGTTGCCTGGCAGCGGTCTACCCTTTCTACCCACCTCCGACTCCAGCATTCAGCTATGCACTAGCAATGCAAGACTTTGGTGTGCCTGCAGCCCTTGTCGACGCCTGCTAGCAGGATCTCGGGCTTTTTTTGGGGCTTCGGCCCAAGGCCTCAAGGCCTCAGCTCTATACCATGTATATATCAACATGCCCCCCCCTTTGCTTACTAAAATCCCTTCCACACACGTAGCTCACTCGGAACTTTGTACCACCGTAGCATAGTTTCTCTGGGGGCCTTTTCACCCCCTAGCCACAGTTAGCCATTGTTGCTTGAAGCGGGATACAAATATAGCGAAAAAAAAAAAAATGAGGTCACATGACCTTGTTGAACCTAACCAGAAATTCACACAGTCATATGAACCTTAGTTGAGTTTCATGTATCAGTTGACAGAGCAAAAAAAGTGTCCAGATGCACCATGTCCCTTGTTCATTTTTTACTCAACTGATAAGGAAAGCTATGATGTCATGCTTATGTCATAATATAGGTCAGATGTACATATACCTCTTACTTCTGATTTTTTCTGATTTTTATCTATTTTATTTCTAGAGCTGTGAACCCCTCTTTCCAATTTCGTCAAATATCCGGACACTTTTTTGGGTCACTGTACCTTTCCAAAATAAGATATTCGCAAACTCTTACAGAAGTGTAGAATAACTGGAAAGAAACAATGCTCAATAACAGTGGATGAGTAGAAAAGCTGATCAGAGTGTCACCAAAAGATATAGTGTGCTTTGGGTCAGGAATTGCAGATATTGACTGTCAAGGCTCAAAATGGCCCCAAACTCCAACATTTGTGTAGGTGCCATGCACTGCTGTGAGGGGTGCCACAAAGGACAATTGCCATGAATATAGATTTTGGCTTCAAACTAAAACATAGCTATATTTTGAATGTTAATACTCAAAATACCATTTTAAATGATATATACTCTTTAAAAAGTGGGTAATTTATAGATTTAAAACATTAAAACCCAGTCTTAAAGTAAAGCCCCAGTAGACATATGATATATTATGAAGAATATAGGCAAAATTACATTTATTTTATGCTAGTTAAATACAGATTTGAGGGCATTTTGAGGTGTTCACAGTAGTTGTAACACCCTGCATGGCACTTTCCATGGCCCTTGTGATATCATGTGACCTCCTTTTTGGTTTTTTAATACATTTATATACCATGTCGCACAACTAAGGTACATAGCAGTTGGGAACAGGGACCCTAATGGTAGGTAGAGAAATGTATGTAGATGCTGGGGCAGGTAGGTGTGGGTATAAGGATCAATTGTGGGCCAAGTCTCTAGAAATAGATAAATTGGCTTATTAACCTTTGACTGCTCTAGACCTCAATTATGTAATACAACATCATTTGAAGTCTTGCACCCCATTGATGACTACATTAATCAGTTTGAAGGATTGATTACTGAAGTGAGGTACATATGTATATGGAAAGGTGGGTGATTGTGATGAGGTTCTGAAGAGGTCTAGATAAGCATCTCCAGGACCACAGGGCTAAGTTGGGCTCCAGTCATCCTTTTAATGAAGATCCCTTGGACTAATGTGATGCAGCACATTGCTTCAATGCCAATTAGGGAACTAACCAAGCATTCAATACTTCTGGATACCCCCAAGTGCTGTCAGGCCACCCTCCACATCATTTTGTCAGTCTTCAGAGTAGGCCTGCACCCCCACACACCCCTGCTTATACACCACCTCCAGGGCCTCCATCCCATCCCTTTCTGCAGTCAGGCAGAACCATGTTAACTTCACTGTGCCCATGTAGGTGGACACCCTCAGATGCAACTGCAGTGTCCAAGGAGCCTGTTGAAAGGCTGTTATTATCAGCCTCACTTGATCAACACAAACAGGACTAAGTTTTCTTTATTTTAATAGCAGTATGATACAAGATGAATGTGAGGCTCCCTAGGGAAGAGTGGGAAAGGATTTTATGCTCAAAAATATTTCCCTCTTATCACTTTGGAATGTATACTTATATATCTGTTTGGAACGATAAGATTGTGGTAATAAAAGGTGTCTGAAGACAAGGAAGATGTGGCAGGAAAAGGAGAACAAAGGTTGATGGGAGAACAATGAGGGTAATTGAGTGGTGGTACAAGGAATGCTTGAATAGTCAAACAAAGGGAGTGGTTGGGAATGGTGGTGTATGTGGTAAGGTGGCCAGGCTTACACCTGTTATCATTGTAGTAGTCTTGAGCATCTATGTAATGTATTCAGGGGATTCTCTTAGATAGCTCAATATATGCTATAGTGTCACAGAGCTTCAACAATAAAACAAGCAAAGGTCCAGTAATTTAAATACTGATAGATTAATGAGCTACACTATTAAGCTTAAACAACTCAAATCAATGCTTATTTTGATTATTGAAAGGTTCCAAAGAACAATATATGACTCTTTTAGCAAATAAAAGAACTATTCCTTGAGAATAGGGGCTGGAAGCTGAATATATGCACAGTAACTTGGCAGAGACTTGATATAAGAGCTTCGGATTCTTGTATGCTTTATTTGTAACTATTAATAGTTATTTAACAAGGTGTTAAATAATTTATTAATAGAGAAAATAATATGTATTGGATTATCTGAGTGCTTGTACTTGATTAATTCAATAAACTTAGGGCTGGGCCTTAAGTAATCTAGTATTGGCAGGGATTTCAGTAAGGATACTTAGATACTTATTAGGTTTATTATCTAATTAATAAGCCTAAAGGGTAGCTGTGAGGCTGGGGGAACTTAGATGATTAGCTATGTAAGTCCAAGAGTTGCTGACAAAGATTCAAGATGCTGCAAGTGTAGGTGCTTGCAGTTAGTGTATCAGACTAAGGCTATTATTGTCCTTAGGATGATGAGGTAAGCTTCTGTGCTGTACTGTAAAATATGTGTGTGATAGATGATTTTATTGGAAACTTAGCCCTCCTTATATACATTTTGATAACTCAATGATTAGCTAACTATTTAGTTTATGAGGTCATTAGTTAGATCATAATGACCTCATATTCTACTCATTATTTACCCTTTGTTTATCATGTGATTCCCTTCTCTGAGACAAGGGTTCTAACCTCTTGCTTGAACATGAAGGTTCAAGGCCGCGGTCCAGGATGGAAGCAAACGATGAGTCGGCGGAATTTAATAATGACTCAGGTAGTCACATTTGTGACTTGTGTGACTCGGGTAGTCACATCTGTGACCTGTGTGACTCAGGTAGTCACATTTGTGACATTTGTGACATCCCGACATCAGAGGCTTATCTAATAAGTCACATGACTCCAAAATGCGCAAACTAGGCTGCAGCAAGGTGCCAAAAGGTAATAACTAAGTAAATAAAATATAAATAATTAGTTAAAAATTATAATAAATTAACTAAGATATAATAGCATAATATGAGTTCATATATGCTATTATTATGCGAAGTTAAAAGGAATAGAGCCTTATATTTCACAATAAAAATATAATAAAAATACAATAAATTCGAAAGAATATTAAATAATCCACAGAAAATTAAGAGGATATTATGAGATGATGCTGATACATCACAATCTAGTTAATGGTTGCCCATGTGTTTTTGATGTCCAGGCCATTCCATTTGAAAAACAGGTGCCCATGCTAGAGCAGTTGTTGGCTATGGCTGATGTTCATATTTGGAAAATGTGATGACAGCCTCAGAAAATAGTATGTTAGCATAGAAAACAGAGAAGGTGGGTTGAACCTGGGCACCACTGTTAAGGAGTGCATGCAGAGCTTATCGGAGGGTTTCCAGAGAAACCCATAGGAAAGCTGGTAGGACTTGGCTTCAGCTTATAGGCTGCACCCTTGTGAGATCATATTGTCCAATTTCAGATGGGCAGACGGGAATCCCAGGGAGTCTGGGAATAGTTGGTGGGTTGAGGGGTTGGAGGGTCAACTGTGGGAATGCCATGGAGGCTGAGGGGTCAGGCAGTGATGAGTTGGAGGTTGAGCAACAGATAGGTCAGATCCCATGGGCCCCGATGAGGTAAATAGCAGTGTGTTTCAAAAAGGAGATTAGAGTGGAAAATGTACTGAGATTACTGGGGGGAATCTAAGCTGATTTTCTGACTGGATTGTATGTACAACATCTGCCAGACTACATATATAGACTGTGGAATGTATGTCATACCAAATCCAGTAATAATGAAATCCAAACTAGTAATCATGAAATGAGATAAGTAAACACCAAATTGATGTTAGGAATAGAATGGAATGGAACAGAATGGAATGAAGCAGAGTGGAGTCTGAAATGTGACAGGTCATTTGACCATAACAGGAATGGGGCTCAGTCAGAGAGCTGTTGGGTTTTCTGAGCAGAGTCCAGTGACTGATGCATGGGACAGGGTCAGGGATAGACAGGGAAGATGTGTGTGGGATCCAGGTGGGTATTCCAGTGACTGGTACATGAGATAACAAAGGTCAGGCAAGGACAGGTCTGACATCTAGGTTCTGGCAGGTTTTCCAGTAAACTGATCACTGGTGCATGAAGGGTGCAGGTGTTAGAATATGAGACACACAATTAGTCTAATCTCATATCTCATCTTGTGACCATATAGATCTGACCGGTTCATAACATGTGATACTGTATATTTAGTTTAGTGTTCACTAGATCTGTAGCATGCCATCATGCACAGACCAGTGCACAGACCATGTACATAGTATATAGTTAGTCTAGCTGAGGAGTAGGATCCTCATCTAGAAGCCCAGCAATATCACTGGTTTAATACCTACACTGCTCTACTCTTAGTGGCTATGCTCCCCAGTGTAGAGAGTCCTCACACTGTGATCTCCAGGCTTGTAGATTACTTTAACAGCAGGTGCATATAGGGTAGTGCCCAGAGTCTGGCAGGTTTTCTGGTCATAACAACCACTGGAACAAGAAGTGATGGCCTTGAGAACATGTTTGTTAGATTAAAAAGAAGGGATATGGTTTGGATGCACTGAGAAACCTGGAAAACATGATGACAGCCTCAGAAAAGAGTATGTTAGCATAGAAAACAGAGGGGACAGGTTGAACTCACTGGGGACCACTGGAACACAAGGTGATGACCTTGAGAACATATCTATTAGGGTAAAGAGCCCAGTTTGGAGACTCAGCTGTCACATTTTAGGTCACACATTGGGATAATATGTTGCTCAACAATAAATAATAGTGGAGTTGATGTCCAGATCTGATAATTATTAGTTGCAAATACTCTCTATTGTCATACTCATGATAGGCAAGTTTAAGGTTGCCAGAAGTGATCATGAGAATAGAACAGACTCAATTCTCAATTTAAAAGAGAGTGATGAAGGATGCCACAGTCACAATTGGGACTCCTATTACGTCTCCCACACCAGCACTAGTCCGCTTCTTAAAAGATGGACTGTGTGTAGCAAAACGCTAGGCGAGAGTATCAGATCAACTGTTTATATTATATAATCTTACAATCTCACCGGTATTTTGCCCAGTACTAATTCACTTATATGATCTTCATGAGGTTATCCGTTCTGCAAATGTAGTCGATCCGAGTCGAGAGAAGCGGACGGGAGCAAATGACATACCACAGAGGTGCCATCACGTGATGGAAATGAATGCTCATATCCTTTTTGAGTCCACCAACTTCGAAAAAGGGAAACAAGGTTTGATGGTAGTGTCGTTCATGTATTACTCAGGGCAGTTTGAATGACTTGTAGCCAGTTTTAATCTCAGCTGGTCCATCTATGAATGCGGGATTGCCGACTGCTAGACTGTAAGGTTCGGCTTTGGAAATAGCGTAATCCTTCAGTTGAGCTCTTACGAAGAGGAACGAACAGAGTAGGAATAAGCTCCAATTCGAAAAAGACTCCTTTAACTAATGGGGGGTTCACCTATTTATGCTATACATCATAAGCTACGTCCCCTGACAACATCTAATAAGTCTGAAACCCTTCAATGATCGAAAACTTCCAGTGTCTTCTCATTACTCCTTACCATCTAAAACTAGGGCGGTTACCCGCCCGATTCAAAGTCCGCCACCACGTCTGCTCCCGTTACATAGACACTACATATACTAGATATGGGTGGGGTTCAGTGGGATGCATTGGAAGTTTGGGTGATTGTGAAAGTTGTTACAACTTTCACAATCACCCAAACTTCCAATGCATCCCACTGAACCCCATACAGCACCTTCCCTCTTCAAGGACACAGCGATGCCACATAGTCAGTCGTTTCATCCTTGCTACCGTTGGTACACCTCCTAGATACAGCATCATTCATAGTAATCACGGCGGCGCGCCACTTCAGAGGGCAACGCATACTGCGCAACATACCCTCCCAAGGTAAGTCGAAACCGTGACATTTGACATTAAACCTAATTAACTTGTCACCATTCGCAGCCACCGCGCGGTGACAGTCCATCTTGACGACTCGCCTCTCAGGGATACCTCAGAATTCATTGGTGACGCTTGGTTGTATCCGCAAACTGATGCTGAAACGTAAGCCTTTTGCAGTTCGCCCGACTATTCAAACATATTCATACTATTTACTTTTTTAGGATTTCAACGGAGTATGAGATTATTCATATTAGTAGTGACTCGTGAGTTCTACGTCAAAATCTCACGCCGATGTACTATATTTGAACTCTGAGCATATCATGCCTGCTATTGATTAGTAACCAATACGCTACTTTTTTATGTATTTATCTGACTAATAGATACTACGTAGTGACAGCTCTAACCCCAGTCGTCTGCATGAGTCGAAGATGGACCGCGCGAACGACGCAAGTCATACACCTGCGCGAGCGCTAACTAACAGTACAAGGTTACCGTTCCCGTGAACATTCATGAATTTTTATTAACATGAATTGCACAGCTCAATGGTCTTCCCAGACCACGCCGGTGGCATGCATATTTCCGTGGATGATACTTACATATCGTCGACATGAAGCAATCCTCCGCACTATCCATCGGCTCTCCCTGGGGCGCTGCATCACGGAGGAGTCCAAATCACTCGGTAGGTTTCCGTCTATGTCTCGCAGTATCACCCAGTTGAATTCCTACAGTCTCAATCCTGATTACTATGAGCGCAAAACACATCAACTGGCTTATTGAAAGCACCGGATAACTGTCTGGCCGGTGGAATGTATGTGTTTATAATGAAATCTATAACAAATCACTATTAACCCAAATACCCGAAAAGATATCCTTCCGCTGGCCAACAGAAATCAAACAAAGATCTCACACCATCGTGGGAAAGGGAGCTACAGCCCACTCTTATGATGGGAGAAATGACCATAGTCAGCCAAGCGGAGAATTGTCCGCCGGTCCTATGGTTCCCTTACATAATCTAACATCCCCACCTACCTCAATCATCTGCGTCCAGACCGTCACCGTCACTGTCACCCTTGCCCTCTCACTGCCCCTGGGGCGGTATCTACCTTTCGGACGGAAGGAAGTACCCATGTCCATTTAATGTGAATAGAAAGGGCGAGACCAAGGTGCTGGAGCATTGGGCGCGGGAGCATGTTGCGAATGAAATTTTCGCTCTCCATGTCGGACTCATTACAGAGTGGCATCAGGCCCATTTCGTAGACTGTCTCGCGAAGCTATGGACGGCTACTCTGGATCTTGGGATTTGCCCAGATGTAAACTGCCTAGGCAAGAGCTATAAGGCGGTCGGGGATAGAAGAGAGATGGTTCAGCGGCACCTGTTGAACTATCCTGAGTGCGAGGCGTCTTTCACGGAGTTCGAGGCTGCCTTCAGGGCGCCGCCGAAAACAGGGTATACGGACATGGTCGAAGAGCTCGGATACGGCAATCCAACCAATCTCAGCTGAAGGCTCTGAGCTTATCGATGGGAGAGTATATGAAAGCACACAAACGTCTCGCCTAACTCGTTACATATATGCCCAATGTATTCCAAGTGATGTATAATTAAAAGTATCACCGGATCTATTAATCGGAAAAAGAAACTGAGCGAACCGTGGCCATCGATAGACTCATGTATTAGTTGCAAATACTCTCTATTGGCTCTGACGGCGAACATTGAAAATTTGGTGAACATTTGTCATGTGCAACTCGGATCTAGGCAATCAAGGTTCATTGTCCTTACTTGGATGCGATAGGAAGTTTCTGTGATCTTTTTTTTTTTTTTTGTTATATTTGTATCCCGCTTCAAGCAACAATAGCTAACTGCGGCTAGGGGGTGGAAAGGCCCCCAGCGAAACTATGCTACGGTGGTAAGAAGTTCCGAGTGAGCTTCGTGAAGTTTCTGTGATCGTTGTTCCTATCGTACGAACCGCATGTCAGAAAAAATGAGTGTGTGAGGAGATATGAGATTAACCTTGTGCCCGATATCCTCGATCGGAGGGTCGTGTACGGTGTTGGCCTCAGATCGGAATGGGTATCATTGTGTGTGACTATATGTGACTGTGTATACATCTACATCCCGTTAATTATGGAGCTTACGGCGCTATTCATGATCATACAGAATCGTGTCACTGCTGGGCTGATGATCCCCTGTAGTGTTAAAAATAGCAAGCGCATTATAGTCTTGACTCTCGGAGTATGCCGCTCGTGCAGGGACACGAGAACAAAAGCCTGTTATTGTTTACCTATTGTCCTTTGTTACTCATTATCCTTTGTTACTCATTGTCCTTTGTTACTCATTGTCCTTTGTTAGCTATTGTCCTTTGTTCTCTATTGTCTTTGCACAATATATATACTTGACTTTTAGTTAGTTATACCTCAGTCATTTGCTCGCAACTGCGCACAAATACTGAGGTAAATGCCCTTTCTTATTTTTGTGGTCTTTACATTTTCACTTACATGCATTTACTAGTTACATATTTGTCTCTAGGTAAATACATATACAGTCATTTGCTCGCAACTGTGCACAAATACTGAGTTACATATTTGTCTCTAGTTTTATTAGGTTATTGGGCCCCGCATTACCCTGCTGATAAATTGCTAGTACTACTATGATGACGACTGCTACATCTTTATCCGATTCTCTCCCTACATCTATACCAAAGCTTGATGCCACTGGCATGAACTGGGCAATCTTTGCTGTCCAGTTCCAAGATGCAGTGGAAGCTAAAGGCTTTTGGGGTCATTTCGATGGCAGCATGGCTTGCCCTGTGCCTGCGACCAAGCCCCCAACTGAAGAGGAGTAAGCGGCTGTTAGCCAGTGGGAGAAAGATGAAAGATCGGCAAAACCTTTACTTACGCAGAAAATCCCGGATTCCACACTCATGCGTATCCACTCCAAGAAGACAGTCAAGGAGAGGTGGGATGCCATTGTGACCGAGTATACGGAGAAGGGTGCCTATGCTCAAACCGATCTTCGAGCACGTTTCCTTGATATGAGATGTGCTGAGAAAGGCAATGTTAGGGAATTCCTCGACACCTTAAGGGTAAAAAGGGAGGAGTTAGCGTCTGTTGGAGTGGACATAGATGAAAAAGACTATCGCTCAACAATCATATCTTCACTTCCAGTTGCCCTGTCTAATTTCGCATCAAGTCAGTTGGCTGCTGCATGGATGTGGAGTCCAACAGGAACGATTTCACCTGACAAACTGATAATGCTTATCTCTGAAGAGTACGAGCGTCAGAAGACACTGCGTGCACGTCGATCTGGAAAAACCAAAGATGATGAAATGGATGAGGCACTTGTTACTGCTTCATCCAGTAAAGGATCCGGAAAGGAAAGGAAGCCCCGTGGTGTATGTTGGAACTGCAATGAAAAGGGACATAAACAAGATGATTGTCCAAAGCCCAAACAGAGCTCTGACAAGAAGAAAGAAGACCCACCAAAGTCAACAAGTGGCTCTGCAAATGCTGCTGTTGAATCCGACTCTGAAACAGATGGGGTTTTCATAGCAGATTCCATTACTTTGGCCTCTGATGATGATCTCCCAAGCCTATGGAGTTTGTCCGACTCATCTCACTACTGCGAAGAGGACAATGATGGCTGTTCCGACTGGTTCTCTGATATCGGTAACGATAACGACACTCATTGGGATGAAGACTCACATACAGAAGCTGCTGCTGTTATACATGCCACTGATGGCATTGAGACTCGAACAGAGCTTGTTGACTCTGGTTGTTCACAGTCTATGACACCCTATTGAAATAACCTGCAAAATTTCACACTGATTTCCCCGAGGATGTTCCGTGCTGCTAACAAAGACAGCTTCAAGGCTACTGGAAAAGGCGAACTCACTGTTGAGTTACCGCATGGCACTTCCATGTCTGAGTTGCATCTCACTGAAGTGCTGTACTCACCTGAAGTTGGATACACTCTAATCTCAGTTGGCCAACTTGATGACCAAGGCTTTACTGTCACCTTTGGTGAAGGAAAATGTATCATTCGCAATAGTGAAGGGGAGATTGTTGGTGAAATTCCAAAATCCGAGAAAGGGCTGTACCGAAACACAAATGAAGTGCCCTCTGTCAATGCAGCAATTGAAGAACTTACCATTGATATGTTACACCGCCATATGGCTCACATTGCACCTGATGTTGCCCGACGTCTCATTGAGGAAGGCTTTGTAACAGGTGTCAAGCTTGATAAGACATCAAGCGGTGATCCCTTTTTCTGCGAATCTTGCATATATGCAAAAGCAACGCGCAAACCTATCAAGAAAGTCCGTCAAGGGGAGTGTGCTTCAGAATTTGGTGGTGAAGTACATACAGATGTCTGGGGACCAGCTCCAGTACCTACAAAAGGTGGTCGGCATTACTATGTAACTTTTACAGATGATAAAACGCAACTTACCTCAATGTTCTTGTTACGCAACAAAAGTGACACTTTTGCATCATACAAGCAATATGAGGCTTGGTGTGCAACTCAGCTCAATGCAAGTATCAAAGCCCTGCATTCTGATCGTGGTGGGGAGTACCTTGGAACTGCATTCCAGATGCACCTAAAAGAAAAAGGAACTGTCCCAAAACTCACTGTTCATGACACACCTCAACATAATGGCATTGCTGAACGGCGCAATTGCACCATACTTGAACGTGTTCGTGCCCTCCTTCATGCCAGTGGCCTCCCAAAAGACCTTTGGGGAGAGGCTGCTCACCATGTTGTATGGCTAATGAATCGTAGCCTGACAAATGCCGTCCAAAACATGACACCTTATGAGGCAGCTTTTGGCAAGAAGCCAGACCTGGTTGATGTGCGAGAATGGGGTGAAAAAGTATGGGTGTGAATTGAAGGTGGTGACAAATTGGGAGGACGAGTGCGTGAAGGGCGTTGGATAGGGATAGATGACGACAGTAACGGTGTCCGTGTCTATTGGCCAGAGACACGAACAGTTACTGTTGAACATAATATCTATTTCGACAACTCCAATACGTCAGCCAATCGAAATGATAATGGGGAGTCTGGTTTCTCCAGTATAACACATGACGTACCTGGATTGAATCCCAATGCTGCACAGTCCATTCCCACACAGTCCACTCCACTAGCCCCAGCTTCTGCAATCACTGAACCTGATATAGAATCACATGGTAGTGATTTGCAAAGCTTACCTGCCCACCATAAACGCATCTGGAAGCCAAGCCAGCGTGTTAGGGACATCATGTCTGGCCATGGCACAATTGCTCAAGGCGTTCAACTGCCCACTTTGCCATCGAGTGATGTTCTTGAAGGAACAGGAACCGCAAATCAGATGTTGGTGGCAGAATGCCTAGATGAACTGGCATTAGTAATCGAAACAAGAGACAGTGAAGCCATAGAACCCACCTCACTGGCTGAAGCCAAGTGTCGTGCTGATTGGCCACTTTGGGAGCAAGCCATACATGAGGAGTTAGCAACACTGCGGAATGCTGGCACATGGGAGTTAGTAGACCCACCTGTTGGTGCCAATGTCGTTGGCTCGAAATGGGTGTTCCGGGCAAAGAAAGATGCAGCAGGCAACGTTGTCCGCTACAAGGCTCGTCTTGTTGCTCAGGGATTTTCCCAAGTCCCTGGAGTTGATTTCTTCGACACCTTTGCACCAGTTGCCAAACTTGCATCAATTCGTGCAGTTCTTGCTATGGCTGCTGAACTTGATCTCGAACTGCATCAAATCGATATAAAAGGTGCATTCTTAAATGGTAAACTCACTGATGAAGAACACATATTCATGAAACAGCCCCCTGGGTACCACACACCATATTCTACTGGCAAAGTCTGTCACCTGTTAAAAACACTGTATGGGTTGAAGCAATCTGGGCGGCGCTGGTACCAAAGGCTTGTCGAGATCATGGAAAAGTTGGGTTTCCAGCGGAGTGATGTTGATCAAGCCGTTTTCCACCACCAAAGGGAGGATGGCTTGATGATTGTGCTTGTCCATGTTGATGATTGCACCATTGTGTCTCAATCGTTGGATGCTATTATCACCTTCAAACGGGATGTAAGTTCTGAGGTTGAAATAACTGACCTTGGTGAACTTCATTGGTTGCTAGGGATAGAAGTCAGGAGAGATCGAGAGGAACATACCTTACAGCTTTCTCAGCGATCCTATATTGAATCCATCCTGCGCCGCTACAACCTGGAAGACCTAAAACCATTATCTATGCCTATGGATCCGAATACGCATCTCTCCTCTTCACAGAGTCCATCTACGACCCTCGACATTGCAGAAATGAGTAATGTGCCTTACCGCGAGGCCGTTGGCTCATTGATGTATGCTGCCCTAGGTACATGTCCTGATATTGCATTCGCTGTCCAGGTTGTCTCTCGATTCTCATCAAATCCTGGCCATGCCCATTGGGACACTGTGAAGTGCATCTTTCGTTATCTAAATGGATCAAAGACTCTGTGGTTAACATTTCGGAAACAAGATACACCAAGCACACTTACCGGGTATGCTGATGCTGACGGCAGTATGGCTGAAGATCGTCGTGCCATCTCCGGTTACGCGTTTTTGCTCAATGGAGGTGCTATCTCTTGGAGTGTGAAGAAACAAGACATCGTGTCCTTGTCTACAACTGAAAGCGAATACATTGCTGCCACACATGCTGCCAAAGAAGCCCTTTGGTTACGCTCCCTGCTTAGCCAGCTGTTCGAACCTATTAGCACCCCTACACCCTTGTTTTGTGATAATCAATCTGCAATTGCACTCACCAAGGACCATCAATACCATGCGCGCACTAAACACATCGACATACGTTTTGTTACGACCGTGTCGCAACCCTATCGGCCCCGAGGTTATCGCCACTTGTCAACGTTTCAAGTCATCCTCTCGGAAACCATCGGCCCCGAAGCTGACGAATGTTTCGCGAAGATCAAACTCCATTTACGCCCACGTCAAATAACTCGTATTGTCTGGTCAAACTTTGATACGTCCCCTTTATTATGTTGATCCGTTCAATCTTATGTTTCGCATATGTCTATCTATATTTGTAGTCCTCGAACCATTTCCTTTTACCGTAATCCCGCTCTCGGTTATCATCGGCCTCCGAACTAATCATAAACTTCCCGTTCCTAGTCAAGCTTATTGTTAATACCGTGTTCCGCCCTTCTCCCCATTAGTATTTTCCAGACGCCTGTTACTTGTATATGAACCTGCTGTAATTGTAGTTACTAGGCAATCAGAATATCGACTCAGAATACCCTCATACACCTGTATCAGTCTCATACTAAGAATCCCCCCATCCGCCTTCGCGTGCGCTCGCCCACTCCCGGCCCCGACCCCTTGGCCCGACGCTCGACTTGTCCTTCGATTCCGATCGGTATCTCGCCGAAAGGTACTCACTAGGATTAGTCTTCGCCCGCCCGAAATTTAAGGACTACCTACGGATATTTGCGAGGGCGCAGCATATAAGCTGAAGCCAAGTCCTTCCGATCGGTCCCCGTCGGCCACCGACATTAGTCAGTTTCTAGTTCTTAACATGTTTCCACTTTATCCGCTGGATCGTTGATGATGGAAAGATCTCGCTGATCTATTGCCCCACTGGTGATATGATTGCCGATTCACTTACCAAAGCACTGCCCTCTGCGAAGGTCAAGCACTTTGCCTCCGAGTTTGGACTATCTCCGGCTTGAAGGGGAGTGTTAAAAATAGCAAGCGCATTATAGTCTTGACTCTCGGAGTATGCTGCTCGTGCAGGGACACGAGAACAAAAGCCTGTTATTGTTTACCTATTGTCCTTTGTTACTCATTATCCTTTGTTACTCATTGTCCTTTGTTAGCTATTGTCCTTTGTTCTCTATTGTCTTTGCACAATATATATACTTGACTTTTAGTTAGTTATACCTCAGTCATTTGCTCGCAACTGCGCACAAATACTGAGGTAAATGCCCTTTCTTATTTTTGTGGTCTTTACATTTTCACTTACATGCATTTACTAGTTACATATTTGTCTCTAGGTAAATACATATACAGTCATTTGCTCGCAACTGCACACAAATACTGAGTTACATATTTGTCTCTAGTTTTATTATGTAGGGGACACTCAAAATCCTTCTCAGTGAGGTGAAATTTAAGAAATGGATTTTGTTTGCCACAAAATTTCAAATTGATTTCCTTATAAGGAAATTAATAGAATCTTGCAGTGCACAAAATCCATTTCTTAAATTCTAACAAAATTTGACATCCTTGCAAAGGATTTTGTGGTGCTCCAAAAGTGGTTCACCCCAGCAGTGTGTAGACTATGAGCGGATACATCTCACGCCCACAATGTCACAGGTTCCTAATTCATACAACATCACCTGATACTGGTGAATATAAGGGGACATTTTATTTCTTAACATTTTACATTTTCAAGTATTTGGGAATTAGGTAGATTAATTAGTGGTATTTCTTGTCATTTTCTCATATTTTTCCAATAGCTATTCCACCCTCTAGGAATATTCTAAGGTAGAATAAGTAGGTAGTGTCCATACATATGGGGTAAGCTGTCATTCTATATTTCAAAGCACCTAACAGAGACCCCCCTTATCCTTTTCTCTTTGGATATCCCTCTGCTAAATGAGTAATTTTTCATCCTGTATGTAGGTATGTATTAGCTACCTAATACACTTTGGATATCCCTCTGGTAGCCTTGTGTGAGTACCACAGGCCCTGTTTGAGTGGCCCTTACAGTGAACAGATATGCAAGAGTACACACTCTATAATGGAAATATGGATACACATTCCCATCATGCTTATTTTGTCCCAGGATTATGAGGACTTGACAGAGACATGGTGTCTGCCTAAAAAGCTCAAATTAGTTCAGAATTCAAGCTATCTTAAATGTCTCCACTACAACCTCATAGGCAATGCCATCCTATTCACCAAAGGTAGGAGAGTGTTTTGGGCCTTGCAGTGGATGAGGAGTGTGCCTCCACTGCCTGTGTTCTTGGCTGTAGAAAATGATGTTCCTTTAAAAAAGCCCCCCCTCAGAATGGTGTCAGACATACTTGCCCCCTAGTCATCCTAAGGCTCCACTGAGGGAACCCCCAAGTTAGAAAACCTCATTGGGAGCAACAATTACCAGCCCCATTTGTCATTGCACCTACTCTCAGCCCTAATTCCCCATCTCTCAAAGTGGAGATAGAGACCACAGATACAGTTGAGGTGTTTGGAGTTTCAGCCCTGCTATATTGTGGGACTATGGGATCATTTATTGATTCTGATTTTTGTAAAGAAAAACTGGCTCACCACTCAAAAGCATCTCCACCCTAGTCTGGTGTACAATATGGATGAAACTCGAAATGTGGTGGGATCCATCACTGAGGTGGCAGACCTGATTTTGGATCACAAGGAACACAGTGAGCATACCCCATTTGCAGTGACTCGTCTGGGTTGTCAAAAGTTGCTCTTAGGATATACCTGTTTGAAAGAACACAATCCAGAGGTTGACTGGTGGGCCAAACTGGCCATGCTCAGTTGTTGCACAGCAAAGTGTTGAACCTGTTGAGGAGAGATAAAGAAGGAGACACAAGAAAACAAGAGGGGTACTCAGTGGGCCTGGCTTTGTAGACAGAGGCCTCACCAACTTCTTGTTGAAGAGTTAAAAGATTTAGAAAGTCCATTGAAAACTAACCTAAAACTGGGAACTCTCAATCACCCTGTATGAACTCGGTGATTGAATCTTGTCCATTGTTCCCTTCCCAACAGAAATTATCATGCCAAGTTCCACAACCTCACAACATCTGGAAGAGGCAGCCCTTCATATCACCATTCCACTTATTTCAGAACTTTTAATCAACTTCAAAGAGCTCAGTACTTCAAAAAGTTATGTAGATGCTCAATGGGGATACAATAACATTCACACTAAGGAAGTTGATGAATGAAGGCAGCCTTCTGCATCAATTGGGGACTGTTTTGAACCACTGGTAATGTTCTTTGGACTCACAAATAATCCAGCCAGATTCCAGACAATGATGAATAAAATTTTTGCAGATCTTGTTCAAGAAGGAGTGGTGTGTGTGTATTTTCATGACATACTGATCTATTCAAAGACTCTGGAGGAACATCATTTAATTCTCTGAGTAGTCCTAGAACCATTGCAATATCACAAGCTCTACCTAGGTCTAGAGAAGTGTGAGTTCACTAAGATTGAATATCTGGGACTCATTATCTCTCATGGTCACATTGAGGTGGATCCAATTAAGATTGCAGGTGTGTCAGATTGGCTCAATCCCAAGAATAAAAAGGAAGCACAAGCATTCCCTGGCCAATTTCTACTATTACTTCATCCAAGACTCTTCCAAACTTGCATGTCCCTCATTTTATCTCACAGGGAAGGACATAGCCTGGAAGTGGTTCAACAGAGGCTCAACAAGCATTTGATGGTATCAAGGGTTGAGTGACCTCTGCTCTGGTCCTCATACTCCTAGATGACAATTGACCATTTCACATTGAAGTGGATAGTTCAGACTTTGCCACAGGAGCTACTCTGTTTCAACAGTCAGATTTTGATGGGAAGTGGCACTCAATGGCCTTTATTCCAAAATTCTGAATGCAGTCAAGCAGAACTATGAGATATATGTATGACAAAGAGCTTTTATCCATCATCCAGGCCTTGGAGGATGGGAAGGGGCTCAGCACATGGTAAAGATTGGGACTGACCATCAGAACCTCCAGGACTTTAGGTCAGCCAGAAATCTCAATTGCAGATAGGCTGGGTGGTCACTGTTTCTATCTTGTTTCAAGTATGATTTAAATTCTTTGTCACAGAGGCCAGATCTGTTAAGAACAGAAAACTGACTGATGTTGGTAGACCATCAGGGACCAAATGGAAGGACTTGGCTTCAGCTTATATGCTGTGCCCTTGCAAGTTACCGTCAGGTGTCCTTAAATTTCAGGCAGGTGGAAACTAGTCCAATTGAGTAAACCTCATGGTGGGTTACTGATCAGAAACTGAAGGATAAGTTGAGTGTTGGATTGAAGGCTTGGAGACTGGGGGTGAGCGAGCACAAGCAGAGGTGGAGAGTGGGATACTTAGAGCGAGACTGTGAGAGATGTATATGAGTGTTCTGAGTTGATATTCTGATTGATCTAATGCTACGATACATGAGTGGCTTATATATGGAAATCTGGCACTTATCTGAATGAAAACAGAACAAAGGAAAATACTCATGGAGAAGGTGGAACTACATATAGAGTGACACAAAAGGAGGATAGTCACAATTCATTGAATACACAAAATCTTATGAAAAACTCCTCATATTTTTAAGTGAGACTATTTCTCCTGGCTATGACTACATGTTTTAGGGATTTATATTTCATTAACCCAAAATTTCATCTTTAAGACTGGTACACTCCCTTAAAATATGCACAAATGTCATGGTTATACAAGATTATCTGGGTTCTTACCTAATCTTTGGGATAAAATACATTCTCTAGTATCTCCATGACTTTTAAAATGTCCACAAACATTATAGTTAACCAAAATTACTTGGGTTATGACTTAATCTTTGGGATAAGATGGGTTCTCTTGTATATTATGCAAACTTTCAAATATAGTTCATATAATTTAAATTTATTTGGTTTAGAAAGTTAACCAGAACTATCTGGCCAACCAATCCATGTTGTGGAATTTATCCCCAAAAGGATAATCTACATATGTTTGTTTGACTAACTTTTGTCAGATACAAGATAAATATTAATATTTCCTTATTCTCCAGAATATTATCTGATAGACTGAATTTGCTTAAATATTAATTCTACAACAAACAATATAAATATATATACTTTAGCAGGCAAATAACTTTTAAATTTTTGGGTTATCCTCCAAAACAGAGACTGACAGACAGAACATTATAAATCTGGATGTAGACTACTACAGGGCAGAAAAGATGTAAACTGGTTGTATGTTATGACCGTGTCACAACCCTATCGGTCCCGAGGTTATCGCCACTTATCAACATTTCAAGTCACCATCTCGGAAACCATCGGCCCCGAAGCTGACGTATGGTTTCGTGAAGATCAAACTCCGTTTACGCCCATGTCAAAATAACTCGTATTGTCTGGTCAAACTTTTGATACGTCCCTTTTATTATGTTGATCCGTTCAATCTTATGTTTCACATATGTCTATCTATATTTGTAGTCCTTGAACTATTTCCTTTTATCATAATCCCGCTCTCAGTTATCATCGGCCTCCGAACTAATCATAAACTTCCCATTCCTAGTCAAGCTTATTGTTAATGCCGTTTTCCGCCCTTCTCCCCATTAGTATTTTCTAGATGCCTGTTACTTGTATATGAACCCGCTGTAGTTGTAGCTACTAGGCAATCAGAATATCGACTCAGAATACCCTCATACGTCTGTAACAGTCCCATACTAAGAACCCCCCCATCCGCCTTCATGTACGCTTGCCCACTCCCGGCCCTGACCCCTTGGTGTGAGGAGTATGCTTTTACCACAGTTTCATTGTGGTAAAACACTCCTTTTATTTTATTTATATTTTACATATTCTATTCATATTTTTCTATCTTTCATATTCTTCAAATATTGCATATTTCATTAGTTCAAAGCATTGTGTATACTTGTGGGTGCACTCAGCACCAATTAGAACTCAGACACACTTTAACCCACACTGGAGGCACCCCAAGGTTTGTGGAGTTTTAAAACCTTTTGAAAATCCTAATATTTGGCCAAATTTTCTAAGAATTCATTGAACTGATAAATTATTTGAAAATTTTAAGTTTTAGTAGGATTTTCCAAAGTGGAAAATCATATCTGAAAACTTTAAATATTTGTATTAAAAAAGTCTGACTAATGATGCTTTCTCAGACTTCCTGATAAAAATATTTAAAGTTTTCAGATATGATTTTCCACTTTGGAAAATCCTACTAAAACTTAAAATTTTCAAATAATTTATCAGTTCAATGAATTCTTAGAAAATTTGGCCAAATATTAGGATTTTCAAAAGGTTTTAAAAATCCACAAACCTTGGGATGCCTCCAGTGCCAAGAACCACCACTCGTAAGACACAAACTAGGTCTACTATGAGCGGTGATCAGGGTAACGTGTCAGCTACCACATAGGTAGCATTATCTGAACTACTGAATACTTCTGGCCTTGAACTATAACAGTCGAGGCCTCCACTTGAACCATCACACTCGTTGACTCCTTTGTCATCTCGTGCTCTTTCTCTCACTTTCTCTTATATTGCACTGAATAGGTCAATATCCTTCCTTTCTACTCATTTCTTCGTATATAGAACGGTCAGAACTTCCGCCATTCTTCACACTTGGCCCGATGCTCGACTTGTCCTTCGGTTCTGATCGGTATCTCGCCAAAAGGAGCTCTTTAGGATTAGTCTTCGCCCACCCGAAATCTAAGGACACCCTACGGATATTTGTGAGGGCGCAGCACATAAGCTGAAGCCAAGTCCTTCCGATCGGTCCCTGTCAGCCACTGACATTAGTCAGTTTTCAGTTCTTAACAGTATATTCTGATTTCACACTCGCATTTTCCGTTTAATCATGCCCCCAAGAAGAAATGCCAAGCCAAGCGGTGAAGCAGAATCTTCCACTCTCAAGTCTCCTTTCCTGTATACAGCCCGAGCTACTCAGAGAACCCTGCTACCAGAAACCTCCGAAGAATCTCGCTTTGTGGAGATTACTGGCAATGCTGAAGAAGTAACTGAAGCAACTGAACCCAAAGCAACTGAAGAGATTAACAATCAACCAGTTTCGGAACACGAACCCGAGGATGGCGACCAACCTCAGGCTAGTGGCTCCAAGAAGTCTGCAAAAAAGAAACCGGCTCTCGACCCTGAAGAGACATGGGAATTGTTTTCAGGTACTCTAGGATCCCTTAATGAATTCATTAAAAGCAATATCAAGGAAAAGGAACAAACCCGAGTCAACAAATTCAAGCCATTCACTGGCTCAAACCTGAAGAAATTGCCGACATTTCTTATGCAATGTCGATTCAATTTTCGGGACCGCCTGGCTGCATTCGCAACGGATGACCGAACGGTAAACTTTGCACTCTCATACCTTAAGGATTCCGCAGCAGCCTGGTTTGAACCCGCATTCTCTGGCCTCACCTCTGAAGACCCCGATTGGCTTCACGATTGGGATGCCTTTGTCGAGGAACTCGAAACCAACTTCGGTCCCTACGACCAGACCGGCGATGCTGAAACCACGCTTTCTAATCTCAAAATGAAAGACACTCAGCGCATCACCGATTACATCGTCCAGTTCAACAACCTCGCCGCGCATTGCGACTGGGGCGATTTGGCCCTCCGTCACCAGTTTTACTCCGGCCTTCTGTCTCACCTCAAAGATGAAGTTTCCAAAGGAGAGACCGGCAAGCTGAAGACCCTCCCTCTCATGCGTCTGAAAGCCCAAAATGCAGATGCCCCAATACTGGGAATGACATTTGGAAATTAGTCGCGAGAACCCTTCGGACAAGAAATCATTGGACAATAAGAACACCAACAAGTCTGGTAATCAAAACACCAACAACAGTGGCAACTCAACCTCCGATAAGAAGTCCGAAAACAAAGGGGCTAACGACAAAAAAGGCAAGGGAAAACAGTCGAATAAGTCTCAAGACAAAGACAAACCCGACTTAACCGGCAAACTTGGCTCCGATGGCAAGCTCCTACCACAGGAAAAGCAATGCTGAATGGACAACAACCTTTGTTTGTTGTGCGCAGATCCCAGACACCAAGTTGCTGCATGCCCAAAAGCCACAAAAACCCGATTGGCCAATACAGCCACAACCTCACCACCGGCCAAGCCGGCTGCCGAGTCGAAAAAAGATTAAGCAACTCTCTGGATTCCGTGCGGTTGGAGAGTTGTGTTGAATCTCCTCGCACACCGGAAAATTGTCACCTTAATGCATCCGCCTTGTATGATCCTAATTCTTTGTTCATAAACCTTACTTCAGAACCTCTTGGGAATCTCACTTTTCGAGCCCTCATAGATTCAGGTTCAACCCATTGTTTTATAGATACAAGTTTTTCCCAAAAAAATCAGTTAAAAACTTATGCAATAGACCCGATTCTGCTCCGACTCTTTGATGGTACCTCAAACTCCATAATCTCACAAACCTGCGAACTCCGACTTCGGTTCCCGTGTGGAACCTTTCAGACAGTTATGTTTTTTGTAACACAGTTGGACCCGAGTTGCTCCGTGGTTCTAGGACATAACTGGCTCACCTGCTACAATCCGTTGATTGATTGGGTATTGGGCAGTATCCATTTCCGAACCCCGTCGGCACCCGATACGACTGGTCCATTTCCGCCTGTTTTGGCAAATATGGCCTCTACAGCACCTCCGGCCCCCGTGGCAAATCCAAGCTCTCCGCCATCTGTCTCTCTAATAAACACCGCAGCTTTTATGAGAGCCATCAAGTTGGACAGCTCCCGAGCATTTACAGTCAATCTTAAAGTTGACAAAGTCACCAGTCGCTTTGCATCCCCGGTGGCTGAACCGATCGCAGATTTGGAAGGTGTTCCCAAAAAATACCATGAATTTGCGGATGTCTTCAGTAAACAAAAAGCAGATCGACTCACCCCTCACAGGCCTTACGATTTGAAAATTGATATTGAAGATGGTTCACATCTGCCCCTAGGCCTGGTTTATCCTCTCTCGCAGTCTGAATTATCGGCTATCTGAGATTTCTTGGATGAACATTTGGCTATAGGTTTTATCCGACCCTCAAAGTCTTTTTATGGAGCCCCTGTCCTATTCGTTCGGAAAAAAGACGGTTCCCTTCAACTTTGCGTTGACTTTCGAGGACTAAATGTGATCACTCGAAAAGACAAGTACCCATTACCACTAATCTCTGATTTACTCGATGCCCCTCGGAAGGCCCGAATCTATACAAAGATAGATCTCAAGCATGCCTATCATTTGGTTCAGATCGCCGAAGGCGACAAATGGAAAATGGCTTTTCACACTCGCTATGGCTCCTTTGAATGGTTAGTAATGCCTTTCGGCCTCACCAACGCTCCGTCGGTCTTTCAATGTTTTATCAATGACATTTTTTCTGACCTCCTCGACGTTTTTGTCATTGTGTACTTAGACGACATCCTCATATTCTCTGAAGACCCTACACTTCATGACGAACACATTCGTGAAGTTCTCCAAAGACTCCGAAAACATGGTCTTTTTGCAAATGGTAAAAAATGTTCTTTTGATGTCGACACAGTTGAATATTTAGGTTTTATGATGGGACCTGACGGTCTCCGCATGGACAACTCTAAAATTCAAGTCATTCAAGATTGGCCAGAACCCCAAAAGGTTAAGGATATTCAATCCTTTTTAGGCTTTGCCAATTTTTATCATTGTTTCATTCACAACTACTCAAAAATTACCATTCCGCTCACTCGTCTTACTCGCAAAGACACCCCGTGGATTTTCTCCGAAGAATGCCGATCGGCATTCCAGGAGTTGAAAAGTGCGTTTACATCTGCCCCTATTTTGTCGCACTGGAAGCCTGACGTTCAACTCATCGTGGAAACTGATGCATCGGACTATGTGCTTGCTGCGATATTGTCCATTCTGGACACCGATGGTGAAGTACACCCAGTAGCTTTTCTGTCTCACACATTTTCGGCACCCGAACTTAACTATGACATTCACGATAAGGAACTACTTGCAATATTTGAAGCTTTCAAGACATGGCAACATTATTTGGAAGGCTCAGCCCACCTGGTAGATGTTATTACAGCCCACAAAAATTTAGTTTACTTTTCAACCACAAAACTTCTCACCCGTCGACAAGCTCGATGGTCCGAATACCTCTCTGCTTTCAACATGGTAATTCGTTTCCGTCCCGGCCACCTTGGTGGAAAACCCGACGCTATGACTAGACGATGGGACGTCTATCCTAAAGAGGGGAGTAGCGACTACGCCACAGTTAATCCGCATAATTTCAAGCCTATGTTTTCATCGGAACAACTGTCCGTGTCTATCTGAGCCACTTACCTCATTCATCCAGTCTTGCAAAGTGTTATCCTTATGGATACCGAAAAATTACATCAAGATATTCTATCGGCAATCCCATTAGACCCAGTCAGCAAAGCACACCTTGAGAACCCGTCCGACCCCGATCAACCCCAATGGTCATTAGACTTACAAGGTTTCATTAGACTTGACAATCGCATTTATGTACCGGACTCCAACACCCTTCGGCTGCGAATCCTACAACATAAGCACGACCACCCAATCTCAGGACATTTCGGCCTCAATAAGACCCTCTCACTCATTAGAAGAGAATATACATGGCCCGGCATCCGAGATTTCGTTAAGCACTATTGTAAATCTTGTACTACGTGTTTACGCTCTAAATCACAGTGACACAAACCATATGGCCTACTCAAACAATTACCAATACCGGAAAAACCTTGGAACTCGATTTCTATGGATTTCATCGAGCACCTACCGGTATCCAAAGGTCACACAGCAATCCTAGTTGTTGTGGATCGGCTCACCAAACAAAGTATTTTCATTCCAACATATGACACAATAACATCTGTACAGTTAGCTGAACTATTCGTCACCCATGTATTTTCCAAGCATGGCGTCCCATCGCATGTCACATCCAATCGCAGATCCGAGTTTGTCTCTCACTTCTTTAGGTCACTCGGGAAAGCACTAGACATGAAGCTACACTTCACTTCCAGCTATCACCCGGAAGGCGATGGCCAAACCGAACGCATGAATCAAACCTTGGAACAATACACCCGTGTCTATTGTAACTATCAACAAGACAATTGGAAATCACTACTACCGCTAGCCGAATTTGCATATAACAACGCACCAAATGCCACTACTGGCATTTCACCTTTCTTCGCAAATAAAGGCTACAACCCCAACATTGCAATCCACCTGGAACATGATCTCGCATCCACCTGTGCTCAAGACTTTGTTATAAACCTTGACGAGCTACATCAAGAACTTCGTAAAACTATCGCAATGGCTCAAGAACGATACCAATGGTCTGCGGATAAGAACTGACTTCCGCCTCCTGACTTTAAGATCAGAGACTGAGTATTCGTTAAAGCCGAGTTTTTCCGAACTACTAGACCCTCTAAGAAGCTTTCTGAAAAATATTTAGGTCCTTTTGAAGTTATAGCACAAGCCGGCACACTTTCATGGACGCTTCGGCTCCCCGACAACATGCGTGCTGTCCACCCGGTATTCCATGTATCTATGTTAGAACCTTGTGTCCCTAACAGTATACCGGATCGCATACAACCACCACCTCCACCCGTGATTATTGATGGGGAACCAGAATTCGAGATATCAGAGATCCTAGACTCAAAAATCGACAATCGCCGACGCTCATGCAAATTACTTTATTTGGTCAAATGGGCTGGCTATGAAGGTACACTTCATGGATCCTAGCTACCGAGCTCGGTAATGCCTTGGAAATCATTTTAGGGTTTCACCAAGCTTATCCGAACAAACCTGGTCCTCTCAATTCTTTATAAGTCTATCATGCAGTATCTGACCTTTTCCCAACTATGCCTTATGTTTTCACGCTATGATTTGTTTGTTTTAAAGAAAAACCGATATATTTCTACTATCTAAGTTTCTTCCTCTACAACTTCTCCCTCCTCTCCGGCCTCCAAACCCTCCCCTGCACTGACAGCCACCGATACCGCACCACTGACCTTTTCCGACACCCCAATCTCGTGCCCAATTCCATCGCAACTCGAGACTTCCAAGTATTGCTCAAGCTGACCTCCAAGAGACTCAATAACACTGGTCTGCTTCTCCAGCCCGACGCCCAAAAGTCGCAACTGCTCGGTCATGAGCCCTTGATGTCGCAGAGTCTTGTATCGGAACTGAGTCATCTCCGAGAAGTATGTCCGCATAAGGCGGTTTTGCTCTTCTAGAGCATCGGCCTGTCGCTCCTGGAACGATCCATCGGCCCCCGGGAAGACACACCCAAGCTTCTGATCGGTGCACTCTTGGCAAGTGTGGCCCCAACCATTGGCCCGGGGATGGCAGGTTTGACCCCATTTTGTGCACCGATTGCACTTAGGGTCATTTTTGGGCCCCACCTTGGGGGCCTGCTTTTGTTTCTATAGGAAAATTATTTAGAAAAGTTTTTTATTTAGGGAAACCAAACCCACCTTGGGGCTCAACGGCCCTGGTGCATCCTCCTTGTCCTCCTCTCCCTCTTCATCATCGGACTCCGAAGGCGTCGCAGCCTTGCACTAACAAATATTGTCAGTAAAGTTTGCAAAAGATACCGGAGCCGACTTACCTTTCCCTCCCGCTTCTTTTTTGTCACCTCCTCCTGCGCCTGATCGGCCTCCTGCTGCTTGTTCTTTGCAAGCACTGCTTCCCAGTGCTTGCGTGTGGCCTCTTCCGCCACCTGTTTCTTCTCCTCAGCCTCGATGGCCGCCAACTCCTCCTTCTCCTTCCACTCCTCCTCTTCACGCGCCTTTCTCTTCTGCTCGAGTATATGCCGACGCTCCTGTGTGTTCGCCGTACCACTCGGGACTGACATGGGCGCAACTGTTAACCTAACCGGGAAGGGCTTTGACCCCGAGCCTATGGTCATGGTGGTTAAGGGAAGAGAAGTAGAATTTCAAGCGCCAGGACCCCTCGAATTTTTATATGTAGAATTTTGCCGAGTCACATGATGTTTTGACACACCCAGCCATACCCGACAAGTTTTTACATACGGGATCTAGATTTTCGGCCTCCTTGGGATTTCGGCCAAAAGGGGAGATACTGTTACGACCGTGTTGCAACCCTATCAGTCCCGAGGTTATCGCCACTTATCAACGTTTCAAGTCACCATCTCAGAAACCATCGGCCCCGAAGCTGACGTATGTTTTCGCGAAGATCAAACTTTGTTTACGCCCACGTCAAAATAACTTGTATTGTCTGGTCAAACTTTTGATACATCCCTTTTATTACGTTGATCCATTCAATCTTATGTTTCACATATGTCTATCTATATTTGTAGTCCTTGAACTATTTCCTTTTATCATAATCCCGCTCTCGGTTATCATCGGCCTCCAAACTAATCATAAACTTCCTGTTCCTAGTCAAGCTTATTGTTAATGCCGTTTTCCGCCCTTCTCCCCATTAGTATTTTCTAGACGCCTGTTACTTGTATATGAACCCGCTGTAGTTGTAGTTACTAGGCAATCAGAATATCGACTCAGAATACCCTCATACATCTGTACTAAGAACCCCCCCATCCGCCTTCACGTGCACTCGCCCACTCCTGGCCCCGACCCCTTGGCCCGATGCTCGACTTGTCCTTCGGTTCCGATCGGTATCTCGCCAAAAGGAGCTCTTTAGGATTAGTCTTCGCCCACCCAAAATCTAAGGACACCCTATGGATATTTGCAAGGGTGCAGCACATAAGCTGAAGCCAAGTCCTTCCGATCGGTCCCTGTCGGCCACCAACATTAGTCAGTTTTCAGTTCTTAACATGTGGCTGCAGAATCAAGGAGGGCTGTAACAGACATTCTGTTTGGCCCCCTGGTCGATTGAGCTGAGTATTGACTACTATTTATATTGTGCTATCTGCTCTGTTTGAAATACTGGAGCACCCTAGCAGTTTGTGTGAGGGTGCAACACATAAGTTGAAGCCAAGCTCCACTACAGTTATAGAGTCAGTCCTCCCAACTAGTATGATCTATCATCAGCCCCCTGACTCAGAGCCTTCTCCTTTCTCATGGCTTAGATCTTAACAGAGCTGTTGTTGACATGGGTTTTGCTTCAGTGTTAAGGAGTCTGACTGAGATGGGATCATATCTGGCAGACTATCTAGCACACTAAATTTGTTGCTCCATTAGGACATGTCTTTCACCAATAGGGCCTTCAAAATCCTTCTTTTCTTCATCAAACCCCTTCCTCTTTTTCTCCATTTCCTTCTTGAGTTCCTCTTTCATATATGCCTTGATGGCATCATAATCCATGCTGTAAATGTTCATATTGGACCTACACTGATTTGCTTTGTGCCCTGGTTTCCTACATTTGAAACACACAATGGGTTTAACAGACTTCCAACCTGAGTCAACCTCCATGGGTACAACCTCAGATATTTTTGGCATTCTGAGCTGCTTGACTGGAGGGACTAGAATTGTTATTCTGCTGGGGTGGGGCTGGCTTTTGGGACTTGGAGAGCAGGCCAGAATTTTTCTTGCTAGCTTCTCTTTGCCTCCATTGCCTATCCAATTTTGTGGCCCAGTCAAACCAACCTTTCAAGGTAGTAGGCATTTCTGAGAGAGTATATGTATATCCTGTCTACCAAGGCAGAATTGAGGCCCTGCTCAAAAATTTCAATGAGAGCAGCACCATTGTACAGAGTATCCTCCTTTAATTACCTAAACTTGGCAATATAGTCCTCAGCACTTTGTAAACCTTGTTTGAGTTCATTCAACTTATGTCTGCCTGTGCTGGCAGGATTTGGATCTCCAAATATCTGTTTTAAGTCCTTTAGGAAATTATCCCGATACTCCCTCTATTGGAAAACTCCTTAACTTTGAGTTTGGCCCAAGGTTCAGCAGTTCCTCCTTTCATGTAAGACAAGGAAAAGATGATCCTGTCAGAGTCATCATGAAAGTAGAGGGAGAGTTGGGTGACAAAGGTATCTGTTTTCTGCTGTGAACCATCAAAGGAGTCTGCAGTGGCTACCTTGAGAGTTTTGGCTGATGAGGTGGGTGGCAGTGAGAGACTGTCTAGAAGCTGCTGCATCTTAATAATATTTTGCTGCAGTTCTTGAATGGAAGGAGTAGGGTTCTCCATTGTATCTGTAAAAAAAAGGAAAGAGGTGGGGTCCAATAGGGTAGGATGTGTACTGGTCTTCTCTCAGAAGTGTGTGTAGAAAACTAGCTACAAAAGTGTCCTTAGTCTAACTAATGTAACTATTGTAAACTAACAAAAGGATGACTGAACACCCAGTTGTTAGCACTCTGGCTTATTCCCAGAATCACAGGGATGACTACCTGGATATTTTCTGGAGAACTAAAGGCTGCCTTGTACAAGGATCTGTTATGTTAGAGTAAACTGCAAGCCGGGGAACCACAGTATGAAACTCTCTATGTAGGTACTAAGTAACTTAGATAGAGTGGTGTAGAATAAACCAGTGATATAGCTGGGCTTCCAGTTGAGGTTTCTACCCCTCAACTGGACTAACTATATACTGTACTACATGGTCTGTGCACCTGTCTGTAGGACTATCTGTGTGTTTAGTGGAAATCCCAAGAGATTGAAACTGGGGTCTAGTTATGTACATCTTGAAGTATTTATACTAAAGAATAATTAAATAAAGTTTTAACAACTAAACCTCCTTCACAAATGGTTCAATTTTGTTTTGTAAACTACTAATAGATTAATTATGTGTGGCCCAAAATCTCATATGCCTCAATGGACTATGTATATATTTCAGAATGTATGCTAATGCTCACTCTCCAAAGTATCAATGCCAAGATAGAGGCTGAATATTTAAATCAAAATAGTATTATTGTGAGTAAGGTAAGTGATATTGTTTGTCAGCTTGAAATATTTAATCTTCATGTTGTGAATGAAAGGTGATGAGTAGGTATCCCCTGATGAATTGAGAAGCTACTTATTTTTTTGGGTTCTTAATGTTGTAATTTGAATATCTGAAAGGGGAGATATCAAAACTGGCGACCCTGGTGAGATGCTACCGGAAGGTGTTCCGCTGCGACCGGAGGTGATCCGTTGCGACCATATTAAGTCATATGCATACCCTTCCCACCCATCCACCCGCGACAACACAACACCCACACCAAGGCGTTGAGGTTGGGGAGATTGTGCGCAGTATATATATGTGTCAGGGAGAACTCTTCTTTGTGAGGTATCGTAGGCCTTAGGTATCGTAGGCCTTAGGTGCGTGAGGCGATCCACAACTGTTGGTCGCTGTACCCATTAGTTTTTACTTTCTTTATTTCCATTTCCCTTCCCTGTTTGGTTCTAGTCCTTTATTTTCTTTCTTCTCTTTTTGTCAACTCTACCAGGCTTGATGCCCCGACAGTTCACTGTACAGCAGACATGTCCTCCTCTGATATCTTCCTTCCCTTTACCCTTCATTTTTTTCGCTCATATGAACAGATGGTGTAGGTTAACTATGAACATACAATGTTATAAATGGGATAATAATTGACAGTAGCCTGAGTTCTGTCACGCATTTGTTGGGCCAGCGGGAGTTACACAAATCCAATCGCATATCCCTGTGTTGCCTTATGGCATATACAGTCGACTCTCTGAAAACCTATAACTCTGGGAATCCACCGAGGGTAATGGGACAATTTTCCGACGAACCCCTTTTGGAACACCGCAAAATCCTTCGCAAGGAGATGATCTTCAAAAGATGAATTTTATTGTGTACTAAATCTTGCTTAGAATAATAGACATTTTAGTTCACACAAGAGTGGAACTAAAGGTCATCTTTAGGTTTAATTTAATTCGAAGTGAATATCACGTCTAGTTTTAATAAAACTAGAGATGTGATATTTACTTAAGATTTAGTACACAATAAAATTCATTTATTAAAGCTCATCTCCTTGGGAAGGATGATTTTGCGGTGCTCCAAATGGGGTTCACTGCAGCAGAAGTGTTAAGAGAGTGTCGACTGTATAAGCAAAGTTTTAACTAAATTAGCGCAATATCCTCCGTAAACACTATATAGCTACCGTAAGGTACTCGTTGTAACAAAGTATGCTCAGTCGACTCGTAAGAGTGGTTCGACTGTATTTGTTACCTGTAACAAAGTATGCTCAGTCGACTCGTAAGAGTGGTTCGACTGAGGTATGAGGCTGCTACTGTGCTAGCTAAATAGGTTTCGGATATGCGGTGGAAGAAAGCGCTACGATAGTGGTATACGTGTCTAAGGTACGTAACGTCTTGGTATGGTCATGTTAACTTGACATAGAGTTGGGTGATACTACTTAGCGTTGTCATATAGACTTAACATAGGCTTGGGCGCTCGAGTCTATCTCAACACTCGTTCTATCAAAGGATAGTGTTTTCTATTTAGGGCCTTGGGTCCTGGCTCACCATTTCCAAGTTTGAGCCGACATCAGCGACCTCACCCTTAACCATTTTGGGCAGACAGATATGTAGATAACGTGCCACCCGGCATTTCGGCTGTCAGATGTTATATGACCTGTTTCGACACCAACATAACGAAATAGTCCTAAGTCATCTGCGTTTAAAGGGAAATATTTTGAATTCACGTAAATGCACAGTTCTCCAAATATAAGAGACAAATCATCCAAAGGAGACGTCTCTAAAGGATTATTATACCATATCGGCTCATATACAGCCGACGTTTCCTAACTTTAATCCTAGGTACAGCCTGTACCTAGGATTAAAGTGCAGTGATACATTTCAAATTCACGTCAATCGATCTAATCATCATGAATTACCGAATGCATTGGTTTTCATTGACTGATTCTAATGTCAAGGATTCAATAAGTATATATGTAAGGCGTGGTTAGTGTCTGCTGGGACAACAGGTGCAAGCAGAAATGGGATATTCATAGTAAAGAGCCATGGCTGATCGTGCTCCGCGTCTAATTGGGTTATTAACCTTAATCACACATTCAATGGTTGTCATCGACTGACTGCTGCTATTGATTGACAGCGCGACTCTGCGTCGCTTAATGAAGGCGGAAGTACCTCGAGTTGACTCGATGAGGTCAGTGGATTGAGTGTCCTTGATCAGGACTAATGTGTTACTTAACCGCTTCGGTGGAGGTTCAGAATGTGAGTATATTGACAGCCCCGAACCCTCGTGACTTGAGTCGCAAGTGCTGTACGCCTCGACCATCTTGCACCTGGCTCTTGTTTATGGACCCACCACTCAATTCCCCTGTCTCCTTCCCATTAGCCTCCACATATGGTCAGCTTACAGTCGTTTTGAGCGACGCTGATGCTGTACGATTTGCGACTTGTATGTGTACTGCTTCTGGGATTTACCGCATTGATTTATTTTGCTCACTGTATGTTTATGTATGTTCAGTGGCTTCAGTAGTACGTAGAGATAACAACTTTGGATGGAACCCACTCTCCTGATAATCTGCTAAAGACATTAATGTTGTACGACCACATTTTGACCGTGGCTATCGAGGTTCGTTAGTCGGCTTCCAAAATGATACTGTAGGAACTCACATCGCGTTTCTGTCAGGTCGAACGAATTTGGTCGTGCGCTATACTTTCCAAGATACTTCATTTACGTCTCTTATCAACGTTAACATTCACAGACTTCCATGGGGACGTGCCAAACTGCTATTTATTGTCAATAGGTATATAACCCCGCCCATGATCGTGTCAGTCTCACTATTTTAATTTAAAATTCAAGTCTAATCGATTATTGAACCATAGTTTTAATGCCATTGGTGTGTTGGGTTTCTGCTGCTATTCTGGGAGCACATTCATTTACGAGTCGAGCATTGTAGTGCTGACACTCAGAGAGCTTCCTTCTTCGGTGCGTGTAAGAACGAAATACAAACATGCTATATTAATAATCAATTACCCAGTTGTGCGCCACTTCTCTTGATTGTGTCTGCAATCACTTACAGTTGACGATATATACAGTTGCGCGTTCTGGCTCCAATGGCAAGCTTGGTTAGCCTCTTATAAGTCTAACCTTGCTCAAGCTGTTTGATACGTTACTATCAGGCCGACATTAGTAGCAATTGGGACTGTCGAACTCATCCTTATTACGAGAATATCTGCAATCTGTCTGTTCTTTTAAGCACTCTGATGTGCCCATTTTTTAACTGAATGACGTTGATAGATGGGCATAATAAGGTATGTATTCTGCTGAAGGATTACCAGTAATTCACACCACCTCTTATCCTGGTGAAATAGATTGTCTGCCGTTCTTTGATATTGTTATACTTTTGTGAGTAGTATTAGTATTGCATAGATCCAAGTTATTTTTCCTGAAAATTGATTAATGTTTCCTCGCAGGCGGACTTGGCTCCATGCTCGGAATTCTGGGCTTTTTATATCGTGGAACACCAAACCGTAAGCCTGTATAACTCCTCCGTGAGTCGTAAGGTCAATATAGGGGATATTTTCAGCTGTTCCACCTAGTTCATTTTTGCCTGGATGCTATTCTATCAGTTTCGTCCCGTGGTTATATGGATTTTGGTAAACAAATTTTACGACGAAACCAACTTGCGGTAACATACATTTTTAGGGTTGCCCCCGTTCTTGTAGAAAGTTTGTTGGTTCCCTTCATAATGTGATGACTAACTCCTGATTGAAATATGTAGGTGTCACCATGGCCCTTATGATTTATAAATCGATACGATTACTATTCCGCAAGGCGGGCAGTCCTACGTGAGCCGAAAACGTTATATAAATTTGACATGATAATCAACATTTCAGCAGAATGAGACTACTTAGCAGAGACTCTTTGATATATTTTTCAATCATGTTCTGTGAGTCCCGTCATTTTCTTAGTAAAATATATGACTCGATCATCAATCTGAATCATTTGTGCAGCCGTTCTTATCTCAAATCTTTTCATATTTAAATATGCACCACCTTTCTTTTCGTCGCTATTGATAGGGTAAGAGGTCCAACTATCTCTCGCCAAGCTATCATAACTGACTCCAGAACCACAGCCCCTCTAGCTCCATTGCATGTATAGCGGTGCGTGGAGCTCCTTGTTTCTTAAAATATAAACAAACATACATCCAGGCAGCCCGGATGATGATGAACCTTCGTTCACTACGATTTGACCCAAGATTAGATGCCGAATTATTCCCTGATGGCTATGAAATGAGCTTGTATACACAGTCGACAAATACGACAAAGTTCTGGAGCTCGATGTTTCGCTGATACACTACTACAAAATACACGCGCGCGCCATTGACGAAGTGTTCGACAGCCTGGGACCCACACAAAATATGGGTGCAATGCATAGTGATCACTTGATGTGCCAGTGATTCCGCCAAGTGTAGTGTACAATGTATCATATTATAATTCATCTATTCTCTCAGGGAGAGACAGCACGCCTAGCGTCCCTTGCCCACGCCATGTTTGAACACTCGAACTACATACAACTAGTATTACGACAGCTCCCTCATAATGCCCTGAGCCTCAGAAAGGTATTAATAAGATAACATGAAGACAATTGAGACATTGCCATTATACGTCGAGGTTATCTCCGCTATCGGGCGAATTTCCACATCCCATGTTAAACTGTCCATCAACTCACTACATGGGGATTGTGTCTCGAGAACTGGACTTAGCGCTATGGTGATCCCATGTCCAAATATTCTTATGCTTACTTGAGATCGTTGTTTAGGAATTGTCGCTTGCTAGGTGCCATCTTTTCCAAGTAGCTTGGCCATGAGTACAGCTTTTCATTTCCTTCTGAATCCGAGTCCTCCCAGAGATGTAAGAGTAAACAGAAGCAAGATGCAAGTCAGCTCCACCACAGGAGAAAATAAACAATGTCAGGCCTTGTCCGTTCAAATAACCAGCCACAGCCATACAAACCGCAAGTACAGATTGTTAATATTGGTTGAATGAATATCCCAAAAGAATGTCTTGTTGACTTGACACCTGCCTTTATATCATCTTCACGGCTCTGACAGGCATAAATAGTGTCGTAGAATAATTGTCCAGCCGTTCAAGACTGTAATCAGATCGCATGCATATAAATCTACGAACACATACCATAATATAACAAAAATAGTATCTCACCTGCCACGAGGAGAGAATCGACTAGGTAAAGGTTTAAGTGGCGGTAAGACATCGTGGAACAAAGGAAGGAACAAAGGAAAGAAATTGAACAATAGATACGATCCACGATCGAGGGTTGCCTCATTGTTCTCTGGGAGACCCCGGGTCCGCTACACCCCTTCAAGCACAAGTCTCGATTCATAACACTCTCCCTGGCTAAGTGTGCCCTTCAGAATCGCATAGACGAAGTGCGAGTGTGGATGCATAGGACCATACCTTCTCCTGTCCTTGGCCTAAAGGTATGTATCTTCTGTATTCTCCCCTTGTCTGTAAGGTATCTGCCTTATTCACCTTTTGGGCAGAAGGCATCCTCCTTATGGTGGCACAGACCCACTTAGCAGTAGGAACACTGCTTACATCTATGTCTATGTATTTCCTTGGGGTATGTACATAAGTGGCATTTCAGGGCTCTTCAAGGTAGTTTTAAGATCCAAGGTCCTTGTTACAAGCCTGGTCAACCTTATCAAAATTTCTCTTGAATTTTACTTAAACATTTTTCAATTGCATTCAAGGTACATAAGGACAGAAAACATTTTCCTGATGAGCTCACCAGGACTGTGGCCACTGACACAAATAATATTTTATTGACAATTGCTGAATAGTAGTCAAAGTTTTTCTACAATGTTGAGCACAGGATGCATCATTCAATGAGGTATCAATTTACCCTGCAGATGAAACATAAGGCTACAATAGGACATAAAGGCTCACAAATAGATATGTCAAAAGATCACAAATAAAACTCAACTTAGTAATACAATAATAAGGATATGGACTATGTTGCAGATTTTCTGACTGACTACCCCTGCTTCTTTCATTGCCTTTCTATGCCTTTCAATGTTAATCAATGACTTATATGATATAAGAATGAACTCATGAATAATGTCAGTCTGAGACAAGTTGCAAGTTGAGTTAAATAGTATTGATGAAAGTTAAACCAAAGTGTCAAGGTTGAGTCAAAATCAAGTTCAAAGATTGTCGGAACTCACCTTTGTATGTTTGTGATGGTTGTGACAGCCACCATGTCCAGCTTCCTAGAAGGCAACAAGAAGACACCATGCACCAAGCATAGATACCACCCTTGCCATTGAGGCTCTGTTTTTAGTTGGCACTGTATAAAATTTCATAAGTGGTTTTTCTAACTTTAGCTGCCCATCCAGACCAACTTGTTTGTCAGAGTCACTGTCAAAATATCATTGGTAATGCATGTGGGCATTATGGACTAGAGTGGTACCTATTGTGGGGAGAAGAGTATGGATAAAAAATGTCTGAGGATGAACTGATCAATCCTCAAGCTAGAAAAAATTGATTAGATCAACTCTTTGACTCAACTATCTTTTGACACTCTTGACACTCTTTGACTTAACCTTCAGCTTGTCTCAGATTGACATCATTCATTATTTCATACATGATCTTATTCTTAAGTCATATACTGGTCATTGACTAATATTCAAAGGTATAAAAGGGCAATGAAAGGAGAAGTCAGTCAGAAAATCTGTACCTTAGTTGTTTTGTTCTGTATTATGTAATCATTAAACCTTTCCAAGACCTTTTCAAGGTGATCATTCATGAGTATTTGTGTCCTAATATAGCCTCACATTTCATGATCAGGACAAATTGATACTTCATCAAATGAGCCATCTGACACTTGACATAATACAGTAGTAGAATCACTTTGACTATTATTCAACAACTGTCAAGAAAATTCAATCCATGTCAGTATTTTCTGACTATTACTGTTGTTGAAGTCTAAGACATGATCTGAGTCTGCCAAAGAGTCAAATACTACAGCACTTCAATCTGTGGCCCTTATAAGACTTTTAATCTTAAGATTGCAGGTTTGACCCCCATGTGGGGCTCCACTATGTAAGACTAGTATCTGCTGCAGGTGCAGACAGACACTAGAATGAGTGATGGGGAATAAACCACTACTGTATTATAATCCACATGTACAGAATATATACAAGTGGAGAACAATGGGAATGAGAACAATAGGAGTGAGAACAAGGGAATTGGAACAATGGGAAATGGTGAACAATGGGATCAAATATTACCAAATCGCAGTGTAGGGAGTGTCACTCTCTTACACCTCCCAGCTCCCTTACACCTCCCAGGCACTTGAACATTGACTGTCCCCAGTCAACCTACCATCAGAGTTTGAAAGGGCATCCCAGAAGCTGTCAGTCAAACCATTTTAATCATCATTAAATTTGTACCTCCTCCGCCAGAGGGGCCAAAAATACAACGTGGAGAAATGGGTTCAAACAAGAAGAAGACTTGAGGGTCCCTAAATCACAGTGTCAGACACTGGCATTAATAGGCATGTGAGACATACAAATCACGAGGTATTTCCACTTCTGAGTATCTCTGGCAGCTGAGGACTATTGTCACATACGTTTTGGTATCATTTCCAAAAGCACTGCCGAATTTTGACTTCTTGCTTTCTAGCTTCTTTGCCTCACAGATGCTGCTGAATTTTGACTTATTGCTTTATACTTTCTTTGTCTCACGGAGCCAGGATAAGTGATGAGAGAAATGAGGATTTTGAGAGGCTTGTGTGAGATGCAGTGGGTTGTAGGTGGAAGGACAGGGTGGAACAGAATTGGTGAAATGTGGATGGGGTGTAGGACTGACAAAAAGTGCACTGATGAACAAGACAGATCATGAATGTGCGCCGATAGAAAGGAACAGACGCAGGATGCACCAGTGGACAAGAGTGATGCGAGTGAGGGGGTGTTGATGTGGACGTGCGCTGGGGAACGAGACTGACACAATTGTGCATGCTGAGAGAAAGGAACAGATGTGGTGATATGCTGACAGACGAGAGTGATAGGGCCTTGACACGAACGTGCGGTGTGCAGGGGTGCGCAGTGGCATGGATGTGTGCATGTGTGAGGGTGTGTGGCGGTGTATGTGCACAGGGAGCACATGCAGTGGCAGCACGCAGACATGAGGTTCCAGGGCGTGAATGGCAGTCATCATTGTCATCTAATTGGGGAAGTGCGGGTGCCAACAGGTGCTGACATCTCTTAAGGGAGTGTGGAGATGTGCACCGGGGAATGAGACCGATGTGATCATGCGCTGAGAGAAAGGGGCAGAGAACACAATGAGAGACAATGATGCGACGAAATGAATGGGACACATCGACAGTTTGGAAGGGGTGTCGACGCTTTCAAGGGGTGTCGACGCTTTCAAGGGGTGTCGACGCTTTCAAGGGGTGTCGACACATCAAAGGGAAGACACAATGTGCGCCGAAGGATGGCTTAATGTGACGGTGCACTGGGGGATGAGACAGATGCTACAATAGTACGCTGAATTGGAGACAGGCACAACAATGGTACGCCGAAGTGGAGACTTGGTACGAGAAGACTCTTAATCTTAAGGTGGGGTTCAACCAGAGTGGAATATGTAAGACAAGTATCTGCTGCAGGCACAGACAGACACTAGAATATTTCTATGTCAAGAGCTGGTATGCTGCTCCCACACCCACACCCACACCCAATCTTCCCTTCACACTTCCACATCTCCATGCTCCCTTAAAGATAACAGGACCTCCATCTCTGAATTTCCTGTTTATCTGCATGCCCTTATTGACATTGGATGTCCTTCCATAGTGATTAGTGACATCCTAGTCAAGGAACTAGGTCTCTGCCATTTACCACTGCCACTGGAACAACACAACCTATTATCAGAGATGCCATTGAAATGTTTAGAGTTTGTGAGTGTAAAAGTGACATCTGTTAAGAACTGAGTTTCAAAAGGGCTCCTGACAAGCCATGGAACAAAGTGTCAGGGCTCTGAATATTTTTCTTGTTTTTTTATCTCTGTTTAAAGTTGTGTTTATTTTAGTTTATTTTAGTTTATTTTAGTTTATTTTAGTTTATTTTGTCATGTGATTACACACATGTCAAAATATTAAGTTTAAACTTTATTTAGTTTTGCTTTAGTATAAATACTTCAGGATGTACATAACTAGACCCCAGTTCAATCTCTTAGGATTTCCACTAAACACAAGTGTGATATTCTTAAGTCATTAGAACTTCTATTCTCCTACTTGTCCTCTCTCTTATTTCTTTTTGTGTTTTGGTAGCCTTGTTAGTGTTGCCCTAACACAAAGTACTGGGAAGGTCTCTGTCTTCTTTAAATCAGCACTGATGCATATAATGACCAAGAAATGAGATTTCAGTGACAAACAGGAGAGATTTGTTGGGGTTACAGTTTGGGTGTGCAGCTCAGATCCTCTAAGACAGCTGCAACAGTATGTTTATGTTCTTCCACTGTGCTTGACCAAATCATGGTTTTATCTAAGTATACATGACAGATTTTGCCAATAAGATGACACATTGCATCTGTTGTATATCACTTATGTGTTTTTGGAAGAATAAATTAGTAGAGTGGTGCCACCAGTAGTAATGGTATTGACACTGGCACACAGTATACAGTATGAGTGCTGAGTCCCAGCCTAGCTATAGTATCACTTCCAAAGGTTGTCAATAATGCCATGAAAATTATAGTCATGGTCATACATCACCATTGAAGCTGTAGCTATCATCACTACCGTCTGACACCCATTACACTGGTAGGTACATAAATCACACTACTATAGACTAGGTGTCCTTGGTGTCACTTGGGCTAATGTATTGAAAGGTGATTGTCACCTACTGTAATGAGCACTGGCTGTGGTTGACTGGAAAGGGTGGTGTAGGAAGGGAAATCTTGTTTTGGAGAGAGAACAGGTCATCTACAATGGTAAAATTGTTGTCATTAAATCCTGCATCCTGTATTGCAATACCCATCATAACTTTGAGAAAGGAATTAGAAATGACCAAATAAAATGTAAAATAAATACTGGACTTGTGTACAGGCAGGCACTGTACACTCCATGAGTTGTGAGCCACTCAAAAGGCACAACTTACAGGCATCTTATGCTCAGCTTGTTCCATGGGGTTGCACATGTCTCAAGGGCTGGCCTTCCACATGTCAAGTGCAACTCGAGGTGTGTGCAGGGGCTGATAGTTTTGAATATTTAAAGGCACACATCCTAATCATGCATAATTCAAGGTGATGTTCAAAGCATAATGTGCCCCTGCACATACCATGCACTGCATGTCCCTCAAGGAAACATTTTCCATATGTTGTGTGCACCTCAAAGGTAAGCTTTGTTAGGGCAACACTAACAAGGCTACCAAAACACAAAGAGGAAACAAGAGATAAGACAAGGATAAGGAGTTAAAGGAAGAGAGGTTCTAATGACTGAATAATATCACACTTGTGTTTAGTGGAAATCCTAAGAGATTGAAACTGGGATCTAGTTATGTACACCCCCTGAAATATTTATACTAAAGAAAAAACTAAATAAAGTTTAAAAAACTAAACTTTAAAAGACTAAACTTTAAAGGGAAAACTAAATAAGGTTTAAACTTAATATTTTGACATGTGACTACATAAACTAGACTAAACTAAAATAAAGACAAATTTAAATTGAGATTGAGATAAAAACAAGACAAATATTTAGAGCCCTGACAGCTTTCTGAAAGTTCCATGTCCTTAAAGTTTTGTTCCACATGTCATATCCCCCTCAAAGATTTCAAGATGATAAAGGGAGGTGGATGTGATGTTGGAGTATAGCATGACACATCTATATCACATGACAGTGTTTGGGTCCACTGCAGTCCACAATAGTTGCATATGTGTAATGTCAAAATGCACTTTATATGCTATTAGTCTGAGTTAGAAAAGTTTTCCTTGGTCTTTGTTTACTTGTTAGGACTGGAAAACCCACATGCACTCAACTCTCTATATCATACCCAAGGTACAGTTACAACCGGAGTACCCACCAGGACCCACACATCACCCTATATGCACCAGTTGTCAGACTCTGCCGGACCTGCACATCAACCTGTTTATATCCAACACTGTGTCTCATGTACCAGTTGTCAGACTCTGCTGGACCCACATGTTAACCTGTTTATACCTGACTCTCTGTGCCCATCACCAGACTCTGACCGGACTCCTGGAACCCCTCAACAGAGCACATCAACCTGTCTATATCAGACACTGTCTCACCAGTCCTCAGACTCCACTGGACCTACATGTCAACCTGTTTATACCTGACTCTCTGTGCCCATCACCGGACTCTGACTGGACTCCTGGAACCCCTCTAACAGAGCATAGAACCCCACTCCCATTATGGTCAAATGACCTGTCATGTTTCACACCCACTCCCATTCTGTTCTATCCCTAACACCTAGTTTGGTGTTTACTTGTCTCATTTTATGTTTATTGTTTTGCACCTCATTACTACCATATTTGGTATTGCATATATTTCAAAGTCTATATAGTCTCCCATACTTGTGTACTTACAATCCAGTTTGAATCTCAAACTAGTTACACCCTGAATACATACATCCTGATCTGGTCTCTACTCCTCTTGTCTGTGTGCACACTCAATTCCCAGAACTCCCACGGGAACTCCAGAATCTACATTTTCCTTGTAGGCATTCTGTCAGCTCAAAATATGGACACCTGAATGAGTGTACAAGGGTGCAGCACATAAGCTGAAGCCAAGTCCATCTCAGTACCTCTGGTAGTTATTCTGATACTCCTTGTACTAATCCCCAGAAACTCCCCAGACTGTTACCCAGGGACTCTGTGGGACATTCCTAGAAAGTTTTCGGAATAATTACTGGAAACTCTTTTGGAACTTAACCTGGAAACTCCGTGGGACATTCCTGGAAAGTGTTCAGAATAATTACCAGAAAATCTGCAGCTCATGAGATCCTTGGAACTAATCAGTTGCTTATCAGTTTGGAACTTAACAACTTTCTATGAGACTGAGGTTAGTAGATATTCTAAAAATAATACTTGATAACTAATACTGATTTCTTATTAGTATATTTTTATAGGTTAGCAATTGTAGAATATAGTCATCATTTACTTTATATGAGTATATAAGACCAATTATATTGCTATAGATTATTTCTATCCCAACATGTGGAACACTAGAGGTGCAGGAGCTAAGACATTTGTACATATTGAAATATGAAGCTATAACAACTATAACAATGATACTCAGTCTCATAGTTGTAAACAAGAACTGAGGAAAAAACTTTTTAACTCAGACTTACAGCATATATAATGCTTTTGATGTTACATATACAAATGTATGTGGAGGTTGTGGACCATAGTGGACCAAAATAGGCATGTGATGCAGACACATCATGTTGTATTCCAACATGCTCACTCACTGCATATTCACAACACTTGCAATCTTCTTCAAACCCATTTCAAGGATCACCTTGTCTAGCTTTACTTTTACCAACCCCTTGGTGTATGCATCTGCAACTTGATCTGTTGTTGGAACATATAACAATTTGATTTCACCAGCTTCAACATGTTTGCATATGAAGTGATAGTGTACACCAATGTGCTTCATTCAGCTGTGGGACTCTGGTTCTTTGTGAGGGTGATGGCAGACTGATTGTCTATATAGAGTGTGGTAGGTAAGTCTTGAACAAAACCTATCTCTTGCATGAAGTTTCTGAACCATAGTGCTTCCTTTCCTGCATGCATGGCTGCCATATATTCTGCTTTGGCACTGGATTGAGTAGTCAAAGATTGCTTCTTTGAACTCCAGCTTACAGCACCCCCAGCAAGCAAGAAAACATAACCTGTAAGTGAATGTCAGTCATATTTGTCTGTTGTCCAGTTTGCATCAACATACCCACTGACTTTGGTATTTCCAGACCTTTTTACATGATCTCCAGATTTGAGGAACCTTTTAGGTACCTCAAGACATGCTTGATGGCCTTGTTTTGGTCCTTTCCAGGGTTCACACAGTGCTGGCTAAGCCCCCCTACTGTGAAAGCAAGATCCAGGCAAGTCCCAATCATGGCATATATCAAGGACCCAACTGCACTCTGGTACGCTTTTGCTTCAACTTCTGGTGCCATCAGCTTCACTAATGATAAATTCGATTCAATGGGTGTTAAAGCTGGTTTGCAATCGGACATCCCAAACTTTCAAGAGTGTCAAGGACATAGCAATGCTGAGATACAGAGAGTGTGAATTCATTTTGATCCCAAGTTATTTTCATTCTGAGGATCCAACATGCCTCACTGTTAAGAACTAAAAACTGACTAATGTCGGTAGGCCGACAGGGACCGATCGGAAGGACTTGGCTTCAGCTTATGTGCTGCGCCCTCACAAATATCCGTCAGGTGTCCTTAAATTTCAGACAGGCGAAGACTAGTCCTAACGAGTACCTCTCAGTGAGTTACCGATCGGAACCGAAGGATAAGTCGAGTGTCGGGCCAAGGGGTCGGGACTGAGAGTGGGCGAGCGCACACAAAGGCGGATAGTGGGGAACTTAGTATAAGACTTCTAGAGATGTAAGAGGGTATTCTGAGTTGATATTCTGATTGCCTAGTAACTACAACTACAGTGGGTTCATATACAAGTATCTGGGGTCTAGAAAATACTAACTAGGAGAAGAGCAGAAAACAGTATTGACAAATAAGCTTGACTAGGAACGGGAAGGTTACGATTAGTTCAGAGGCCATGAAGTAACCGAGAGCGGGATTATGAGAAAAGGAAATAGTCTGAGGGTTACAAGTATATATAGACATGTGTGAAACATAGAGTAGAACAGATCATCATAATAAAAAGGGACGTATCAAAGTTTAACCAGATAGTATGAGTATATTTTGATGGGGGCATAAACAGAGTTTGATCACCCTGAGAGCATACGTCAGCGTCGGGGGTCTGACAGTTTCTGATGTGGTGACTTGAACACTAACTTGAAATGTCAATAGGCAGCCATAAACTCGGGGACCATCAGGTTGCGACACAATTGTAACACTCACCTAGGTCAGTCATTTCAAAATTCCTTTTTTTAAGTTCTTTTTGACCCTTTCAACCACATCCATAGAATTTGACAGAAGTAGCAGATCATAAACATATACCACAATGATTACAAGGATCTCTCCTTCATGTTTGATGAATATTCCATGGTCTGATTGACAACATTGAAACTTCAAATTTGGTATGTAGTCATTTATACCATTAACAACTTGCCTGCTTGAGACCATACAGGCCTTTCTTCAGTCTCCAGATTGTATTTGGCTCGTGAAAACCAGGAGGTAAGTTCATGTATATCTCTTCCTCAAGACTGCCATTGAGAAATGCTGTTTTGCCATCTCTTTGGTGCAGTTCTAGGTCAAGTTCAGCTGTCAAAGCCAAGAGGGCATGAATTGAGGTGAATTTTGCAACAGGAGCAGATGTTTTGTTGAAATTGATCCCCTCAACTTGGGTAAATCCCTTTGCAACAAGCATGGCTTTGTACTGAAGAATTTCACCTTCTGAACCACACTTTATTTTGAATACCCCTTTGCAGCTGACAACTTGATAACCCTTTGGTCATTCAACTTCATCATATGTACATACCACTCATTCTTGGTGAATGATAGCAGTTCTTCAGCACATATGGCTTTCCACTGGTGCATCAGGTCGAGACATTGCTTCTTCATATGTCTCTGGCTCATTTGGGATTGATCGCACCATGTTTGTCTGAGTTTCACTCACTGACTCTGAATTTTTAGATCCATATGAAGTGACAAAATAATGATTGTCATCATCACATATTGGAGCTTTTCAGATATGGGTCAGTCATGGATTTTTGTGCACCACAGATGGGGATGTTAATTGTGGGTTTTCTGACACTGTTAGGGACTGCATAGATTTTGAAGGATGTGGGTTGTTATCTTCCTCTTGATCATCATCTGACTTGTTGAGATAACTATCATATAGTTTATTACCCTCTTCATCATTTATTCTTCAACTTCCATTAGGTCTGGTACATCACTATTGTCCTTGATAGATTTGAGCTTGGGGCTACCTAAACAATGACTCTTTCAGACATTGTGGTCATTTCTTCAGCCAATCTACCATCACGGCTGTCATACACCTGTCCAGTGATTCAGTCAATGCAACAGTAAGCCTTCTTGTTCCTTGCATAACCAATGAAGACACATATAATGGTCTTCCCATCCAGTTTCCATCATCTTTTTTCTGGGATTAGCACATATGCTGTGCAGCTGAAGATTCGAAAAGTGACTAATATCTGGTAAGTTTCCAGACCAGGCTTTGTATGGGGTTGAATTTGATAAGGCTCATGTAGGGACCACATTACATATTTGTCCAGCATATTTGATAGCATCTGCCCAGTAAGAGTTGGGCAACCCGGCATCTTTGAGCATTGACAGTGCACTTCCTACAAGGGTGCAGTTCATCCTTTCAGAGATGCCATTTTCTTGTGGTGTGTAGGTGATCATTTTTTCATACTTGATGCCCTTAGAAGTGAGGTACACTTCAAACTCCTTTGAGATGTATTTACCACCACCATCTGTCCTAGACTCAGCTTGCATCATCAATAAACATGATGAAGTATTCATATTCAGTATGTGATTTTGTTTGCATTTTTCCACAAATATCTTAATGTACATATGCATGCAAGGATGGTTGTTTCTTGACTTTCAGTGGACTTCAGAATGGGTTTGTGGGTTTGCTTTCCATGGAGACATGGTTTTCAGGTGAGTTATCAGTCATTTTGTTTTTTACAATTGACATTCCTTTAACCATTCCTTTTAAACCATTTTGAGGACTTATTTGGCACTGATGTGGCCTAGATGACAATGCCACAATTTTAGGTCACCCTTTGACTCCTTGGCAACTGCAGTAAGTGCTTGTGGTTCCATTTCAGATCCTGGTATGATTCTACTGATGTGAATTCATTCAGGCAGCATTATATCAGCACAAAGAATGTAGATATTGCCTTCCAGGTGGGCTTCTCCAACAAGTGAGTTCTTTGCATTGTATTTGCAGCACACCTGATCATGTTAAAATACAACTTGTAGGTCATTTGGGGTAAGACCAGAGACTGATAGGAGGTTCCATGAAAATCAGGTATGTGTAGCACCTTTTGTACAATGCCACTGATTTTCTGATTTCCAACAGATAATTCAAGTTTGATGGAACCTTCTCCTACTGCAACTATGTATGTATCAAGTATTGCCCAGCCAAACCTTCACAGGTTCTTCAAGTTTGTGGTAAGTGGTGAACCATTCAGGATGTGAACTCATTGCAGCTGATGCTCCAGAGTTGACTATCCATTTTTGTTGGATATTATGGTTTGCTGATCTTTCAAGGGCCATGAACAATTGGATCAGCTGGCTTATTGATGCTGTAGTTTGTGCTATTTTTGCTGTGGCTTTGAGAACTTTTGGCTTGTCAGCTTTATTATCTGTTGAATCATTTTTGGGTTTTCAGCATTCACCAAGAGGCTTCTTCCTGCAGTTATCACATTTCTTGTATTCCTTTTTCTTTTTTTTCTCTTTTCCAGAACCTGACACATCTTTAGCCTTTCTGCCATTGGTTCAAAACTTTGCCAAGAATGCAGCTTGTGTAGCAGATTCCTTTTGGTGAGATTCCTCAGCAAGAATTTTGGTGACAACACCCTCTGTTTGTTGAGTTTCAACTGACATCAAGATGCTCTGTAGGCTTGAATAAGAAGTGGAAAGGGAAAGAATGATAGCAATAGGCCATCTTTCATTTCATTTCCAAGAGCTCTAAGTGCATGAGCAGTGGCCTGCATTTTATTTTTCTGCAGTTTGAGGGCTTCCCAGCCAACAAGACTGCTTCAGAATGGCTCACCAATAAGGTAAGCCACTTTTGAGTTCCTTTTCCTTCATATCTAGTACAAACCCTTCTCACACCTTCTTAGCAGATTCGAGGCCAATGATCCCATTCAAGAGTTCATCTTTCATGGTCAGTACAATCTGGGCTCTAGCCTCCTTGATTTTGTCTGATATGTTTCATTGCCATCAAGCTTTTGATAATCCACCAACTTTGAGAACCATTTGGGTGTGATATTTCCATGACTGGAAATTTGATCCAGTGTCATCTAGATATGGGATGTCATAGAGATGAGAAGAAGGCTTCTCAATGGAGTTTGTGTTTTGGGAAGTTGACATTTTGATTGTGTAGTGAGTGTGCTAGCAGGGTCCTATAACCCATTGAAATACAAAGATATAATAACTATAACAACTATACTCAGTCTTAGTTGTAAACAAGAACTAGATTCTATAATGACTACCCTATAACAACTATACTAATAGAAGTATCAGTACTTAGTTATTGTGCATAATTTAATAAACATCTACTGACCTTAGTCTTGTAGTTGTAAACAAGAACTGAGGAAAAAACTTTCTAACTCAGACTTACAACATATAATGCTTTTAATGTTGCATATACAAATGTATGTGGACATTGTGGACTGTAGTGGAGCAAAAGAGGCATGTGATGGCATTGTATTCCCTAGCTTGCCAGGAGTAGTTCGGCACTCAATGTCCAGCTGAGCATAAGGAGAACTCTCATGCCTTTGTTCTCTTACAGCTACTCTGTTGATCCACAGTCTTTAAAATTTCGCTCACTGACATCTCATCATTCTTTTAAGCTTATTTAATTATTTTAGTGTATTCACATACTTAGGTATTAACCTGAGTGACGAGAGGCACCCACCCCACATAGATGCAGGGTTGGAAGCAGTAACACCCGGGGCAGCTGTGATCCCAGAGCCTCCAGCAATACCTCTAACAGATGCCATTGGCAGCAGTGGGGATATTCAACAGCCAGGCCAACACTCATCCTCTCCAGAGATGGAGCTGTTGGACACATGGATAGCCTGGTGGGCGGCACACAGGAACTAGCTAGTAAACAACAGTAACTCCAATGAGGAGGAGGGGAAATCCACGGTCAATGCTTTACCATGCATGCATAATGAGAGGTTTGTGGACCCAGAGGCACTACGGCAGCCAAAGCCTCAGCATTGGTGACCGAAGAAACCCAGGGCAGCAGGAAGACACCAATTCCCGAGTTTATACCAGGATTTAAGGTGAACCCCCTAGAAATCTGTAAGTGTCACCCTCCCTTTAGGCACATATCAGCTCAGACAGTTGGCTATGTTGTCACACAGCTCAGCTCAGACAGTCAAATTCTGTGGTGCTGCTGGCACCCAGAACAGCCACGAATCAGTCTGTAATGCAGCCGGCGTACAGCACCATAGTGAACCCCTGGAAATCTGAAAGTGTCACCCTCATTTTCCTGAAGCACAGACCATACAATCCAGTCGGCATTGTGTTCGGCATGCAGTACCATACACAGTCCGGTCTGCATTGTGTTCAGTATGCAGTACCATACACAGTCCGGTCTGCATTGCATTCGGCATGCAGTAACCTACAGACAGTTTAGCTGCAATGCAGAAGGCATGCAGCTCAGTACAGACCCTTTAGTCTGCTCTGCAACTGGCAAGTAGTACTATACATGCATTTCAGTCTGCTTCGCATCTGGCAAGCAATACTACACACAGGTTTTACAAAAACATTTTAGTCTGCGGAAAGCAGCACTACGCAGACAGTCCGGTCTGTGGTGCAACCACCAGGTGGTTCCTTTGCACAGTTTGGTCTATGATTTTTACTGATTTGCAGTTGTGTACTTGCATTATAGTCTACACTGCAGCTGGCGTGCTGTACTGTGCTGACAGTCAGCCAAATCTATTGGCTCAACCACAATCAGATTAGACTGTGGCGACCCATGCAAGCTGCAAGACTGGCCAGGTCAAATCCATGAGCCAACTATGCTACCCCTCACTTTCATCAGCATCAATCCACAGGAACATTCAATGGACTTACAGATTATGGTGTTTTATTCACAGAGATACCATGGAAAGTGGAAGAGGCTTTCAGACTTTACATGAAAGGGTGTGCACAGCGCTGACTGCCGAAGCACAGCAGAAGGTGGTGAGGGGGATGGAAGAGTTTACTTTTTCGCCACTGGGTAGCATGATATCTAAGGCTCTCTATTGCAAGAATGAAAGGGGCCATCAATGTCCTGGATTGGCTGGCAGCAGCAACAGCTGCAGTCAAACACATGAGGGTGTATGGTGGTGATGCGAGGGCTATTGCACTTTCGGCACATCATTCTGTCGTCACAACAATCATGAAATCACATACTAACAGGTTGACCAAGAAAGACGTCATCAAACCAGGCTAGCTAGCTCTTGAGGTCATCTTGTCAAGGAGTCACTATGTCAACTGGGGTTTGCGATGACGGAGTGATGACTGCCCTGATGTCACTGTGCCATTCACGTCTGCAAAATGTTGCAATCAGTCATGATAGATACCCGCTAAGATGCCACCTACTGTTACCACTGCACTGAGGCTGCCAGGACAGATCTCAATGGGACATGGTAATGGTTGCATTGGAGTCAATGGAAGGCAAGTAGAGAGAACACGGCTGTCACAGTGCAATCTCAAGTGGTGTAAGTTCCATATTTCCCCCCTAGGCTGGAGTTCAATTCTGCATATGGGAAAGTTGCTTTAAAGAGATTAGTTTAAGAGGAAACAACTAGAGATGACACTTATGAGAAGACCTCTTTGCTTTGCGATACGTAGAGCAAGTGCACGATAGTGAATTTACTATGAGGTTGTTTAAATTGTTTTTAAGTGTACTCTACATTCCCCAGATATGTCGAAACACTGTATCTAGGTGAGCCAGTGTTAATTAAAGTTGTATGGTCAGACAATCTGTCATAAACCACACCCATTATCCACTGTCTTCCTATTATCAAGTTGTAGTGGCCAGGCCCAAACATAGGTCAAGAGATATGCACGTTCTATCATCCATTATTGCTGGCCTTGAGCTCATGCTTTCTAATGCAGTGTTTCCGGCGCAGAGAATGATGTAGGTTGTTATGCTTCGGAATGAGGCAGGGAAGAGGTGCATGCAGTAGAAGCTGCTGAGGACAGCCATATTTAGTGCTGAACATAAACAAAGGTCATTAGTATCAATGCCAAGATAGTCAACAAGTACATCACAGTCACGATCGTCATACCTATCTTTAACCGTGAAATGGCACATGTGCATGGTCCAGCACTTGCACCTCTCCACACTAGATCCAGACATAGAGTATCCACAGAATGACATCACCCTTTGACATCCCAAGACATCCTTAATATCATTGTGTACAATCGTGGCACAGTATTTGGTGCAGGCCTACACAAGACATCGACTTCAGGTTTGAGATACACACAGAGCATATAATCCACCATATTTCTATCATAAATATAAACCTTGGTGGCACGAATGACAGCCCGATACTTGTGTGGCGGTACATGGTTCAATATCCATCTGGATGGAGGCATCTTCGCTGCTGGAGAACTGAGTACCAGTCAATGTCATGCAGATTGGGTTCAGGGCGGGTATGACATCAAATGTGGATTATCTTCGTGAGGAAGGTTATGTGAGCTTGGAGAGAGAGGGAAGTCCCATGGAATATGCACAAATCCTATTTCACAAATTTAGTTGCTTGGATAGCAACTCTCTGGCATTTATTTCGACATGGGCAGCTCCTCAAGCAGCAAAGGCGAGTGTCCCCCACCTAAGCACACATGGTCGACAGGATCGCCAGCCCATCAGCCATCACCGCACAAAAGAAAAAATACACACTGAGAGGAAGAGACCCCATTGCTTTTGGTGCAGAGCACAGGGACATTTCCAGCCAATTGCATATCCAAAAGCACAGCGGCAGGAAGGAGCATTGCCCTGGTGGCACAAGATGCCAAGAGTAAACACACTCCTTGTTCCCAACAGCAAACAGTTCCGTTTATCAGGGCCCTTGGATCACAGTGCATATGGGGAGGCAGCTGTAACAACACACATGTATGCAGCATCTGCTTCGAAGAGCCACAGAACCTGCGGTTGCAAACAGCTCTGACCCGAGAGTGGTTACAATGCCACTCGACCCAGTCAAGCCAGTGTGTATTGTTAAGTATATATGGTATATTTTGGGACAGTTCCTTTGTCTTAGCACAAGGAATGGATCCCAAAATAGTACAATTAGCAGGCAGATGGAGATCCCCAGCATACGAAGCGTACATTAGCACCTTTAAACAGAGTACATCAGGGCAGAGTGGTGAGTCTCCCCACGCATACACAGAGAGCTGACGCTCTCCCTCTACCCAACCATACAGCTCCTCACACAGAGTTCCACATTAGATGAAGCTGGATAATGACGAGTGCTGCACGATCCCTAGCTTGCCGGGAGTAGTTCGGCACTCAATGTCCAGCTGAGCGTAAGGAGAACTCTCACGCCTTCGTTCTCTTACGACTACTCTGTCGATCCACAATCTTTAAAATTTCGCTCACTGACATCTCATCATTCTTTTAAGCTTGTTTAATTATTTTACCCACCCTCCCTCCCCCTCAGCTTGAGGACAGTGGTACTTTAGCAGTCATCAGTCTTAGAGTTGACAAAAATGAACCAAAATAGTGGAACAGCAAAGTGAGAGTTATAAATGCATAAGGAAACCCGCCCTCCCGAGCGGCGAGTCTCCCCACATATACACAGAGAGATGCTCTCCCTCTACCCAACCATACAGCTCCTCAGACAGAGTTCCGCATTAGATGAAGCTGGACCAACAAGACACAGACACGGACATAAATAAAGGAACAAACATGAACTATGGACCCACAATGGTACACAATAACATTAAATCAACACCCACCCAATGAGACACATATCTAAGTATTAACTCCCACTAGACAAAATAACCAAACCCTAATAATAACCTTCCAAATGAAGGGGATCACTTATGAGCAGGCTGTAACATAGAGGAGGGCCAAAAGAACAGAATACTCCCCTGGGGGAAACTTGTGCAGCCTCGTCTGGAAAAAAAAATTCTTTCCAGGAACTTATAAAGTTAGAGGTGAGTTGGATCTCTAGAGACATCATGAAAAGTGAAAGTGATAGTAGTTGTTGACTGATGAGATCTAGACGGAATATTATGGAGCAAATTTCGGACTGGTTTGAGTTACGCTTATACAGAGTCGATCCGCTCCGTTATGGTTTCCATATGGGTTCACGAGGTGTTCGATAAAGTCTCAATTATGGTTCAGTTCAATAAGAGCCCACTCGGGTTGGACAGACGTTAAAATGTATAAGTGCCACAGACATATTTCAGACTGTCTCTTCTAAAGAATTAAACGGTGCCTATTTTGTTTGGAGGAGACAAAACATTGCACCAACTAGGTGGGCTCTTAGTGAGCTGTACCATAGTAGAAATATATTGTTCATCATCTTCCATTGCTTGCAGACAACCTGTAGTATCTCGAAGGGGCAAGTGACCAATCACAGGCTTTTGTTAATTGCAAATTCTTTTTCCTTAAACCAAGCTAGTAAAGCAGAGTGGCTGAGGGAAAATAAGTTAGTTTCTTCAATTGCGCTAGCAGTCGAGAGAGCATCTTACAATTCATTGGGTTTACATTCCATTATAAAATGGTCTGAATCAATATCTACAACAGTAAGATCATCTATGAAGTGAGACTGTGCAGAGGCTACAGGCGGAATGCAGACAGCGTCGCGTAGCGCTTGAAAGAAAATAGTCGGGATATGGATGTGACGCCGATCCAGTAGATCTAGGGGATAGGGAAGGGATGCCTTGTTATCAGCTATATTTACACTCTTGTTTTGCAACCTACCGAGATCATCCTTCTGTTGGATACTAAAAAAGAACGATTTATACCAGTTTAAACGGGCTGAATAGTTTCCGTCGCCCAACTCGTTCTTATAAACTTCGATGTCCTATGAAAACATTATTTCAAATAAGCAATAGATTATCATGATAAACCATTAATTTTTTTTCATCACCTTATCCGACATATAATCAGCAATTTCAAATTTAGCACCAGCAAGCAAAGCAGTCCTCATGCCACCCCCATTTGCCCAGTATTGTTTCCATATGTTGGGAGTATCTTTGGCAAATACAATTGTTAAAAAGGTATCAATCTATCAAAAAAAAGGCTTTATAGATAGAATCTTGGGAATATGTCTTTGGCACACATACATTTTGAGTCAAGAGATTAGCAGCCTCAGGGCTAGAAAAAAACTTGAAATAGTCGATAATATCGTAATCAACGTGCTCTCTGAACATGGAATTGAATCCGGCAAAATCGAAAGTTGTTTCTGATGGCGGAAAATACGGAAACGTTAGGCTAAAAAGGGCTTAATGAACATATTTGCTCTCTAGGTGTCAAACTTACAGGACTAGAGCTTGTATTTTTCCCGGATTCCTGAGGTATAGTCTGGTGGCAATTGGAGATCCTATTTAACAATTAACTATCCACTTCAATAACGTAGTATAATGTTACCCCAATCGTGAGCTGCCAATACAGATATGAATTTTGATTCAAGCTATGTTTAGCCACATACCCAACACAATTACAGGACGGCCGTCCACAACAACATGATCTAGCATAGCGGCTATCGACTTCACAATCCTACTGGGCCTATATTGCTCTATCTCGAGTGGTTTATCTGTTCCACCATATCCTAGCATATCGGGGAGAATAATTCCATAGCCGTGGTTGCGAAGGAAAACAACAGTATGCCGCCAACTGAAAGAGCAGCCAGGGTGGCCATGAAGAAGCAAGCACCAAGGCTGGGAGTTCGTCGGATTGGATACGAGGTAGCGATATGTCGTACCAGCAAATACATCTGAATGCCACTCGGCTGCGTCCATATCACCGTGAGAGGGACTTTTTCTTGTGTAACAATCGATGTTTGTTCTGCGTGTCTTTTGAAGGGTCGAGTTTCAAGAGCATGTCTAGTTACATAACTCAATATGTAGCGTTCTGTTGTGTATTGGGCTGGTCCTGGTCCGGAAATTTGCGGAAGACGCATCTACTAGTCTGCCGTTTGGTGTCGGACTGAAGATACCTGCTACTGGATTCGAGGGAAAGGACCTACATCATGTCCAAATTGTCATATAGGCGAAATAATCTGCAAGCGCCTGGTGCCTGTGGCTGTAACAAATTAATCAGGCGGCAATTTTAGGGCATCGTCGTGTATTTTTCCCGGACATAACTATTCGAATAATGAAGAGGAGACTGTGAACAATGGCGGTCGCTGCGTGGTGGAGCAAGCTTCGGATTAACATTGCCAAAGAAATCAAAGAACTCACTATATTAAACTCAATTTACAATTAAAAAACATAAGTCTGTGTTTATTTCCGGGTGACACTTAACCGTATTCGATTTCCGGGTCGCACTCAAAAGGATGGGGTCACCACCACTGCGTCATACGATGTCAAAGACATAGAACGCCTACTTACAACACATTTTCTTCAGTTTGTTCAGGTTTAATCTTTAAGATTATATTTTAGAGACAATTATGATGATTAGCAACTCTCCAAAGCGTTTGACGCGAGTGGTTCGCTTCTAAAACGGACACGTAACAGTTGTTTTGAATAGACCGCGGGGAGGCTCTTCCCAAAGTGCCTACATCCCAAGGCGCTAATCCTTACCGTAGACATCGTCGTCCCCCGAATACGACTAATGTATTAGTAAGCTGGGAGGATGTTATGGATATCCTAGAAGATATACACCCAGAGAAGAAGCATACACTAATGCCCTGTGGGAACGAACCCTCAACTTGAACACCTCGGCAGTTACTTTATATCTCACGACCGTTCGTCTTTGTTTCCAGTTTTCTTTTCTTTTATTGGGCTGATCGGCAGTCGGAAGCAAGCCAAGTTTGATATACGCTCCAAAGGTCATCTCATACCGCGAGAGCAGATCCTAAATTGGACTGGTTGCGCTCGGCAACATCCCAGAAGATGGGGCTATTTGTCAGGGAACGCTCAATTAGGCAGCCGGAACGTCCTTGAGGGAATTTTAGCACCAAACTTCCTTGCGCATACGCGATACGTTTTTGAGAGCTCCGCGAATGAGTCATATCCAAACTACTTTGTTCACACCCCATAGTCTTCAAAACACGTTACTTTCTGGATGCCCCGACAAACGACAATTCGGTGAATTGCAATGACTTATACCATGGGATATGCCAAAACAACGAAAATACTGTCAAAACCTGACGGATTACGACAGAATTTGCTTCTGTTCACTATAGAATATTATTCAATACTCTGACTTACTCATTGGTGCAGTCTCCGAGTAGAAAGCCAGCCATAATGCTAATAAAAGACTTTCGTACATGTGTGAATGTGCCTTTAGCCTCATGCCACTTGATTGAGTATTCCACCATTTTGTTATTTTTACGGAACCTTACTTCCTGGTATACGAATCTAAATGATTCTTGCTGGACTGTTTCACACAATGCTTACAGAGACGGCCAACCCACGTAAACGATTGAGACGCTACGCTACTAACTTAATATCGTTGCTACTGTGAATGATATTACTATATGCCAGGTATTTCACATCCATGAGGTGATTGAAAATTGTTATAACACTCGGAGAAGCAAGATAACGGTTTGGGGCCCTGAAAGGGGCTGTTTGGTACGATTCATATGTCAAGTAATCATTCTATGTATCTTAGTATAAGCACGATATTTATATTTATTTAATTATGAAAAAATACGATGGATCCATAGTTATTGTTTCACATATGGATGTACATATGCGCCCCAACGACAAAATGGTTTCAAGCGCCAGGAGCTTCTTCCGAGGCTCCCAGACTGACCCCGGATCAAAGCCGATTTTACTGATAAGCAACTCGGGTGATTTTTTCTCACCTGAACTAGCACAAAGATCTTTTTTTTTTCGAACATTAACAATGGCCCATTTTGGCAACTGCTGTGTCTGTGACAGCGGATGGTGTGTTGCACATGGTCTCCTCAGGGGAGGAGATCGCTCCGTCGGCGGATCTACAACCTGTCAATATGATACAGATCGTTTTCAAGTAACATGTCTGCCCGGTTGCTCTTCAACTATTACAAATAGTAAAGCTGTCAGCTATTTTACTTATTAGCGGGTTTTAGAGAGGCTTGTGGGCTGCCCTGATCACTACACTTCTGAGAGGTGTGTTCATCACGCTTCTAACAACTTATTCACATTGGGGAGAATCTCCGAGGTACACAGGCCACACAGGAGAACTCACTAACCTGATATTTGCAGTTTAACAATGTGCGCTACTTCTCAGGGTTGTGGTGTGGAATGTATACCCATTGTGGATTTATACCATTACGACAGATCCCATTCGCAAATAATTAGAAGCGTGATACCGACCATGATTCAAGCCAAATTCCAATTAACTGACTTTCAACCTTCAAAGAGCAGGTGCATGCGATGAAACGGCAGTTAGAAATCGAACCCTTAGAGAATGTTAACTCTCTCTAGCGTCTTGCTTCTTTACCACCCCCTCGATTTCCACCTCTACTGCTGCCGCCTCGTTAAGCATCGCTGGGCACATATTCTCGTTTTAGGAACGTTTTGGCCTTGGATAATTTACATTCGATCAAGAGAGTTTAGAGTGGTGATTAACATTCGAGCTAGTGGTACCAAATCTAAGAGATCCTGGCTATTGACAGAGAATTAGTTGAGTTGACTTCGAATCACTATATTTTGAGCCCCCGAATGTCATTGACGAGGTTGAAAGGAAAACAACAGAGCTTTCAGGGAAGTCCTGCCGCGCGTTTTTGTGCAAATATGCATTTTACATTGACTTAGTTTGAAGGTTCGACGCGGCCCACTTCAAGTCGGGTTGCCCTCAATTTGCCCTCACGTCGGGTTTGTTTGGGTTCAATTCGATAGTTATGTGAGCTCTCACGATGGTGAAGTGCATAGGCATCGCCACTACTTCATTACAGCAGCGTCTCGCGTAGCTGTCTCTCCTTCCCAGCCTATTGTTGCCGCAACCGCAACCACAGTTTGATCCTACACCTGCCGTCAAGCTACACGCAGCCCTTGTTGCATCCTGCAGCCTATGATCTCACCCAGCCCTTTGTGTCGTTATTCCAATTTATTCTTGGGTGAATGTATATATTCCCAAGATATTTTGATGGCAGCGCAGTTCCCAAATGCTCCATAATATTCATTAAGAATACCCCGGAAATATTCTAAAGGCGGTACAGTGAAGCGCCTTGGGTGAAACGCCTTATTGGCATGGACTTAAGTTATGTATATACGAAGATCATGATTTTCATCCTGATATTGTCTATATTGTCTGAAGACATAGTAATATATACCATAACTTGTTAAGATAACGTATTTACTCTATCTAGCAGCGTTGAATGTATGCTTCCTTTTAATTAATGAAATGGGGAGCTGGCGGGGCTCGCTAGAGAAAGTCTTAAGAACCTACGTGGGAATAAGCATTATTATCTTGGACTTACATATTAACATTATCTCTCCAAGTCAATAGGTCATCTAAATTATCCGGAAGGTAGGCACCGGACGAGAGTTGGATGTCGAATGCCCAAAGAATTCTTCCGATTGCTAGCCAAATCGAATCTAATGCAAGTTGCCTTCCCGGACAAGCCCTATCGAACGTCAAAATGGAGTAAGGCGGACTTACACCAAACCTACACACCTTCTCCCGAAACTACAATGAATGATATTAAGGTTTGCTTCTTGAGTTTGAAGAATACATTTTAAACGCACCCAAAAGTCCAAATTCCCTCACACAAAGACGAGTCCTCTAACGGCTTCGAATCTCTCGTAGGGGAAAAATAACGATCGGGATTATAACTCGACGGGTTGTCGAAGATTGTTGGATTCCGGTGCATATTCCAAATAGATGCCTGAAAAATGACATTCAGTGATGCTAGAATAAATTCTAAAGATATTTACATACTATTACCAGGGTGCCTCCTGATATCTAGCCTGGCAATGAACAACACGTGAACTCTCGTGTGCACGGAAACTTACCTCTTGACCTCCGTAGTTATCGTCCAATTCGGTAAGATGTGGAAAGGCAAGAGGGGTTACAGGGCACCATCGAAGCAATTCTTTCACAATGGCGAACAAGTAAGGAAGACTGCTGAAATCCTCCCATGTTGGCGCACGATTGCCGAGGGTCGTTTCAAATTCGGCATGTGCGCGTTCCACGATACGCGGATTAGCAGCACATGCAAGAAGGAAACAATGCAAGAGGCAAGACGTTGTGTTCGTCCTGACGAATTCATTAGATGTGGTCGTTCTGTAAAAGTAATTGATAAATGGTTTACCCGGCTTCAATGATGCTACCTCCGATCTAATTTCATGTGACACGATGAATATCAGCAACAATAAAAGTTGGAACCACACACATATAAAATTGCTTTTTCGTCTAATTGTAGCCTTTCCCTTTGTGAGTCTAATTCTTGGATGAAACTTCTAGAGGAACAATTGGATCTGCGACCAAACTCAGCCCATCGTGTGAATAGCTGCAATTTATCAATGACGATGTCGCCGAAGGATAATGGATATATTACATTCAATTCCTCTTGGTGCTTCTGTCTCGCTATAACACGCCATGGGGAAAGGACATCGGGAAGATTGTCCAGCCAAGGAAAAATGCTGAATGAGAAATGAGTGAATGTCAACTTAGCTGCTCAGGGTAGAAAATGCAGTTGCTCACTCTACCATTCTGGCGCCTGGTGCCAGCTTTAACCTGTCTTAGTATCCGTTTTTTCCAATGTCATATATAGGGCCTCACATCAGATCCGAAGCTGTCGTTGTTCGTTAACACTCGTGGTAATTCTTCTGCTGCCTCGTGAATATTCATGCCGAATGTTATTCCTAGAGCGATTCCAGAGGAAAAACGCTTCAAGCAATGAAGGTAATCTGCGCTGTTTTCACTGAGTTCCATAATTAGCTGATCGCATTGTTGGGTTTGGCGCTGTCTATTTATTTCGGTCCCTGAAAAAGTGTATCTCATAAGCAAAATATATGATTTAAATAGTTAAAAATGGGAAGTACATACGAGACCCTAAGAACAAAAGCTTCATCGCCGACCGCTGGCGTTTAAACTCCTCGCCGTGAACTAATAAGAGCATTCGTTTGTTTGCTGATCGGTATTTTCCAGCATAAGGGTAGAATGGGCGGGAAGAGTAATTCAGTGATCGTCGACCTAGCTAAAACGTCGTTAACCTCTGACGTCTAGCCCGACACGAGCATCAAGTAACCTCACCAATTCTTCCGCGTCTCGAGGGTCGCTTAAAAGCAGATATTGATTTCCAAGCAGCCTGATTCGAGTGAGTCGGCCTACATCTCGCAGAGAGGTCTATCGTTAATGACAGTAAGGATGAAAATGCCCCATGTATGTACCGTATTTCTTTGCGACAATTTCAAACCATCTCCATGACTCCTTTTTTGGTATACTGAGAGCGCTACCTGTAAAAATTTTTAAGGACAACCCCGAGCCTATTTGTAAGAGCACTTCGAGGACTTACCAAGAAAGGGGATTCCCGCGGGTCCTGACGCTTGTTTTGGAATTTGAGAGCACAGATACATAATTGCTAAGACGAAAGCGAGTACTGTGCAGATGGCGAGTGAGCTGAATGGTAAATCACGTGTAAGTGATGTTATTCCTGAAGATAGAGCTGCCCCATTAGAACTCAATAAAAATCGATGACCATGCTCATAAAACTGGATTTGGTGTGATGGCGGGGACATTCTTTACAAAGTCAGCAGGTTTCAGCTATGATAATGCCACTTATATCATATATCCCAGGAGGGCAGTCATTATACCCACCTGAACTGCAATTACATAGACTTCCAATTTGTTTTTTGATCGGGCTAAGACTTTGGAAACGTGAGATATAGTTTTCTTCCATCGGATTCCTCGGTTCTAGGCAGATAAATCATGACCAAAACATCTTCGATATTCAAAAATATATGCTCCAGCGGGACACGCTATGGTTTAATTATAGCTCATAGACCGACCACTGGTAGTTACTATACATGTCCCTTACTTGGTGGCGTGGGTTATGCCTGTCGTGGTACGCAGCTGCAGTATCCGCTGACCGGATGTTATGTAAGGGGTGGTCGGGAAACCCAACAACGGAGGGCTTGTTACCTGAACCTGACGTGTGGGGGTACCTGTACTACCTGATCCTCAGGTTTTAAGACAAACGGCAATGACGGGATCAACGGCATCGACGGTAGCGCAGAAATGTTTAAAATTCGAGCAAATGTATATAAGCATTAATGAAAATGACGATTTTATGGTTATTCTGCGTTGCTGAAAGCGTTGGTTGAAGTAAGGGTACGATTTTACGACAACTCAAGGTTTGACAAGTCGAGATACCTGTAGAAGCTTTGCTTTATTCTGGAACTTGCTACAAAGACCTATGGGACATACCTTGTGTGAAGATTACGTCACATAAACTTCTTGAGATGATCTTATCAATGCATGCCCTTCCTTGATTCTCATTCTCACGACTGTCCTGTCCGTTGCGCCACGCTCGTGAATGCCTGCCGTGACCACCTTGTGGCGTAGATCGTCTCATGTTCGCACATTCGCGGCATGCTGCGGGGTTTTTAGAATACCCGCTCCGCGCAACCTGGGACCCTTACTACTGGCGATGGGAATGTGCGGGGTAGGTGAGAGTTGGATTCCATCCCGATCAAGCCATCTATAAACGAAAGGGGGCCTTGACAACGCAGGTTGAAACGAAGCGTATGGGTGTCAATTGATTTCGATACTAAGTAGGAGTGATGGGATGCCATATGCACTGGCCAGGGGGTGAACATTCTTGCGGGGGTGTACTTATATGATATAGCATAACGAGGGTATCCCCACTAAGCGACCAGAAAGTAACGTAAAGAAGCTCAACTTAACATGCCATTTTATTTCACTTACCATATCGGCAAAGCAATAGTACACGATATCAAGGAATGTTGGCGCTAACTTTTAGTCGACGAAATTCCGAACGGTGGATTCGTCTGGAACGCTGAAGCGCGAATGCCAAGATTATTTAGAGTAGAGAAATGTTTGAGTTGGACGCAGTAGCGCCGGGAAAAGCATCTCTCCAATCACTGTGAAACCAATACACGGTTAATATGTCTCTAAAAATGGATGAGATCCAAAGGGTTCAACGTCAACATCGACGAGTCTCTGAAAGCGAGGATTACCTGTGTCTCCTGCCCCGTCGAGTATCTGTTTTCAAAAGCGGCACCATTCCCCAGGGGCTACTTTTCGGGAGCACCATCATATTTCAGCGTTTTACTCGTTCATTTGCATATCTGGATATTTGTCAAATGTAACAGTAAAAAAAAAAACTAATGTCTCCAAAATAGATATTTATACACTTATTGAGGGGTGAGCTTAAAGTCTCCAAAACGAGAGACCGCTATTCGGTAATATATTTAGGTACTGTGGAATTTACCGGGAAGTCACAGGAACTCACCAAAGTCACGCATAAATCAGTGCTGAGTTCAAAAGCGCCCAAAAGCACCCCAGCCCCAAAAAGCCTAATAGAATTCAAAAAAAAAATTTAGAAAGTGGTTGGCATTGAATCTCACCCCGAAGCCTAGTGATTTTTATGAACGAAATATGACAATTTACCACACTTCACTCAAAGTATTAAATGATGTGGGCCAAATTCACAGAAAATATTTTTTCAAAGATTTTTAGGAGTCAATGAATTTTCACTAAATTTCATCACCATGTCATGAATAATGTCAAATATTTAAGTTACACATTTCAACCCAGTAATTTCTGAATATCATCCATCCTTTTTTTTAAAGAAAAAGAAAAAGAAATCAATCCAGATTTGTATTGGTGTCAATGTTGCACAGTTAGGCCTGTCCACACTCAAACACAATGACAAATGAAGTCAGAAAGCTTGATATAATACACCATCATGACGAGAAAACACAAAAGAGGCCACATCAACTGGAGATTTATTTCCAAACCATCGCACATTTAATGAAGAAAATGGCAGTAGCCATATATGAATGACTTCAACATATTCCATGTTGATATCAAAAGGCATCTGCACTGCCACATTATAGCCCACTTTTCTATTCATTTGTCAGCCCTGTTAGGACCAGAAAACCTGCCAGGCCCCAGATCCCACCCCATAAGCACTTATCTCTCTTGTTATAGGACAATCAGTCACCCAGACTCCATCTAAACATCCACTCTTTAAATGCTTGAAGATCTCTTGTCCTGATATGCCCCTGAGCCTGTTTGATATGCATTCATTTGTTTGTTTATACTTCCTGGAAATATGCCCACAGAGTTTCTGGGGATTAGTTCAGGGAGTATCAGAATATTACCAGAGAACAGATTGGACTTGGCTTCAGCTTATGTGCTGCACCCTCATGCACTCACTCGGGTGTCCATATTTTGGAGGGCAGATATATGGAGAGTTTACAGATACTCAGAGTTCCCAGGGGCTTTGGATGTCCAGAGTCTGGAGAGTTCCAGATATTGAGTGTACAGACAGACAGAAGGGATATGAGATACAAACTAATTTGAAGACTAAGTCGAGATTAAAACTAAAGAGTAAGTACATGACTATGGAAGACAATATAGATATTCTAATTATTGTACTACAAGTCTGGGAGTATAATAATACCTATTTGGAACTGTGTCCAAACTAAGGATATAATAACAAGTAAGGTACATGAGGAACAAGGATGGTGTAAGGGGACAAGTCATTCACACTTTATATCCCCCAGATTATGCTTTATTGTCTATTCCCTTTTATTACCTCACCATTACAGGACACTTTATTCTTTATAGGGTACATTGAACTGACGTATGAGGGTGCTTAAGGCATTGGAAAATGAACTGTGTGCTGTATAGCTGACATGTCACATCTGGTAGAGTTTCCTTAGACTTTTCTCTTTGGATTCCTCTATCAGGTGAGTAGATAGTTACCTTGTATTTAGACACTATCTTTGGATTCCTCTATCAGTCTGATATCCACTACCAGGGTTGCCCTTACAGATGAGGACAGATCAGGGAACAAGAGCAAGAACAATAAACACACAAATGATCATCTGTCAACCAGTGTTATGACCATGTCTTAACCGTGTTGCAACCCGACAGTCCCCGAGAATACTACCATCTATCAACATTCCAAGTTATTGATCAAGTCATCATTTTGGCAATTGTCAGAACACTGACACTGATGTATACCTTCATGGCAATCAAACCTCATTTACGCCCCTGTCAAAATATACTTGTACCATCTGGTTATGCTTTGATACATCCCCTTTTCATTATGATGATCCATTTTACTCTATGTTTCACATATGCCTGTATATACTTGTAGCCTGTGGACTATTCACTTTTCTCGTAATCCCACTCTCGGCTAAATCATGGCTTCCGATATTATTGTAACCTACCAGTTCCTAGTCAAGTTTATTTGTCAATCATGTTTCTGCTCTTCCCTTAGTTAGTAGTTTCTAGATGCCAGACAACTCGTATATAAACCCACTGTAAATGTAGTTACTAGACAATCAGAATATCAACTTAAATACCCCTCTAATCTCTGACTCCATTATCTATTCACGACCACCACATTCCGACTCCATCCGATTTACAATTCAACCTACATTTACGACTTCAACCTCTAATCTCCAACTCTCAGCCTCCAACTCTCAGTCTCCGACTCTCTGACCCAACCCTCGACTTATCCTTAGGTTTCCATTGGTAGGTTACCAAGAGGTTTACTTGACAGGAGTAGTTTCTGCCCACCCAAAATTTAAGGATACCTGACGGTAACTTGTGAAGGTGCAACACATAAGCTGAAGCCAAGTCCTTCCACTTGGTCCCCATCAGTCAACCGACATCCGTCAGTTTTCTGTTCTTAACAACCAGTCAGTTACCAAATGTGGAACAAAGGAAGTGAGTCAGAATATCCACAGATATCCAATACTATCCAGAAATGGATCCTAACACTATAATGACTAAGTGTGCATATTTCCAGGAAAGCCATGGGTTCTGGGCAAGTTGGAACATTGGCATAGAGAGGGGTTGATGAGGATGATCTGGTGAAGGTTAGGCCATAGACCAAAGTATCTAGAACAAATGCAGGGAGTCTGGCTGGAGTCCAGGTTGGGAAATGACCAAGGACACTTGGAGATACTAGCTGGGGAGGGGCAGGGTCTGACAGGTTCCAGATCATAACAGAAGGTGTCTAGTTGAGGGCAGAATACCAGAATGGTATGTGAAGGGTACTTGAGGGATAAAGGTTGGGTTCCAGTGGATTCTGGATTTTGATACTAGTCCAGAAAACCATTTGGAACCTGATATGATTTCCAGGAAATACTCTGTGGAGTGTCTGGGAATGGATCTTCACATTGACAGATGTTCATTCATTTGTTTATTGTTCTTGCTCTTATTCCCTGATCTGTCCCCATCCTTGTATTTTCATTTATCTGACTTGTTATTACATGCTTAGTTTGGAAACAGTTCCAAATAGGTTGTATTATACTCCTAGATTAGTAGTACAATTATTGGAACATCTATATAGTCTTCCATAGTAATGTACTTACTCCTTAGTTTTAATCTCAACTTAGTCATGACTTAGTTTCTTGTCCCTTCTGTCTTTCTGTACACTCAATATCTGGAACCCCCAGGACCTCTGAGTATCTGTAAAAATTCTGGATATATCTGCCCTCTGAAATATGGACACCCTAAGTGAGTGCATGAAGGTGCAGCACATAAGCTGAAGCCAAGTCCAACCCATACTCTTGTAATATTCCAATGCTCCCTGAACTCATCCCTGGGAACTCTGTGGACATATTTCCAGGAAGTGTCTGGAATATCCACTGGAAATTCTGCCCAGAGACCTGCAACTTAACACTTGTCCTTAGTATGGTCACTCTGCATGATTCTTGTTCACCCATTGCATCTTTTTGTCTCATTGTATTAGTAGTACAATAATCATTAGTTCTATATAGCTAGGATCTGTTTGCACTTACAATTTGATCAGAAAATCAACTTAGTTACCACCTAGCATCTATCTACCTATGTATCTGTTCATTATCAACTTGCACCAGCATATTCTCAGACCCCATGGGCTGTCCTGATTTAGCCTCATTGTGTATTCATAAAAAGTCAACAAGCTGTTAAATAATTTATAAATTGAGAAATTGTCTGAGAGTCAGATATCCAAGTATTTGTTTAAAGCTCAGTTGTTAGGGTATGTACACAGTGGGTTTCTGGAGAAATCCACAGATTATCCAGTAGGACTTGGCTTCAGCTTATAGGCTGTGCCCTCACGAGATCGTGTTGTCCAATTTCAGACAGGCAGATGGGAATCCCGGGGAATCTGGGCGGGGTTCGTGGGTTGAGGGGTTGTAGGTTGGAGGTTGTGGGTCGAGGGGTCGTGAGTTGAGATAGGTAAGAGAGATAGATGTGCCGGAGCCCGTGGGCTCCAACTAGTGTGAGTGGTGTAATTCAAGTAGGAGTTTAGAGTGGAAAATGTATTAGATTACTGGGGGGAATCTAAGCCGATTTTCTGACTGGATTGTATGTACAACATCTGCCAGACTAAATAGACCGTGGAATGAATGACATACCAAATCCAGTAATAATGAAACAAAACTAGCAAAACATAAAATGGGAATAGTAAACACCGAATTTGGTGTTAGGAATGGGATGGAATGGAGCGGAGTCTGAATTGTGACAAATCATCAACCATAACAGGAGATGGAGCGGGAGCGGAGTCCAAATCGTGACAGGTCATTTGACTAAAATGGGAATGGGGCTCTGTTAGAGAGATGATGGGTTTTCCGAGTGGGGTCTGGTGACTGATGCGTGGGACGAGGTCGGACATAGATGGGGACGGAGTCCGGTGGGTTTTCTGGTGACTGATACACAACATAACGAAGTTGAATGTAGACAAGTCTGACGTACAGAGTCTGGCGGGAATTCTGGTAAACTGACAATGGGTGTGTATAGGGCACGGGTGTGTATGAGTCAGTGCCCAGAGTCCAGTGGGAATTCTGGTTGTAACATCAGTTAACTGTGCTGTTAATGTGGGCTCTTGAATAACCTAATGGGCAGGGATTTCAGTAATAAGTTTTAGATTTACTCTATGATTAGTAAGCACAAAGGTTGCTGGGAGGCTAAGGGAACTTAGATGAATTAGCTAGGTTCAAGAGTACTGACAAAAAGTTCAAGATTCTGCAAGTGTAGGTGCTTGTAGCTAAGTTCACACTAAGGCTATTATTCTGTCCTTTAGTATGAAGAGACTTTATTTATGAGCTGGTGCTGTTGATAGTAGTAAAGTAATTCTCTTTATTCAAAGATTTAGGTATCCTTTGATACATGTAGACAGTTCTGCTTAGGAAGATAGTCACAATTTATTGAATATATAAAGTTTTATGAAAAAGTCTTCATATTTTTAAGTGAGACTATTTCCTCTGGCTATGACTACATGTTTTATGAGTTTATATTGTATTACCCCAAAAGCTTATATTTAAGACTTTTATCCTCTTTTAAATATGCATAAATGTCATGGTAAAATAAAATTATTTGGGTTAAAACTTAATCTTTAGGATAGGGTGTATTCTCTGGTATCTGTGTGACTTTTAAAATACCCACAAATGTCATGGTTAAACAAAATCATTTGAGTTATGACTTAATCTTTGGGATAAGATGCATTCTCTTGTACAGTATATATGTGAACTTTCAAATATAGTTCATATAATTTAAATTTATTTGATTTAGAAACTCAACCAGAACTATCTGGCCCATTGGGAATATCTAAGCTGTGAAGAGGGGAAAAAGCTCTAGTCAGGGGGTAGATGATAGGAAATGAGCTAATTGGGGGACTGATGATAGAGATCATACTAGTTGGGAGGTCCAACTCTATAAATGTAGTGGAACTTGGCTTCAACTTATGTGTTGCACCCTCACATGAACTGTCAGGTTGCTCCAGTATTTCAAATAGAGCAGCTAGTACAATATGAATGAGAATCAACACTTACAGTAGCTTAGTCAACCAGAGGGCCAAATCACTAAGAGCCAAAGGGTAGAGGGTCACAGCTTGCTGAAGACCATTAATTAAGGGTATATCAGAGAGAAGGAAAGTGAGAGACTAAGAAGGGGTAATCTTTTTGAACTAAAGAGTTGTAGTATACATAGAAGGATCTTTGTACTATGTTGAGATGGGTGATTGGAAAGCCAATCGAAAAAGCAAGGTGTGGGATGGTGTAAGTTTGTTACTAGGAATATACCTAATAACCTGCGTGCAATGGTCAAGTCCTTATGACGGTCACTAACACAGTCATTCTTGAAACCAGTCTATAACCAAACACACTTGGAGCGAGAGGCTAGAGATCGGACCTTGGATGACGTAATTGAAGATGAATACAAAAGGCTGACATAAGCCCAATGTCGTAGAATGTAGAACTTCAACAATAAGAGACACTATAGTATCCCTTACTGGCCGTAGGAGTGAGACTGAGAGTAAGACTTAAGAGATTGTCCTTAAGAATGAGCTTCGAAATGAGATACAATGAAATTGCTTGTCCAATAGTGGGCAAAAGAGAGGCCCTTATATACATGAGAGAGCACAGGTCAAATCAAACATCTACAAACAATGACACAATAATGATGCAATATGGTGTGAGTCATCTCTGAGTCATCACAATAGGAGTGTTAGTAAAGTTGTGAACAATAATAGGGGGAGGCTGCGCTGAACAATAAGAGAATGACAAACAAAAGATGAGATCAGACATGTGATACGGATAAATGGGGAAACACAATAGAACAATAGGGGAAGTGAGTCAGACAATAGGGATGATGGAGTAATAGAAGTGATGGCTGATGAAACATCAATGATATGAGTCAGAAACACTCAAGAATCCCATGATAATGTGTCACCCTCAAATGCTATGCTTGATTTCAAAATCTTGACAATATTACCAATTGATGAACCGAGATTGGATATATCCTGTTCCTAGTTTTGCAGTATAAGGAGGGGACGCAATCAATCACCATTTTAGAACCAGGTGGCAAGTAGGCTCCACAACCACGCAAGGAACACGAATTGATGACGACCTCGACGAGGCTCTACTTGAATTCCAGGCTCTACTTGACTTCCCTCTGGAACTGGGGTCCTGAATAGCTTGGGTCCTCTGTGATCTCCTATTGGAGTGAACATTGCCATGTAACAGATTCCTGATGACAGTGGGGAACAGTCCTGCTGGAACACTCGATTGAATCGATAGTGGAGGATTTCGGAGGAGCCATCATAGTGTTCTATACGAATGAAGGCAGGATCATCTGGAGCATATGGGAGTCAAATACCTTGTCAACGGAGGAATCAATGGTATTTCTTGGAGGAGCATGAGTGGGCTGGTAGGGGCTTGGAAATGATATCTGAGGATGAGGAGAAGCGAGATGTTATTGGCTGGAGTTCTATTTGGGAGTGAAGAGTCGGTTTTGAGTAGGAACTGAGGGTTACTTTGGAGGACAATGCACTGTTGAACATGATGGAGTTTTGGTCGTCTGTTTGATGAAATGATATCTATATCTGAGGATGAGGAGAAGCGAGATGTTATTGGCTGGAGTTCTATTTGGGAGTGAAAAGTCGGTTTTGAGTAGGAACTGAGGGTTACTTTGGAGGACAATGCAGTGTTGAACATGATGGAGTTTTGGTTGTCTGTTTGATGAAACTGATTTGGCTATGTAGAAGTCGTCTTGAGTGCCAAAGTATATATAAGAATTTGTGCTGTGACGTGACTTGAAACTATAGCCATATTAGTCTCTTTCCGATTGAACTCTCTACAACGGATCACAGGGAGGTGATGATAAGGTGGAGGGAGGTAGAGACTAATGTATGATACTAAGAAAACAATACTAGGTGGCAAATAAAGCATGCATGGAGATGAAAAAACAGAGGAATGGTTGGAGTGGAGATGGAATAGGATAGGAGTATACTACATATAAGTGAGTATCAGGGGCACTGTGAGAGGTAATGGCATGAGTGGGGGTTCCAATAATGAGAAGATGAGGGTTTTCTTGTAAGGAACAAGTCACGGGGGTCTGCAAATGACAAGATCCTAACAGTATTCCCCCCATTAGGTCAAGACCTTCAAGACCTTCTTATGGAAATACTACATAGTTGAGAGGGGCCTGGCTTTCCTGGGTTTGCAGCATGGAAATCCACAACAACCTCTGGCATGTTTCCAAGTTCAGTAGCCAGGACCCAGGATGTTTCTTTGTCTGTACCTTCATATATACATAGCTTAATCAACTGGAGGCTGAATCACTAAGAGTCAAGAGGTAGAGGGTCACAGCTTGCCAAAGACCACTCTGTAAGAATATAATGATGAGGGAAAAGGTGAAAAACTAAGAGGGGCTAATTTAAGTTAATATTCAAACTGGAGAACTGTAGTGTATATGAAAAGAGCTTTATACTACATTGAGACAGATGAGCAGGAGGCCAATCAGAGAAGTGAGATGTAGGGAAATTATGACAAGGTGGGGAGCAATGGAAAGTAATGTATAGTAGAGAGTATTTGCAACTAATATATATCAGCAAAACTGAATTGGTTCCTGATATTCATATTAGGAACAATTCAGTTTAGCTAATATATATTAGTTGTAAATACTCTCTAGTACTAAGAAACAATATTAGGTGGCAAATATGTGGATATGGAAATGGAGGAGCAGATGGAGTGGAGACAGAAATGGGACACTAGTTTATTATAAACAAGTATTGGGGGTGCCATGAGGGGTAATGGTGTGCTCTAATAATGAGATGATAAGGGTTTTCTAGTGAGAAACAAGTCACAGGGGTCTGAAATGACAGGATCCTAACACCTATACTGGTACCATCATCTAGACTTGGCCATACAGTTTCCAAAGGTTTGGTTGTTTCCGTGGTTTCTACAATTGCTACTTTTTCCACCTTTTCTGATTTCCCTGTTAAGATCTAAGCCAGGAAGGGGAGAGTGCTCTAAGTCAGAGGGCCAATGAAAGGAAACAAGTTAATTGGGGCTGATGATAGAGATTGTACTAGTCGGGAGGTCTGACTCTATAACTATAGTGGAGCTTGGCTTCAACTTATGTGTTGTGCACTCACATGAACTGTCAGGGTGCTCTGGTATTTCAAACAGGGTGGATAGTATGATATAAGTATGGATCAACACTTAGCTCAGTCGACTGGAGGGCCAAATCACTAAGAGTCGAAGGGCAAGTGGTCATGGCTCGCCAAAGACCACTTCTAAGGGTATAACAGTGATAGGAGAAGGCTGAGAACTAAGAGAGGGTAATCTGAGTTGATATTTGAACTGAGGAACTGTAGCATACATGAAAAGAACTTTATACTATATCTAGATGGATGATTGGAAGGCTGATCAGAGAAGCAAAGTGTAAAATGAATCATAGAGAAGTGATGACAAGGCAGGGAGCAATGGAAACTAGTGTATAGTACTAAGGAACAGTATTAAAAGGGTGTGAGGTGGCAAGTAAGGTGTATGTATTTGTAGGGACAGGGGCAGAAGAGCAGATGGGATGGAGATGGAACAGGGTGCTAGGGAACTAGGGTACAATGTAAACAAGTGTCAGGGGCACTGTGAGGGGGTAATGGCATGAGCAGGGGTTCTGACAATGAGATGATGAAGGTCTCTTGGTGAAAACAAGTTGTGGGGGTCTGAAACAACGAGATACTAACATTCCTCCCCTTTTCAACCCTCTGAATCTTCTCACTTTTTGGAGTCTGCTTCACAGCAAGAGTGCATGGGATTTTATTAACCACACACAGGAAACAAGTTCCACCCCCATTTTACCTTTTGTCTCCAGCAAATAATGCCTCAGTCCTCACATAACTGGCACAGAACTTCATGGGCAGTCTCCATACATTCTGGAGCCCTTGTTTTTTGTTTCTGTTCCAGATATTAGCCATTTTCCAGAAGTCTTACAAAATCACTTACTTTTGGATTTGAAGGCCCAGCCCCTTCCTCCTCATTCACTTCAATGGCTTTCCACTGTTGTGTTATCATTATTGGAAAACAAATGGAATTTTACTGGTCCACTCATTTTTCCTTCTTGTTTTTCCTTTAGCCGCTGCTCTTCCACCTCAGCAGCCTTCCATTTCTTCTCCATCTCATCCTGCAACCTCCAATCTTGTACTATTTTCTGAAATGCTTCCTTCCACCTTAACTCTCTACAACTCACATTTTTCTGCCTCTTCTGCCTCTCTCAACTCACATCAAACTCCTTCATCTCCTCCTCTTGTTGTCACCTTACCTCCTCCTCTTGTTGTCACCTTACCTCCTCCATCCTCTGTCATTTGCATTGAAGTTCTTCCACTTTCAACATTTCAACTTCTGAGTTTTCCAGCATGGTGGTAAATAAGGGATGACCAATGGATGCACAAGTTGTGGTTAAAGAAAGAAAAATCACTAATCAAATATTTGGAGGTTTTTCTATTCAGACCCAGCCTCCAAAACTCTCCACTTCCAGACATGCAGTTTTTCATGACACATAATGGATAACTGATGGTTCAATGCTCAGTACCTAATTGCCTCTATGTGACTTTGGCCTAACAGGGGGTACTGTTACAACCTATTCCCAGATACTTCAATTCTCCATAATTATCCTTAACTTTCCAACATGACTTCCATCCACAGAACATTTCTAGTTCCCACTCTTCCAAACCTCATCCTTGCCTTGTTCCATATTTAGTAACTCATCCATTGATGAGTATTCATTCGTTTGCTTGTTGTATTCCCATTTCAGAACACTTTTTCCTAATCCATCTTATTGTGATCCTAGTTTGTAGTACAAACCCTAACAGAAGAACCTATATTAGTTTCCATGCACCTAAGATCTGATATTGACTTAGTTTCTTATTCCTTCCTTCTTTCTGAATGCTTGATATTGTTAGGACTGGGAAACCCACTGGGATCTGGAACTCATCCTATAAGTATTTGACTCTCTATATCATACAAACTAGCCACCAGACTCTTCCCAGACATTCTGGACCCCTTGTTCCCAATCTCTTTGCCTGTTTGACATCTGGTTCAGTCTGCCCCTTCTTCCAAATCAGCTTGACATCTGGTTTATTGTCTTATTGTATGCCTGTTATGTCTTTTTGTCTCTCTGGATATGTAGTGCAATAATCTACTAGTCTATATAGTCTAGCTACTATCTGTACTTACAATCTGATCAGAAAATCAAATTAGCTTTGACTTAGTATCTGCCTCAGCATATTCTTGGAACCCATGGGTTTCCCATCCACTCCTGTCTGAAGTTGGACAACATGATCTTGTGAGGGTGCAGTACATAAGCTGAAGCCAAGTCCTTCCCCAGAACTTCATGGGTTTCCCCCCAGAGACCCATTGTGAGCCTGGCACTTGACAGATATCCAGAACTCTTCAGAAGCGCTGAATATCTGTAATCTTCCTGCATAAGTCTCTCCTTTGAAATTAAGGACATTCCAAGTGTTTGTGTAGGGGCACAGCACATAAGCTGAAGCCAACATCCTGACCTATTTAGAAGTGTCCAAGTTTCCAGTCATTTTCCAATAGTTCCAGAATAAGTTCCCAACACAGCACTTAACAAGGACAATGTATGTACATATATATAAATTAAAATAAGACTTCACCTTCTACAGCTGGTGCAGACTTTTGTTTGAGATGCTTTGACACTGCACAGATTTAATCCTTTTCCTGTTATCATTCATTCCTTCATCTGAACTCCAATCATGTATGTACATATAACACTCTGTAATAACCCAGCATGAGTAGGAGATGTCTTTTTGGGCACAAAGTCTCTGTCTGAGTTCCAGTCTGGAGGGATGGCAGGGCCAGCACCATCACTTTCCTCTTCCTCAGGAACAGATAGGATAATAAATTTGGAATGAGATGGCTTTTTATTTATTTCTGGACCTGCTTCATAGATGCTTGAGCATATGCAGATGGATTACGGATATGCTGGCCTTCAACAATGTTGTTAGGATCAATTCCATTAGATTGTGCAGAAGTCTGGTAGAATCCTGCACAACCATCCTTGGGATCCTCTGATCTTGATCATGGTCAACCACCACCTCTTGCCATTTAGACTGTTAAGATGGACAATATCAATTTTTCTAGCACATCACACTCTGACAGTCACAACAATAGTGTATGAAAGTGCCATTCTTGGATCTATCTATCAAAATACCATCTTAGCCATAGATTTAGTCATATATAGAGTAATACTGTATATATACAGTATTATGATTTTACGGAACATGAAATGCTTCTAAATTAGCCTTTCTCCTTGATGCATATAGACAGCAACAGAATTTGTGATTTAACTACAGGTCAGCCAGATATCATTACAAAAGATATAGATCAAAAACATACGCAAAATCTGGACGCATTCCGAGCTCATAGTCACAATTAGTCATGTACTTGAAACAGCCAGTTTGATGCGACCACTATATTGCCTTTTATACTGTGGCATGCATGGCGTGGCAATTGCAAATAGTGGCCGACCTGCATTTTCTAGACCACCTACTGTATTCTTCTGAGGTCTGACCGGTGGAGATTGCTTTATTGTGAACTATTTTGAGTGGCCAGGTGTTTGATAAATCATTCCTTTGGCGGCGTGGTTGACTTCCTAATAGCAAAACTACCAGCTCGTTACACTGGTAAGAATGGAATATGTGCAGTATCTGGGACGTTAAATCATTTTTCTTTGTTAGCATTTTTACTCGGAGATCCTGCAAATGCTTTGGCAAATCCAGCAGGAATCAAGGGACCCGTTACCTCTAACATTTTTGAAGTGAAATGAGACAATGTACGAGCAGCTATTGGTCAAGCTGTCATAGCCGCTGCATCACATTGTAAGCAGCACAGGTGCGTCCTCCATGTTATATTATGCTACGCGCTATGACCATCTCGTTTTGTCTAGCATACCCGTAATGAGAGGTTGTATAACGAGTGGAGAACAATGGCTATTTTTTATATACGAAGATACAGAGATTGGAGGTTTCGTAACAGCTAGTATTGAGGAATACACCATTGGACCAAACTTTGACAATCTAGCGCTCATTCTGGGTCTCTTGCAAGATTGGGTAAAATTTATACCGTCAACCGCCACATATTTTATAACATTCTCCTTATGCAGATTAACAATACTAACCATCCTGAAGCCACGTTTTTTTCACGTGCATGAGGATGACAGAAGACAGGTTTCCGTCGGACTGTCGATATTCATATATTATCACATTGTTTTTGTATCCATCCCGCTCTGTATATAATTTTGAATCCATCCCGTTAATAACCCCATCGAGGCATCGTGGTTACTGGGAAACTAATACCGACGGGCGCGATGAAGAGCTGGCTGAGAGGGAAATGCAGGATTCGGTGTACGTTATCTTCCTAAGGGAGGTTGTACTGCCTCGGAGAGAGATGCTGTATGCGAGGAACATGGCGTGTACAAAACTGACCGATATGATAAATGTTAGGCAGGAACGCGCAGGGGAGGCGGATCAGCAATGATGAAGCTATAAGCGAGGTCACTGCAACCCAATGACGAGTGCCTATTCCACGATATTGACCACCCATGTTGAAGGAGAATGGAGGGAAGCCACAGGGTAAATTAAAGGACAAATGGGTAGACGAGGAGAAGTGTATGAAGTGCAATGTGCCAGCCTGAATATTAGTGGCATTCGTAAGCATTATGCGTTACAAGTGGCCCACACTCGCGCGTGTTTGCGTGTGTACCATAAAAGGGGAAAGTAATAGATGCTTGCTATTGTACTAGATGATCAATGATGGCATACAGTTGGGGAGACGAAAGGTTGCTCAGGGTACATCAACATATGAAATATGTAGGTAAATTGGGATGAGACCTGGCTGTGCAGGAGTTGGAATGGTCCAAAAGTAATGGGAGATTTGACAACTACACAGGAAGATGAGGGGCATACTGCGATCTGACAAATATCATATCTGAAGGAATACGTAAGTGTATCAGGGGAAATTGAGAAGATGAGACATACAGAAAGGGCCACGAAGGTCGACCTTATTTCGTCTTACTGACCGCCAGCAATTGCTCTCTTTCAGCCTCCCATCTTTTTCGTTCCTCAGCAAACTTTGCTCTTTGCTCTTCCCTACCCTCTTCCCTACCCTCTTCCCTACCCTCTTCCCTACCCTCTTCCCGACCCCTTGCTTCAGCAGCCTGTTCACGTTCTCTAAGCTGAGCTTCACGTCGCTCTCGTGCTTGGCGGACCTGTCACCAGTAATAAGCCTCCAAACAAATTCCTGTATTCACGACACATACCATATTATCAATTCTATCGCGTTCCTCGCGAAATTTTGCAGCAACTACCTCAACACGCTCCTCCTTGACTTTATACACAGGAACACCAGCCCATGTCCCACCGGGACTCATTTGTTCTGCCAACCACGCGTCCTCACAAACTGAAGACCTCCTGTCCACGTTAAAGCTAAATTCTTTCTCCAACACCCTTATCACCATATCAGAATACCAATAACACTGCTTTTTGAGGAGTTGGTAGTCGTCATTACTTGCCCTGACTACCCAAGCAGCTATAGCGAGGTCGTGGAGCGTGATATGCCTTGGAGGACGGTAGTGGGAATAGGGTACTCCGGTATGATGTTGACGTCTGTTTGTCCATCAGACATGGTCGAAGCAACGCGGAGTAAGATCAGATTGATCAGAACTCGACATCCTGCTTCAGTCTGTCCAATGATATGAGTATATCACAAGGAAATCAGTATTACACTTACAACAAGAGATACGTGCTTCCTTGTGAGCATAATGAGTTCTTTCAAGACATCCATAGTTATGGCCTGGCCTTCGATGTGAGCGGAACCGATCTCCTTGGGGGCGTTGATGTTCTCTGGGACCAAAAAGAGTGGACCCATCTTGATATTGACTTGAACAAGAACGGTCGGATCAACTTTTGAAAAGGAGGTGTGTTTTTGCAACAGCCAAAGCGCATCATCATAATATCCGAGTAATAAATGCAGATACTGTAACGCACTTCAACAAGTTCAAGCTTCTGACGCAGTTGAGCCAAGGTGTCATGAATTCTTTCGGGGAGCTCCTCATCGTCTGGATCGAGTGTATCTTGGAAGTGTTTCATCAAAGCCAATAGCATAGCACTGCGGTCGCCAGGGGTGAGATTGGAGAGTTTTCGTTTTTTTCCATTGTGTGTGAGGCTTGTACACGTTAAGTATTGGTGCTCAAGAGACGAACTTGCAGACTTTGAGACTGTGACCAGCGGTGGCAACGCAATAGGACTCCATTTGCTTGCCCAGAGTGACGAACAAAGGACAGAGATGATGAAACCGAATTTCTAAATAAAAAAGTAATATGACATGGTACATTTTTAATAATGATCTGTATTTGAAAAATGAGCTCGAAATGCAATACACAGTTTCTCCATGAGACTTACAATGCGGGTGATAGGGACAGTGGTTAGGGAAAGCGGAATGATTGTTTATGCGTTTTTTGAGGATCTATTTATCGTCACCAAGGTTAGAGGCAAAAGAAACCAACAAGACTGCTGGGTATTAATACGAGCCACATCTTCAAGTTGGTTTTTAGAAATGCGTGGAATGAGCTTTTGGTCACAGTCACAAAGTCTGTTGTCACGGATTTCGAAAGCCCTCAATCCAGGTGGTCGATGCATCATCACATAGGAATGAAAAAGGGCGGGGAGCTCAAAAACGCCGTAGGATAGTGATTGTCATACCGTCGTGTGTGTGGTCATGAGAAGGCCTAGATTGAGGTGTGTGTATCGTGTCCTGTCCTATGGGTCTATCTGCCCAATGTTACTCGCAGGCTTCTTACGCTCAATTCATGTTGATCCTGAAAAACGCCGAACACGCTGCCCCGTATCCTCCGGAATAGCATATTATTTACCCACATCTCATTCGTTGTATTCTAAGGCGAAACCTACATACATCGCTGAACAAAGAAGCACTCTGTTCACCTACCTTCACACTTCCGTCTGGTGCCCACGACCCTAACTTTTTCAGGATATGCGGGTTACCTGGCTCGCGGCTGTTTGTGAGTGAATATGGTGTTCATGCCTTGCAAGCCTCACCGAATTTCCCCTCCGACTGACTCCCTCATGCGTCCATTGCTCATGGGAGTTCTAGTACCTAATTCTGTAACTTGTCCTTCAACGTTGTGCTCTTTATAACTTGTGCACACACGAGATAACGGACCAAAAAGATTTACATAACTTTCTCACTGTCCGCACCCGCACCTATGCTCCTTCGCCATCTGGTCTGTATGGACTCATTGGATCCTCGTACTGGCTTCAGCACGCCACTGGATAATCTGTTTATATTTAAAAAAATGTGAGTAGATCTTAAAATATATGGTCTCAGTTCTCCCACACTTTGTCGCATTATTTTTCTCCCTCCCTATTGAAGGAGAGAGGCATCTATTTTTTAGTATTTTTAACGTCCCCCAGGTGCCTCTAAAACTCAAGAGTCAATATATGCTCCTTAGTGGACAGGTTTCATTCCCTCTATATCTGATCGTTTATCTCATGTTATGTGCAGTTCTCCTGCCACAGCCTAGAACAGTATCGTCTCTCTGAGACACCTATCAATTATTCATAGTATATTACAATTTCTCTTTGAATCCTGATAATCTCCCATCTCTTAATGCAGTTCTGCATCAAACTATCAGTAGTGAAGACGCAAAACCTCAAGTCACTTCAAGGATTATGATTAAGCTCAAAATTCCTCAAGGTCATAATTGATTGTTCTGTTAAATTTGAAGACATCCTTAAATCCTCAAGCCCTCAAACTCTACCAGGCCTCAAAATTCAATAAGTCACTGTTTTACATCCAAAAAATATTGAGTGTTCTTCTATTGAGCTAGGGTACGTGGTACATGTTAGCAATGTGATCCCCGGTGCAATGTGATCCCTTGCAACATCCGAGGATACCGTGGTGCGTCAAGACAAAGACCGTCAGACAAACTCAAAAGGTGTATGAACCAGGCCCGAAAAAAGGTTATCAGAAGAAAATCGCAGAGATCTGGCCATGAGACCCTTTGTAAAAGGCATGCATATGAGCCTTGAAATGACAGGATGTCAAATCTAAAAGAGAAAAGAACTGAACCAACAAAAAAAAAGAATGGCAAAATGAGGAGACTAGCATGTGTTGAGTGTGCATGCACGGAAGCGTGGTGGAAGGGATATACAGATAGAGGCCTCCAGCTTTGAAGAAGTTACGGCTGGAAACCAGATTCTAATTGGGCCCGCTGGTCAGCGAAACAACATGGTGCAAGGCATTTATGGATCGGAATCTCACAAGCAGTGGTATATACATTCTCCTTTTCATCTCCCTCTATCCTGCTCCTCTCTCTATCTCTCCCTTAGGTTTATAATCCCCCAACCTTTAACTTTGTCCCTTTCTTCACACCATCAATGGATGCATGTGCCACTCTCAACCCTTATCACCGTGCATCGTGGGCCTGCACTCACTGTCGCCATGCAAGGAGACGGTGCGACAAAGAGAGGCTCTGCAGCTGTTGCAAAAACAAGGGAAGGGCCCAAACATGCACAGATGGGTGTGAGAAATGTCGGCAAAGGAAACTAGTGTTAGTTCTATCCGAGACTCACCAACCTTTCATACTCCGTCCATACTCACCCACATGTACACAGCTGTGACGGCAACTGGCCTTGTTCCCCTTGCACAAAAAATGGCATAAAATGCCTCCCATTCATTCCTCGTCTCCCTGGTGCCCCCTGTGTTGGATAACACCACAAAAAACTCCATTACTATATTTGGACGAACAAGGCCTACGCAGTTTGAAATAACAAAAGGGACCACGTGGCCACATAAGGGACTGAAATGTGGCCATAACTCATTATTCTTTTTTGTTCTAAGTTCCCTTTGTGTTGTGTCGCCTTTTGTTCACGTCACTCATTGTTATCTTTTAGTATATATATGATTGATATAGTGCTCTTATCCCTCAGTCCGTTATACTACTATACGAGACTGAGGTGAGCCACTTCATTCCTGCTATTTTGTATGATATACTTATATGTACCTAGCTATTATTAGGTACTTAATACAGTCCGTTATACTACTATACGAGACTGAGGTATTATTAGGTCTTACTTTCTAACACCCCGTAGAGTCAAGCCAAAGCATGTCGTAGTCCCGCCCTGCCAACCCGCTATCCCCCCGCATCCCTCTTCCCCCTCCCAACCTCCTCAAAGCCGTATGAAAAAACCTGCAACTCATGCAAAAATGATGGTACTGTTTGCAATGGCGAATTGCCCTGCTCCCGCTGCGCAACGCACGGCACTCGATGTGTGTTTCCCCTAGCACCCGGACCAAAACGACAATGTGTGTCCTGTTGCCAGCAGAATATCAAGTGCGAGAGTGCACGGCCGTGTCAGCATTGCGTCGATTTCGGGACCGAGTGTATAGACAACGCATGCAGGGGGACGGGGCAGAACTTGAAGGTGAAACGGGCCTGTGCTAGTTGTTGTGTGAACAAGGTCCAGTGCGACGTTGAGTGCGTTTTTGCATTTCAGTTTGCTTTGTTGGCATATTCAGACTTTATTCTTTTTCACAGCTGGCCTTGCAGGAGTTGTGTGATGCGGGAGATTCGGTGCGTCGAGTGGTGTAGGACTTGTGGGGGCACGGATCCCGGATGCATGTCATGTGCAGAGTCGTCTGGTGACACTCACCATCACTATCAGGAGAGTCCAGCCGAAGCGTCGACGAGCTCGTCTTTACAAGGTAACATTTGTGCTGTGCTATTTAATGTATAACACTCATTGCTGAACTCGACCACTAGACAGAGCTACACCCGCGTCTACAAATCTCGTCTCAAGCGGTTCAGGTCCGAAAATGTCATTTATGATATGTCTCTCCTCTGTCACAATGTCTTCCATCTTCCAAATATCAAATCCAAGCTTCAAAGTTGGTGGCTGCAGTCCCAACTAGTCCGGGCCGACCAGTGAAAAGTGTTCAAAGCCGAATAAGTGGCCAAATCCGAGGTAGTAGTGCATTGTTGTTTTGTGGCATTCGCACTTAGACTGATCTGATTTCATTTCTTCATCTTGACACTTGTAGGACGAGCCCCTGCAAGGATCAGCAGACGATGATCCTCTACTACTATAACATAATAAGGGTGTGCATGGCTGTCGGCGAGCTGGAGCAGTTTGGGGGGCAGGGTGCAGAAGCGAGGGATTTGATTTCGTCGATGCTAGACTAATGTTGAAGTGGTGTGAGTTTTACTTTTTGTCTTTGTCTTTGTCGTCTTCTTACATCTGTCAATAAAAAAAATTTTGTACTGATGATATTCCATATCTTTGCCTCCAGTCAGGGCACTGCTAATTGTCTTATGCATCCGTTCTGGACGCCTGTTTTGCGAATTAGTACAATATTTACTCAGTACTTTGACAGCACTGATTGAGAAAGGTCCCAAGTTCGAATGAATTGGTTGTTGCCATTCGTACGGCAAGGTCTTAAGGTAGATATTGCCCAAATTTCTTTTTTCTCAACAGCTTAAATGCTAATGAACCTCTCTAGCCTGAAATACTTGTTCTTGATAGCTATTATAACAGGTTTTGAATGGATACAGATCATATACATTTTTTGAGTCTGACCTGTTCCAGTAATGTCTGATATTCTGTGGCCTATCTGCTGTAAGTGATAGAGATTAATAAAACAAATGAATAAAATGAATGAATACAACGAATGTGAGCTTACCGTGATTGTGCACCAGGGGTAAAAATGAGATGGATGCAGTCATGCATAAACGGGAAGAAAGGCCCACTAGTGTTGAGGTGGGGAGTAACTACAGAAAGAATTAAAGTCATAGTTAGCATAGGAATTTGTAGACAAAATGGACAAAATGGGACTCATGCTCCAAACTGGCCTTCACGGTAAGAGATGAATGTTATTGGAGCAACTTGGTTTGGTGTCCCACATCTAGGGGAATAAAAAAGATATGAGGTGTACCACTCAACATGACATGGTCCCTGTAAGCTAAGTGGGGGAGTGCCGGGCCCATATGACGTCAGTGAACAGCTGTGATAGAGATTAATAAAATGAATGCGAGCTTACTGTGATTGTGCACCAGGGGTGAAAATGAGATGGATGCAGTCACGCAAGAATGGGAAGAATGGCCTGCTAGTGTTGCGGTGGGGAGTAACTACAGAAAGAATTAAAGTCATAGTTAGCATAGGAATTTGTAGGCAGAAAGGACAAAATGGGACTCACATTCCAAAATGGCCTTCATGGTAAGATACGAACATCACTCAGGCTACTTGGTTTGGTGTCCCAGATCCAGGAGAATAAAAAAGATATGAGGCGTGGCCTCGGGATTCGATTCCTCATGTTCCGCGATCATGACTCTGCGTTTTTGAAATCTGTAATGTTCTTGGTGCATCTGATTCCAAGCGTTGACGAGGGTTTAGGGTTTAGGACAGTGCTCATTGCAAGGCAAACCCGATGCACCCAAACCGAGTCAACATCTACCATATGAGCCTTGGGACAATATCTGGTCATCACTCCCACGCTGATGATCACAATCTTGGCTAACTTCCCCTTGAGTTTTTATATCAAGATATAGTAAAGTTGCTTGGTGGGTGGTGGGCGCTTTTAGGCACCGAAGGCGCCCTAATCCGTGAGGGCGCGGAGTGCCCGAGCTTCTTCCCCCATCAGGGTCGAAAAATCCTGATGAGGGCGCGTCAGCGCCCGAAGCTTCTGTGTGGGAGAGTCTGACTAATATTAGCGCCGGGACGTTATTAGTCATCACGGGAGCAAATACAGGCATTCGCGGGAGCATTTCTACACTCGCGGGAGTATTTCATAGTGCCGCGGGAGTGTTTTTCGCGCCACGGGAGTATTTTGTAACAGGCGCGGAAGTATTATGTGATGCGCGGAAGTATTTTGTGACTCGCGGAAGTATTTTGTGACTCGCGGAGGTACTTTGTAATGCCGCGGGAGTATTTTGACAGAGGCGGGAGTATTTCTCACATTCGTGGAGCCAGTTCACATGCCCTAATGGAGATATTTCCCACGACTCTCTCCCCCGCCGTTCACATAAGCATTTCCCGCGCCGTTCACATAAGCATTTCCCGCGCCGTTGACATAAGCATTTCCCACGCTGTTGACGTAACCATTTCGCGCACCATTGACGTAACCGTTTCCCACGCTGCTCACGGGACCATTTCCCGTGCCCTTCATATCAGGATTTCCCGCGCTACACACGGGCACATTTCCCACGGCCTTCAATGGAGCCAGTTCTCCGGAGAAGGATCGGAGGTCTATAAGGATTTCCGGGAAAATCTCAATAAAATCATAATAATTCAAATAAAATAGAATAAATGAAAATAAAATGTGATAAATCAAGAAGAAAAAATAATAATTGAAAATAAAATAAGATAAATCAAATTCAAATTCAATGAATCCAAAAACAATATAATAAATCAGAATAAAATATAGTACATCAAAGTAAAATACAATAAATCAACATAAGATACAGTAAATCAAAATGGGATACAATAAATTAAAATAAAATATATTAAATCAAAATAAAATACAATAAATCAAAATAAGATACTTAAAATGAAAATAAAATACATTAAGTTAAATCAATAATTCAGGTGACCACAATAATTCAATTCAACCATTGGAACTGTTATTTCTTTTGTAACCTTTGCTTCCTTTTGTAACCTTTGACTCCTTTGTAACCATTGACTCCTTTGTACCTGTTGACTCCTTTGGTACCTGTTGACTCCTTTTGTAACCTTTGACTCCTTTTGTAATCTTTGACTCCTTTTGTAACCTTTGACTCCTTTTGTAACCGTTGACTCCTTTTGTAACCGTTGACTCCTTTGTAACTCTTGACTCCTTTTGTAACTCTTGACTCCTGTGTAATCGTTGAGTCCTGTGTAACCGTTGAGTCCTTTGTAACCGTTGATTCCTATTGGAAGGTTCCTTTTGGAACCGTTGATTCCTTTTGGAACCGTTGATTCCTTTTGGAACCGTTGATTCCGTTCTGCGACCGTTGATTCCGTTCTGCGACCGTTGATTCCGTTCTGCGACCGTTGATTCCGTTCTGCGACCGTTGATTCCGTTCTGCGACCGTTGATTCCGTTCTGCGACCGTTGATTCCGTTCTGCGACCGTTGATTCCGTTCTGCGACCGTTGATTCCGTTCTGCGACCGTTGATTCCGTTCTGCGACCGTTGATTCCGTTCTGCGACCGTTGATTCCGTTCTGCGACCGTTGATTCCGTTCTGCGACCGTTGATTCCGTTCTGCGACCGTTGATTCCGTTCTGCGACCGTTGATTCCGTTCTGCGACCGTTGATTCCGTTCTGCGACCGTTGATTCCGTTCTGCGACCGTTGATTCCGTTCTGCGACCGTTGATTCCGTTCTGCGACCGTTGATTCCGTTCTGCGACCGTTGATTCCGTTCTGCGACCGTTGATTCCGTTCTGCGACCGTTGATTCCGTTCTGCGACCGTTGATTCCGTTCTGCGACCGTTGATTCCGTTCTGCGACCGTTGATTCCGTTCTGCGACCGTTGATTCCGTTCTGCGACCGTTGATTCCGTTCTGCGACCGTTGATTCCGTTCTGCGACCGTTGATTCCGTTCTGCGACCGTTGATTCCGTTCTGCGACCGTTGATTCCGTTCTGCGACCGTTGATTCCGTTCTGCGACCGTTGATTCCGTTCTGCGACCGTTGATTCCGTTCTGCGAACACTTTCCGTTCTGCGAACACTTTCCGTTCTGCGAACACTTTCCGTTCTGCGAACACTTTCCGTTCTGCGAACACTTTCCGTTCTGCGAACACTTTCCGTTCTGCGAACACTTTCCGTTCTGCGAACACTTTCCGTTCTGCGAACACTTTCCGTTCTGCGAACACTTTCCGTTCTGCGAACACTTTCCGTTCTGCGAACACTTTCCATTCTGCGAACACTTTCCATTCTAACAGTTTCTCTTTTATAACAATGGACCTCAGAAATACTTTAGAGTTGTGGACGTGGGGGGGTTTGGGGGGCTTCGCCCCCCAACAAGCCGGAGCCCGCAGCATAGCAAGGGTTCCCAGGCTTGTCAAATAAAGTAAAGTTGTACGGTGGGCGGTGGGCACTTTTAGGCGCCGCAGGCGCCCCAATGCGTGAGGGCGCGGAGCGCCCAAGCTTCTTCCCCCATCAGGGTCGAAAAATCCCGATGAGGGCGCGTCAGCACCCGAAGCTTCTGTGTGGGAGAGTCTGACTAATATTAGCGCCGGAATGTTATTAGTCATCACGGGAGCAAATACGGAGCCTTTTTGGCATTCATGGGAGCATTTCTGCACTCGCGGGAGCTTTCTTGGCACCGCGGGAGTATTCCTGGCGCGTGGGAACATTTTTGGCCTTAGCCGCGGGAAGCCCGGAAGCCCGCTGTAAAGCCTTGAGGCTGCCATACTTTCTCCCTTCCCCTCTCCCTCCCCCGGCTTTGTCCTCTTTAAATTGTGAGGGGATCCTCTCTGGAATATTTTTCAAGGTATCTGGGCCCATATCAAGGTGTGTTGAGGGCTCTATTTAATCCTATTAAATTTCGCTTTTTTAATAATTAAATATATTATTCTGCAGTTAGAGTCTGGCCATCCACTGGCCCTGGACCCTCCATATTGAGCCTTTATCATCTCTTAAGCCTTCCTCAACTCCTCAGGCAATATAAAAGCTGTGGTGAGCTCCTATCTATTATTATTTAATTTTCGCTTTTTTTAATGATTAAATAATTTATTAGCAGTCAAATTACCCTTTCCTGGGTATTATTTTCATTGGAATATACAGTCTGAAGGCTCCCCTACAATCCCAGGTATGTTTTGGGCTTTATCATGCTGTTTTAATTTATTTCTGCATTATTCTTCACGCCTTTGGGCTATTTTAGACTTATTTCTCTGAATTTTGGTTCCCTGGGACTTTCCATTACTTCTTTGAGTCCTCTCTGTGAGTATAGGTGGAGTACTGAAGGTGAGTCCTGTCCCTGTAATTACATTTGTCTTTTTTTGACTTGATTATTATTCATACAGTGAAGTTGACCCTCTATTCTGTGCCTTTTTGTGTTTCCATTCTTACTGGAAGATATAACATACTTCCAGGTTAGTATTAGTACTTTCTCTCATGCTGTTAAAAAAATTTATTTATGCATTATTTTTCGCGTTTTTGGGCTATTTTAGACCTATTTGTCTGAACTCCCTTTCTCTGGCACTCTCTACTGTTTTTGTGACTGCTCCCTATAAGTATAGGTGGAGTATTGAAAGTGTGTTCTTTCCCTGTAATTGGTTTCACTATTTTCTACTTAGATATAATTTATACAGTTAAAATTGACCTTCCGTTTTGTGGCTTTTGAAACAACTCCAGGTTAGTATTAATACCTTCTCTGAGACTATAAAAGATTATTCATGATTTCCTTTTGCCTAATTCACTCCAGCTCACTCCCCCTGCTCTCTTCCCCCCTCTTTTGCACACTTTCTGTCTCTGCTGCTACTGTTGTCATTGCTGTATTATTATGGATCGAACACCTGAGCGTGATCGGGAGGAGGAGCGAAGGCAGCATAGGGCACAATTGCAAATGACATCTCCATCTGATCGTCATCGACGTTTAGCTGTGAATTCTAATATACCACTCCCTCCTCAACCATTTGGAGATCTCCCTGTTGGTAGAGGTCAACCTGATAATCCATTTTTGGTTGCTCAGTCAGGTGGCTCTACTGCAGGTGGCTCTGCTGCAGGTGGTTCTGCTGCAGGTGGCTCTGCTGCAGGTGGTTCTGCTGCAGGTGGTTCTGCTGTAGGTGGCTCTGCTGCAGGTGGCTCTGCTGCAAGTGGCTCTGCTGCAAGTGGCTCTGCTACAAATCGCTCTGCTCCAGTTGGCTCTGATGCAATGACTGACTTGCTTAATCAGTATAGAGATTTGCCACCATTAATACCTGTTCGGCAGAGACAGAGGCAGAGGCGTGGACAGGGAAATGCAGCTACTCAAATACAGCAACCAATTTTGCAGGTAGCACCACATATACAGCAGGGTCATCAACCAGCAAATGCACTTATTCAGCCACAGGCACCAGGTCGTATACAAGGCAATGTAGCTGTAGCTGCTCAGCTGCAGCAACCAATTTTGCCATTAGCACCTCAAGCTGTCCAGCCTGTAGTTGGCTCTGCTGCAGTAGCTGCTCTATATGCTCAGCATAATCCTTTACCACAATTACATCAACCTGCTCAACTACAGCCACCAGTTTTACAGTCAGCACCACATGTACAGCATGGTCATCAACCAGGAAATGTACCTGAAACAGTACAGCAAAGTCATCCACAAGTCCAGGCACAGCTACCCATTTTGCAGTTAGCACCACTACAGCATCACCATCTACCTGGAAATCAAGCTGCACAACAGCCACAACTACCTATTTTGCAGTGGGCACCACCACTGCATCACCATCCACCTGGAAATCCAGCTGCACAACCACCACCACCACCTATTTTGCAGTGGGCACCACCACAGCTTCACCATCCACCTGGAAATCCAGTCCCACAACTTCAGGCACAGGTACCCATTTTGCAGTGGGCACCACCACAGCTTCACCATCCACCTGGAAATCCAGTTCCACAACATCAGGCACAGGTACCCATTTTGCAGTTAGCTCCACCACAGCCTCACCATCCACCTGGAAATCCAGTCCCACAACTTCAGGCACAGGTACCCATTTTGCAGTTAGCCCCACCACAGCCCCACCATCCACCTGGAAATCCAGTTCCACAACAACAACAACCACCTATTGTGCAGTGGGCACCACCACAGATTCACTATCCACCTGGAAATCCAGTTCCACAACAACAACAACAGCTACAGTTAGCCCTACCTCCAGCTATTCCCCTACCCCCAGCTATTTTACAGCCTGCAGTTATGCCTCCACCTCCACCTCCACCTCCCATCATTCCACAATTACCCATTGGACGGCAACCAGTTGTGGAGGACAGATTCCAAAGACATAACTTGGGACGTATGGACATACAGTGTTCAGACTGTGGATCTTTACACTGGATGGATGAGCGTATCTCAAATAGCTCTAAGACAAATCCAAAATTTGGCAAATGTTGCAAGCGAGGAAAGGTGGCTCTTCCAATACTTGAGCCAGTCCCTCACACTTTAAGATCTCTCCTGGAGGGTAATACAGACAGCAGCAGGGAATTTCTCAAGAATATTCGTGCCTATAATAATGCTTTTGCATTTACATCTCTAGGTGTCAATTTGGATGAGTCTGTCTTACAGGGTGGTGGTGGCCCATATGTCTTCAAAATTCATGGTGAATTGTATCACCAGCATGGTGCTTTGATTCCTTACACAGAAGGTGTATCACGTAGTTATGTTCAGCTTTACATCCATGATCCTGCTTTGGCAGAGGAGGAGGGACTGAGGCAGGCATTGCAGCAGAGGCAGAATCACAGGGCAAATAGAAGCCTAAACAACCAAACCTTTTCTGACCTCCAGGATATGATGGAGCAATATAATCCCTTTATACAACTATATCGCCAGGCACATGAGCAATTGAGGATACAGGCAGAGACTCCAAGGTTACATGTCAGGCTGAGCTACAAAGCTTTTAATGATCCCAGACGGTACAATCTTCCAACCGGTGATGAGCTTGCAGTCATTCTCCCTGGAGATGGTGATACAGGTCATAGTGATCCAAGGGATATTATAGTTCAAAGGAGAGGGGGCCAGTTTCATCATGTCCATGAAGCACAAGCCATTTATACACCCCTTCATTATGTCATGCTCTTCCCCAGAGGTGAGCGTGGTTGGTCATGGGATATTCCCTATGCAAATCAAAATTGGCAGCCCCAGCCTGGACAGCAGGATGAAGGTGAAGATGAAGAAAAAAGTCGGAAAGTGACCCAATGTGAATATTATGCCTATCGCCTATTTCCCAGAGCATATGAAGCCATGACCCTTTTTTATGCACAAAAGCTATTCCAGCAGTATATTGTCAATGCCTGGGCAGTAACAGAGCAGCGCAGATTGAGATTTCTCAGGGATAATCAACCAAGGTTACGTGCAGAACTCTACAACCAGGTGGTCGATGCATTTACAAATCAGGATGTCAGTACAGATGCCAATAGTATTGGCCAGAGGGTCATACTCCCTTCTACATTTACTAGCAGTTCAAGGGATATGAGACAAAGTCTACAAAATTCATTTGCAATTGCACGCAAGTATGGCAATGCCAGCTGCTTCATCACCATGACAGCCAATCCCAAGTGGAAGGAGGTGACTGATGAATTGCTTCCTGGACAGACTGCTGCTGATCGTCCTGATTTGGTCTCCCGTGTCTTTGCTGCCAAGAAGGCTAAGTTGCTCAAGATGATTACAGAGGACCACATCTTTGGGAGAACAGTAGCCCATATCCATGTCATTGAATTCCAAAAGCGGGGTCTTCCACACATGCACTGCCTCATATGGTTTGATGACCAGAATAAGCCAAGGACACCAGAAGATGTTGATTCATTTGTTTCTGCCTGTTTTCCAGATCCTGAAACACATCCCAGATTATTTAATTTAGTAGGTCAACTCATGACCCATGGTCCCTGTGGAGCTGAACATCCAAATGCTGCCTGTATGGTTGACAAGAAGTGCAGTAAATACTATCCAAAGGATTGGTGTGAAGCCACCATTGTCAATGAGGAAGGCTATCCAACATATGCTCGCCCCAACAATGGAAGGGTTTATGAAACTCCCAAGTTTACATATGACAACAGACATGTCGTCCCTTACTCTCCTATTTTGATTCTCACCTTTGAATGCCACATCAATGTAGAGTTGACCTTTACCAATAGGTCAATGAAGTACATGCATAAATACTGTTACAAGGGCCATGATCGTACAACTATGGAATTCAGAACAACACCAGATGAGATTCAATAGTACCTTGATGCACGTTATGTCAGTGCACATGAGTCTGTCTGGCGATTAATGCGTAATGAACTCCATACCCAGGTTCCTGCAGTAATGGCACTTGGGGACCATCTTCCTGGAGAAAAACTGTACTTTTTGATGGTGATCAAGGTCCTGCTGAGGCTTTACAAAGGGCAGAGCATTCAGGGACAACTCTCATGGCTTATTTTGAAGCTAATGCCAAGGGTCTCATTGGTTATAATGGACAGCGTGCCCAGGACACATTTTATATGGACTTTCCTGAGTATTTCACATATGTACCCAAGAAGAAATCATGGAAGCCACGTCAAAGTGGGTTTTCCATAGGGCGCATTCATTTTGTTAACATTGCCAGTGGGGAAAGATTCCACCTCCGTACTTTGCTCACTGTTGTCAAAGGTGCCACCTCATTTGAACAGCTCAGGACCTTTCAGGGTGAGACCTATCCTACATTTCAACAAGCCTGTGTAGCACGTGGTTTGCTTGAAGATGACCGTCAGTGGCACATGTGCCTCACAGAAGCCAGTCGCATAGAGTCTGGGTTTCAACTTTGCAGGTTGTTTGCCATCATTTTGACCATGTCCTCCCCTGCACAACCCCATGAACTCTGGAATGACTTTAAAGTATTTCTTTGTGATGATTTGGAGTTCATACTTCGGCAAACACATGGCATTGATGATCCATCACCAATCCAAGTTTATGACTTTGATCTCTATGAAATTGATAAGATCCTACGCTATTCTGGAAAGTCCCTCTCACACTATCCAACCATGCCAAACTGCACTGATAATTGGGATGCCATTGTTGGCAACCATCTCATTAAGGAGCAAAAGAGTTATAATATTCAACATGAGCTTGCCAGTGCCCAAGCTAATCTTGAAAAGTGCAATCCTGAACAACATGCTGCCTTTGAGACTATCATGAAGGCAGTGGATGAGCAACAAGAAGGCAAATTGTTCTTTGTCAATGGTCCAGGAGGCACTGGCAAGTCCTTTGTATGGAATACTCTGGCACATGCATGTAGGGCCAAGGGCTACATTGTGCTTTGTGTGGCATCTTCTGGAATTGCATCAATGATTCTCAAGGGTGGTCGCACTTCTCACAGTACATTTTCAATCCCTGTTCCCTGTGAGAAGGATGCTCTATGTCATATCAAAAAGGGTTCAGAAAAAGCAGAGCTCATGAAGAATGTCTGACTGATTATCTGGGATGAAGTTCCAATGCAGTCACGTTTCACATGTGAGGCAGTTGACAGAACCCTGAGGGATTTATTAGACAAGGAGGATCTTCCCTTTGGAGGGATTCCTGTGGCCTGGGGAGGTGACTTTCAGCAGACTTTGCCTGTTGTACCAAAGGGTTCAAAAGAATAGATCATTGGACAATGTATCCAGAAATCAGAACTGTGGAAGCATATCAAGGTACTCTTCTTGAAAAAGAATATGCGGGTGGACCAGGATGATCCAGACAGTCAACAGTTTGCTCAGTGGCTATTGGATATAGGCCATGGAAAGGATTTGCCTTTGGATCATACAATGGATGTCCCTCCTCATATGATCTGTGGTCCAGGAATGTCAGATCTAATTGCTGAGATATATCCAGACATCCATGTGGATAGAGACCAAAGAGATTGGCAAGATGAAGACTTCTTAGACCGGGCAATTCTGTGTCCAAGGAATTCAGAGGTTGATGAGATTAATTCAGAACTTCTGAATAAATTCCCTGGGGAGAGTCGTGTATACCACAGTGCTGATACTGCAGAGGGAGACAGTGAGACAGAGATGTATCCTGTAGAGTATTTGAACAGCCTGAATTTTGGTGGAATCTCACCAAGTCGACTTGAGGTGAAGCCAGGAGTGCCATTGATGCTATTACGGAATATAGATCCACAGAGGGGGCTTTTCAATGGGACACGATTGCAATTGGTGAAAATGGAAAATCATTTGCTTCAAGTGCGGATCCTAACTGGACCATGTACTGGAAAAATGGCATTTCTTTCACGGATCAAAATAATTACAAATGATGATCAACTGCCATTTAAACTGCATCGTATTCAGTTTCCAGTGCGGTTGGCATTTGCAATGACAATTAACAAGTCACAAGGACAGTCGTTGAAAGTGGGAGGAATAGATTTGAGAATGGCAGTGTTTGGACATGGGCAATTGTATGTGGGACTTTCAAGGGGAAGAAGTTGGAATAGGATAAAAATATTATTAAAGGAGACAAAGAGAACAGTAAATATAGTGTACAAAGATGTATTATTAGATTGAAGTTTTAAAGTATTTATTGTTTTGATTAAATTTTTTGAACAGTGATTGTGATATGTAAATACTTAGAAGTGCTCAGAAATACTTAAGAGTCATGGATGCGGGGGGGTTTGGGGGGCGAAGCCCCCCAACAAGCCGGAGCCCGCAGCAAAGTTGTGGGGCAGGTCACGAAGTGACCGCCCCGCAGCATAGCAAGGGTTCCCAGGCTTGTCAAATAAGTGAAAGGAGCATGGTGGGTCCGTGGGCGCTTTTAGGCGCTGTGAGGGTGCGGAGCGCCCGAGCTCCCTCCATAAAAGGCAGGTAAAAGGTACCATCAGCTTAGTCACCTCCTTAGTCAGCGCACCCATTTCACGGCGCACCCATCCCACGGCGCACCATCCACGCACCCATCCACGCACCTATCCACCGCGTGCCCATCCACGACGCACCCACTCCCATCCACCGCGCACCCATCCACCGCGCACCCATCCACCGCGCACCCATCCATGGCGCACCCATCCCACGGCGCACCATCCCACGGCGCACCATCCACGCACCTATCCATCGTGCGCCCATCCACGACGGACCCACTCCCATCCACCGCGCACCCATCCACCGCGCACCCATCCACCGCGCACCATCCACGCACCTATCCACCGTGCGCCCATCCACGACGCACCCACTCCCATCCACCGCGCACCCATCCATGGCGCACCCATCCACGGCGCACCCATCCATGGCGCACCCATCCCACGGCGCACCATCCACGCACCTATCCATCGTGCGCCCATCCACGACGGACCCACTCCCATCCACCGCGCACCCATCCACCGCGCACCATCCACCCATCCACCGCGCACCCATCCACCGCGCACCATCCACGCACCTATCCACCGTGCGCCCATCCACGACGCACCCACTCCCATCCACCGCGCACCCATCCATGGCGCACCCATCCACGGCGCACCCATCCATGGCGCACCCATCCCACGGCGCACCATCCACGCACCTATCCATCGTGCGCCCATCCACGACGGACCCACTCCCATCCACCGCGCACCCATCCACCGCGCACCATCCACGCACCTATCCACCGTGCGCCCATCCACGACGCACCCACTCCCATCCACCGCGCACCCATCCATGGCGCACCCATCCCACGGCGCACCATCCACGCACCTATCCATCGTGCGCCCATCCACGACGGACCCACTCCCATCCACCGCGCACCCATCCACCGCGCACCATCCACGCACCTATCCACCGTGCGCCCATCCACGACGCACCCACTCCCATCCACCGCGCACCACCCATCCACGGCGCACCCATCCATGGCGCACCCATCCCACGGCGCACCATCCACGCACCTATCCATCGTGCGCCCATCCACGACGGACCCACTCCCATCCACCGCGCACCCATCCATGGCGCACCCATCCACCGCGCACCCATCCACCCGCACCCATCTACCACTGCGCACCCACTCCCATTCACAGCGCACCCTCTCTCTTTCCTCCAGGTGATGCGTGTACCGTTTCCTTCTCTTTTCTCCAGGAGGTGTGTGTCCCCTTTCCTCCACCCTACGTCCTGCTCTAATTCGCCTCCTCTCTTTCCTCCAGCAAGTGCGTGTACTATTTCCTTCTCTCTCCATCCTGCTATGATCGGCCCTCTCTCTTCCCTCCAGGTGGTTTGTGTACCCTTTCCTTCTCTCTTCTTCCTGCCCTGATTGGCCTCCATTCTCTTTCCTCCAGTGCGTGTTCTTCTGATTGGCCTACTCTCTCTTTCCTACAGTATGTCTACCATTTCCTTCTTCCACCATCCTCCTCTGACCAGCCCTCTCTTTCCTCCAGGTGGTGTGGGTACCCTTTCTTCAGTGAGTGTGTGTACTGTTTCCTTCTCTCTTTGTCCAGCTGCTGTGTGTACTGTTTGTTTCCTTCTTCCTCTGTCCCCCTCTGATCGGCCTCAATATAATCAGAATAATTCAAATAAAATATAATAAATGAATATAAAATGTTTAAAAATAAAATAAATTGAAATGAAAAACAATAAAATAAAATAAAATTCAATAAATCAAAATACAATATGTTAAATCAAAATAAATAAATTGAGTGACCACAGTAATTACTTGCAGTTGAGAGTCAATTTAACCACTCTTTCTATTAGTAACCATTGTTTCCTTTGTAACTTTTCTCCCCTTTTGTAACCATTGTTTCCTGTGTAACTGTTGTTTCCTTTTGTAACCATTGTCTCCTTTGTAACCGTTGTTTCCTGTGTAACTGTTGTTTCCTGTGTAACTGTTGTTTCCTTTTGTAACCATTGTCTCCTTTTGTAACCATTGTTTCCTTTTGGGGCTGTGGCTCCCATTTGTGACTGATGTTTCTGTTCTTAGAACACTTTCTGTTCTTAGAACACTTTCTGTTCTTAGAACACTTTCTGTTCTTAGAACACTTTCTGTTCTTAGAACACTTTCTGTTCTTAGAACACTTTCTGTTCTTAGAACACTTTCTGTTCTTAGAACACTTTCTGTTCTTAGAACACTTTCTGTTCTTAGAACACTTTCCGGTCTCAGAACACTTTCCGGTCTCAGAACACTTTCCCTTCTCTGAACACTTTCCGTTCTCTGAACACTTTCCATTCTCAGAACACTTTCCGTTCTCAGAACACTTTCCTTTCTCAGACCACTTTCCGTTCTCAGAACACTTTCCTTTCTCAGACCACTTTCCGTTCTCAGACCACTTTCCGTTCTCAGACCACTTTCCGTTCTCAGACCACTTTCCGTTCTCAGACCACTTTCCGTTCTTAGAACACTTTCCGTTCTTAGAACACTTTCCGTTCTTAGAACACTTTCCGTTCTTAGAACACTTTCCGTTCTTAGCACACTTTCCATTCTTTAAATGCCTTTAGTTCTAAAACAGCAAAGCCCCAGATATACTT